>CM024757.1:147916897-147969104 GCA_014218235.1 Colocasia esculenta
TGTGTTGTTTTCGCTTGACCTTAATCATAATCATTGTGCTATACATGATTCATCTGCTATTTGAACCATTTTACTTGTGCTATTACTTTCTGAACTTTACATGAATCTCTCTATCATTAGTTACTCTGTCCTTTAAAGCATTAATCATTTAAAGCATGGTTGGTTCATGAGATTTAAGTCCTACTAGGCATTATCGCTCACCCTTCGTTATTTTTTATTGTGACTCAAGTAAGTTGGAAGATGTCGTTACACACACCATTGGGACAGGACCAGAGTGATGAGCAACCTGGAGTCAAATGAAGAGTTTACCCTAGTACCATGGAGTCTAGTAGTTATTGCATTAGATTTCTTTTACAATGTAGTGATGTCATTGAGCCTTATGCGTGGCTCCAAATTAGTGATTGTAATAGATTTACTGAATTTTCAATGAAATGAAGTTTTATCCATTTATTGTTCATTAGATGCTCTAATTACTTAACTGTGGTGTAATTTACAATACTATGCTCTCTGCTCACATCTCTCTGATTTATTCCGCTGCTAAATTGGCGGGGCATGACACAACGGCCAAGCAGAGGACACAAACAAACCTTAATTAAAATCGTCAAGAAAACCTGTGAGGCTAACAAGTTCTCAGATTGACCAGAAAAGCTTGTAGAAGCTCTATGGGCCTACCGCACTTCAATCCGCACTCCCATGGGGTAGACGCCGTTCGCCCTCACTTATGGAATGGAGGCTGTAGTACCATCTGAGATTCTCATCCCCTCACTAAGAATCCAGCTTGACAAGGACTTGTCAATTGATGAGCGGCGTGAATCGCTCCTAGCACAACTGGAACTCTTAGATGAGAAGTGTCTGGTCACCGCAGAACACACAAGATCGTATCAAAATAGGCTCACTCGTTTTTATCAAAAGAAGGTAATTGAGAGAAAATTCAATTCGGTGAAATGGTGGTCAAAAGAATTTTTGTAAAACCCGGTGGTCCCCGATCTAAACTCCAACCAAACTGGGAAGGGTTGTACGTAATCAAAGAATCATATCCTGGCAACGCGTATAGGCTAGTGAACGTGGAGGGTGAGTAGCTCTCTCATCCTTGGAATGGGCTCTATTTGAAGAAGTATTACCCCTAGTTAGGTGTTTTGGATTAACATTACACGGATTCTAAAATGAAAGCCGTCATTTTTATTTCATTTCTTATTCTTGGTGGGTTAACCTGAGGTGTCGACACCCACACATTTACACGCCCACCTTTGGAAGCTAAAAGCACAAAATCTAAGGAAGATCAATGTCGAACCAAGAGTCTAGGACATTACCCATTTCTTTCCACTCGGTCCGCCAATAGAAAGGGGGAACCTGAGGATCGACCTTTGAATCTATCCAAAGCTCAAAAGGTATAGGTCAGGCCCAATAAGGGGAAAAGAAAGAAACAATACAAATCAAAACAAAAGAGCCAAACAAGGAAAATCAAATATGAAAGAGTACGTCAAGAGCGGCAAAGTCCCCGTAGAGATCCAAATGGACTTGGTCATAAGTGTGCCAGAACCCCATAAGCCAAAAAGACTAAACCCCATTGAGTGTAGGGTAGAGGAATGAGTGTCTCCCCGGTCACCCAAATATTGGCAGACTTCCTAGATATCTTCTTCCCTTCTCCCCCACGGGTATGTCCTAGGGTCAAGGCAAGGCAACGATCAACCGAAGAGGATGTAGCCAAAAGCCACCTGGGGTGAAGTCACCACTTAAGCACGTTCAATCTTTGTTTGACCCAAGAATTATTAATGAACTCTTGATGATGGCTGAGTAATTGAAGGGTCCAAGTACCACATTTTTCCAATTAGAGCGGATCCCCTTCGTTCCGCGTGTCTTTTTATAGAAGGGACTATGCCGGGTTGCGACACTTATTTCAAAACCCCGAAAATTGCATATTTCAAAACTGAAAAAAAATTTGAATGCTCCAAAACAAAAGAAAAATGAATATTTTAAAATCTTGAAAAAATATATCTTTCAAAAATAAAAAAAAATGAATATTTCAAAAGCTAAAAAAATTACATATTTCAAATCCAAAAAAAAAAATTGAATATCTTCAAAATCCAAAAAAAAAAAAAATCCAAATATGCTGAAAACACAAAAAAAAATCACACTCTATCTACTTGAATGCATCAAACACATGCTCATTTTTAATTTCATGTTAGCATATGCCTACCTGTGTGTTGCTTTTATTATTATTATTATATTGTTCCATTATGTTCACCTTATTTGATAAAGGCTCAGCCCCGTGACCAGACCATGAAGCCTAATCCACTTAATGTGCAAGGGGCTGAGTTAGAACATACATTTAACTTGTTTGTTAAGTGTTTTTCAGGCAAGACGGGAAGAGAGAAGGCAAAGGGCATGAGATGTATATATGTCATGGCCAAAAGGGGGGCCAGCCCCAAAAGTACATCATAAAGGTACCATGTCGGGTACACATTAGCATCAAAAAAGAAAAGAGGAACATATCATAAGGTGGCCTAGCTCTCGCCACCACTCTCAGCTGGTCAGGGGTGTCTGCTGCTCTCTGCCTCGCCAGGGTTTGCTATTGAGCATCGAGCCAGAGGCCTCATAGAGGGACGCAAATCGGTTGACCCCTGGGCGGTGCGCCCCTCCTAGACGTTCCTCTGGTACTAAGAGGATGTCACGAGGTAACTATTGGAGTAGGCACTGGCTCGCCCCTCCCTCATGGCCCACTCGCGTCTGCACCGATACCAGTCCTCCGCCTCCCATAGCAAGTGCTTGGAGACGCCCAAGCTCACGTACACCCTGTTGGGTCAAACGCTCTCGCTCCTCCGACCACCGTCTATGCTCCTTCTCCCAACGACTGCACTCCTCAACCCACCGGCTGCGCTCTTGGCCGCTCTCCTCCACCCACCGTCCGTGCTCCCGCTCGTGCTCCCTACACTCCACAGAGAGCGTGATCCGCAGCTCCGCAGCCTCATGAGGGAGGTCCGCGTCATGTTGGGAGACATGAGTGCACAGCTCGGACAACTGCTGCATCAACTTGGTCACCTCAGCACCTGCTAGAGTCGCATGGGTGATGGCGCTCTGAAGCTCGGCAGACTGCAAACAATCAGGCACAAGTAAGTACAAAGTAATTCAATTCTTATGTATATCTAATCAATTTACTTACCCGTGCAGTGAGGTCGTGCTCTGCTGCCTCTGCCCGAGCCACCGCTGTCACCAGCTGCTCCCGAAGTGAGGTCACATCCGGGTTAGGCACTCTCCTACTCGTGGAGGCACCTGCTGCATCGGTGTGCTCCACGGTCGTTTACGCCACACGTTGCGCAAATTAAAATTCAAGTCAGCACATGGTAAGTAAAAGGAAAAGCAACGGTATGACTGTTCTAAACTTACCAGAGCCTCCAGTGCATCTTGTGCCTCTGCCAGCTGTGCCTCTATGCTCACCAGCTGGGCCCGCAGAGTGTCAATCAGGCCGTCACGAGCATCCTGCACATGCACACATTATTAGACAATCATGCATAACAGTTAGGTTTAAAGGTGCATACCCTCACTGGCCACATGAAGTCCCACTCACCGTACACCTCCTGGTACCGCTGGAGGTAGGCGAGGCTGTCGGCGGCGTCCGACTCCACTGGGTACCCTCTGTGCTGCCAATCTGCATATTGGTCGGGGAAGCGCAGGCGCCAGTCCACCCGCTTTGCCTTCCCCCTCCTCCTCCTCCTTATCCCTTAGGGCTCCACCTCATCAGACCACACCTGGTGCAGTCCTAATATTCGAGCGGCGAGCCAAAGACAGAGTGGCTCGATCTCGTTTAGGCAATCGACCCACAGGTCCTGCCCGAACCGAGGATGGCCACTCTCCACCCATGGCTGGCCATTGTCACCCATGCCCGCATAGGGCTGCCACACAACCTTCATATATGCATATGTCAACCACATATCATAATTCATATTAAATGCATGGACAAGAAATGAGGAAGGCACGTACCAGGAGTGCCGGGAAGTCCCAGATATCTCGACGAAGGGTGTCGATCTGGAGTGAGAATGAGACTTCCATCACCACAGGCAGCCACCTCCACGCCAAGGACAGTGCATCTGACATTATCTCTGTGGCCCTCCCCAGGGGCATGTAGTAGTAGCTCCACACCTGCATACATGTACGGATTGATTAGTTTGACTAACAAATTTAATGCAGGAAATGAAAAGAGTTCAAAGAAAGAATGTGTACCTAGAGAAAGGGCGCAAACCCGCCCACAATGATCTCACATCCAGTCCCGCTAGAGAGGTCAGCGAACGTGTGCGCCAGGAAGGCCGCACCCCATGCATACTTCCCCACTCGCTCCAGGTCCTCAAGGACCTCCAAGAACCGATAGTGGATGCCGTCTCCCTTCATCCCCAGTAGCATCTTGCCCAGGAATAGCACGAGGAACTGCCTCAGATCCTTGTCTGCCCTCTCCCTGTCCTCGGGGTCTTGGTTGCCTCACCCCCCGCAGACCTATACTCTCTAGCAATACTATCCGTTGACCATCCTCCGGTCACCGAGCTCATCCTCACCCATGGGCTCCAGTTCCAGCAACTCAGGGTATGCTCCATGTAGTCTGCATAGGTGATGCCCGTCACTGCCTCTCTGTCCACCCGGAGCCCCGTAATCTGGGTCACATCCTCCAAACTCGGCACTATGTGCACCTAGGGAATCAAGAATGCCCTGCTCATCCGATCCCATCTCTCCCTGATCGCCTGTACTAGGGCGCTGTCCACATAGAAGGGCCAGATCTCCAAGATCGGCCCAAACCCCATCCCCCGAACTCTCTCCCTCTGGAAGTTAGGGAGCCCCTAGTACACCGCTATCAGCAGCAGCCACTGCAACCTCCGCCTCATAACTCCCTGCACATCCAAGGGGATGAAAGTTAGCACAAGTCAAACAACATAAAATAATTAAATTGTGCACAAATCATGCCCAGAATCCCTCTTCTCGGGAAGCCTCTTGAATCGTGACCAACACAATGGTCGCGCTTCAACTTGAATCACGACCACTATATTGGTCGCGTTTCATTTTTGACTGCGACAACTGTAGTCGTCATGATTCACCGTCTTCTTCCTCCAGCCCAACGGACCTTCCTACTTTTCTTTCCTTCAAACTTAAGGGACATGTTTAAGGTACTTACCGAATCCGCCCATGGGGGGGCCTCCCGTCCGAGTCACTCCCGACACCATCTCCCCACCGGTGTGTCCTTCTCCTCCTCCGGCATCGCCGCCGCACCCTCCTCTGCCACCAATGCCAACTCCTCCATTGTCAACTCCTCGCCGATAGAGAGGAGTTCCTCCACCATCAACCGGGCCGTCGTGCCGACATTTCCGCTTCCGCCTCCGTTAACACTTCCAGCACCGGCGACGCCATCACTTCCTCCACCGCCGATGCCCCTTCATCCCGTCGATGCTTCGTTGCCTGCTTCGTCATCGGAGAAGAGAGAGTAGAGCGAGAGCAAGAGAGGGAAGAAGTTGAGAGAAGAAGGAGATGAGAGAAGAGAGCTCGAAGGAGAGAATGGCGAAAGGGAGAGAAGGAGGCGCCATCGAGCATTTTGTAGCCTCCGACGCAACTTTAAAACGCGTCGGCTACAGACGACATGAATTTGGATTGTCCATATTAAACGCGTCAGAGGCTGTCGACACGATTCAGAGAGCCATCATTGCCCCAGCACTGAGTTTAAGTCACGCAAATTTCGAATTTTCAAGTACAATTGAAACGCTTCGGGGTGAGTGGACGCAATTATAGTGAACCACGGCAGTTTTGTTGGACGCGGATCAAGAGGATATAGAGTGACGTCTGTATCCATCGCGATTCAAAGTGCTCACCCGAGGGCTAATTTTGAGGAGAAATTCAAAACTGTTTGGATGATATAATCATGTATAATGGTGCAATTTGGCTGTATAAAGGATGCAATATATTTCTTATTGATGAATTAATTTTGGCAGTTACAATGGCCACCTTGGGCCAAATTTTTAGGAGCTCCCTTACATATGCCATCCAATCATCCTCCACCTCCTCCACATGTGGGACCGGCCGCCTGAAAGAGCAGACCTTCCACAGTGCTTTGATAGTGTCTACCTCTTCTCCGTCGTTGTTGGTGCCAATTTCCATCTCTTGATTGGCAGAAGGTGAGACGGCCCCTCGAAGTTGTACCGTGGGAGCCCGAGTTGAGAGAGGCAGTGGTGTGGGTTGTAGAGTACAAATTCAACTGCCTCGATCAGTCGCAGGTCCACACCGGTGCTAGCTATGTCTGCAGGTCTCTGGTTAGAAGAGGCGCTGGAGTACAAGGAAGACGTTCCTGGGCATGCTTTGGAGGTGATCACGCCAATCTGCCCGCATCTTGAGTTATGGCGCTCGGTTAGAAATGTGCCTTTCCAAGCCCACCAAGTTGTCCATGTGTCGGAGCGGACTTTTGGAAAAGATGTGGGACGAGCTAGGGACTTCATTGTTCACATCAACTTGAAGTGCAGGTCAGTCCAACAAGTGAATAGAAGCATGGAACCGTAAGGAGGCCTACCCAAACTTGTCGTCGTGAGTCCGCTTTAGAGGAAGGCTAGCACCGCCAGTCCTAGTCTCTCTCCCTCCCATATGCCGCACACTGCGCTTAATTGGTCCTCCTCCAAGATGTTGTCAATTAATGGAAAGAATATTGCACCCGCCAAGTAGATGGCAAACCCTCTCATCACCCTTTCCAGCCTCTCATCATCTCCCACCCTTTATATCTCTCTTGTCGTCCAAGCCACCAATTTTTGCAAATTTATACCTTTTCCAGCTCGGATGTCTTGGGCCGCCCTTGTATCCATGAAGCTTTCAAGTACCGCCTTGCTCGTATAGCTTCTCGGCATGATCGCCATCTCATCCTCCTCGCCTCTTTTCATCCGCTTCAAGCCTAGCAATATCTCAACTGTAACACCCCGAAAATTCTATTTACTAGAAAACTATGAATAATTAGATTATTAAACAAGATTATTTTCATTGGTTGTAGTTAACTTTAATTTAGGATTAATTGGTGATAATAAATGTTATTCTAGTAACGTACTTAGAGGTGCGCGCTCTAATAGGGTGACACCAGAATTCTATAGCGAAAATGGAATCCAAGAACACCATATTTTCAGAAAAATGTGGTGATATCAAAAATATAATATCCATATTTGTTGATGTACGGATTTCGAGATTAAGCTGACGCAATTATTTTTCAGATGATTTTTCACCCAATGAAAAATAAATTCTAAAAATTAAACTAAAATCACCATAATTTGTAAAACCATTACATTAGCCTATGGTTGTAATTTTAACATAAATGGACATCATTTGAATATGTTTACATGAGGATCTTTGGGCCGGCAGAATTATGGGCTATTTACGGTGATGATTTTTAGGATTATCTCATGCTTGCGCAACATGGGCTACGTAAGCCATGTCATTAGCAGTTAAAACTCTTACACGTTGGTGACTGATGTGTAAGTGTGTGAGAGGATGCATGAGCCATGTGTAACAGTAAAAACTAAATGATTTTTATTGTTACACCTGCGTATGGGAGGTGTCAACATGCATGGGATGGTGGCTGGGCTATAAAAGCAACCCCTCACCCTTTATACACACCTTTCTACCCCTTAGTTCTTGCTTATCCCTACTCACCACAACTCTTGTTCCCGTTTCCTTCTGCCCCTTATTGCTGGAGCTATTGCTGTGGGAGCTGCTGGAGCTACTCTTGTTGTAGCTATGCTTGCATCCTCGCGTAGGAGACTGGCTGTTGAGCTGCTGCTTCCATTGCTTCCATCGAGGTGTTGTGAGTTGATTCAGGGGACTATTGTGTCGCACCCTTGGTTCCATTTCCTTTCATCAACTGTAGGCCATCGGAGTGGAAGCATTACTCTTTAAGAAAGGTAGGATTCTATCCTCTCTTCATACCTCAAATCTCTACTCTTGTTAGAAAGATTATAGCCTCGTACACGTTGCCTTTGAGCTTGTCAATCAATTTTGGATTAGTGTGTACATCTCCTGTATACGTGGCTGTAACTCCAGACTTTTGTTTGACTCCCTAACTACCTTTGGAACTAGGGTTACCAAGAAGAATCATCATTCCCCTTTCAAGTTAAGTAGGTTCCACTCTTCAAATCCATCCTAGTTTCCTATTTTAATGCTCATAATTTCTTCAAGAGTAGGTGACTCATCAGCCTCAGGTACTAACACCATGCTGGCAAGAAAAACATCACAACCCTTGTTTACCATGCGCATCGCCTTCATGGCAGAGATGACTAGCTTTCTTGCCAAGTTCCTTGGCAAGGGATGAGAGAACTTGTCCTCACCAGGAATGCGGAAAACAATCCTCTTCCTACGACAATCTACTAACGCATAGTGCTCCTCTAGCCAATCCAGACCAAGAATAGCATCAAAGTCTTTCATCTTTAGCAAGAAGAAACACCCTTCTAGGACTCTATCCTCAATGCACACAGGTAACGACGGAATACACTTTCTAGTCGATACCGTACCCTCAGGTGTGTGTACAGACAACGGGACTTCTAAATCCTCAGACTCTACGCCTGACTCTAAAGCTAACTGCCTAGAGAAATGCTCGGAGATGAACGAGTGAGTGGCACCCGTATCAAACAAAACCCGAGCGTGCACACCTAGAAGTAAAACCGTACGTTCGGTGACATGCTCCGCCTGCTCGGCATCCTCTCGTGCTAGAGCAAACACTCGAGCACGGGCTCTAGGCCTTCCTGATCTTCCTGTAGCTGGCGCTGCTGCTGCTACCGCTACTGGGGCTGGCGCTCCACGCTGGACTCCCTGCTGAAGTCTCGGACAATCCGTGATCTTGTGGTCGCTACTTCCGCACTTCAAGCATTTCCTCGCAATCATCCAACATTCGGAACCACCGTGTGTCTTCCCGCAATGAGGACATTCCTTCTTTATGCTAGGGGAACGTTGAGAAGACACCTGTGCACTGCTGGTTATTACTGGATGCTACGGTGCCTGGTACACTACTTTCTTCTTGTCCTGCCACTAGAACGTAGCTGCAGGCCTCTTCTGCGAAGCCTTCTTCTCCTCGAGATACTGCTCTATTTCACCCTCCTGCCTACAAACAGCGCTAAGGGCCTCGTCCAAGGTACGATGGTCAAACGCCACTAGCCTCGTCCTCAGTGATGGCTTCAGGCCCATCACGAACTTCTTTGCTTTCCTGCGCTCGTCTGTCACGATATGAGGTGCATATTTAGATAATTCTGAAAACCTGGCCTCATACTCGAGCACGGTCATAGAGCCCTGGGTCAAGGAAGAAAACTCCTGCTCCATCTTGTCCTGGATATGCTCAGGAACGAATTTGGCCTGAAAGAGCCTCACGAACTCATCCCAAGCCACGTCAATAGCTCCGTCCTCGAATCGGGTACGCAGTAAGGAAGCCTACCACACATCAGCTCTCTCCTGTACACAATCTTCATAAGCACCACACTAAACAATTCTAACTTAACAGGATATACAACATATAAAACTAACACATACCTGTAGCATATAGGTGGCTAAAGTAACCTTATCCTCGTCCGCACACCTAACAGCCTGGAAGATCTTCTCGATCTCCCTCATCTAGTTTTCAGCTAGCAATGGGTCGCTCTCCCCCTTAAAAGAGGATGGAAACATCCTCTTGAATCTTTCCATGATGGAAGGTCCACCATAGTCTTGAGCTGGAATTTGAGCCTGCTACAACAAACAATAAGCAACACATATTCAACACAACATCATGCCATTACATAAAGTAGACTACTCTTTGTTTCATTATTCTAACCTGAGCCTCCAACTGGGCCTGGAGTGCAGCCTGGGTGTGGGCCTGCATATGCATGGCCTGCACTAGACCCTGCATGAACACTCCATAATCCACTGGCGGCGGTGGGGAAGTACAGGACCCTGAGGTGTCGGGACCTGCTGCTCAGCCTGCTCCTCATGACTCTGCTCGCCCTCACGAGCAGGAGCACTGCCACGTCTACCACGCGAAGCCATGGCTGCAATAAATTTCAGCCACTATTAGAGCAATGTTAATTTACTCCTAACCATTTTCTTATCTATTTTCCATTCATTATTAATCAATTCTACACATGTGGACAATTCTATAAAGATTTAGCATGTAATGAGGATGATGACTTATGTATATTTATGTACTATCTCAATCGGTTGCTCTGATACCAATCTCTACGACGACCCTCTTTATACCGGTACGATTATACCAATCCACGTCATTATAACGAACGTCATCACAGTGGGACATTTACCCAACACTAACATACGATCGAGATGTACACAAATATAAATATAGAGTAGCGGAAGAAAAGAACTACTACCTTTCATTTCATCATCCACATTTAACCATACATGATCAATATAGCGAATTAAAGAGCTAATGTCCACATAATAAAAATTAATTCCAAAATACAAAGCTTGCCCACAATTTCATAATGTTTCAATTACAATGCCTCAATTACATACTATGAAAGCAAGTACAATTATGGTGACTCCACAAAGCTACTCTCCTCGCTCGGAGTCGCTCTCCGCGGTCTCCTCCAAAGGAGTGGGGTCACCTGCTAAACCTGTACGCCGAAGCAAGAAATGAGTCTAAAAGACTCAGCAAGTAAACTCCATACACGTCACACATGCATATATCACAAGTAAGTTCTACTCTCAAATTCATTAAATCAAACATATAACATGGTTGAGACAATAAAATAAACAACCTATCATGGTATTTCTACAACTTCACAACACTTGATACATGATTCATGCCATCTCAAAACCAAATACCTATCACATGCTTTCTACTCATCCCTTCACATGAGAGCTAACATTTTACATTTAAGCTAACAGGGTAGCCTTCTAAGCATGGAATCTCACACACATCTAAAAGAAGAACTCCTAACATGGTTTTTACACATTCTTGTACATGTAAGGCATCATTATAAACATATGAAGGTTGCTGTTTTGACATGAACTTGATAATTTCATAACATGAATTCCAAATTTTCACTCTAACACACTTATATCACATGGTTACACATTTACACATTCTCATGGACCACTTTTACACATTACACACATATATATGTTCACACTACACAATTTACACATATTCACATTTTCATTTCACATTAGACGTCGTGACACATAGTCCAAACCACCATTAGAAGGACACATCACATACACATAACACACAGACACCACTTAGGCAACACAGTCACAACTCATGGACTGCGCAGACCGGGAGAAGAACTCTCCACCCTAACCAGTGGTACTTGTCTACCTCCAGGATTTGATCCTAATACCCATAGGATTTACACATTGAACCTTCCCGCGGGAACTTTTCCACGGTACGGTTCCACAGCCCTCTATGGAAGCAGTGTCACACACGGCCCATTTTACACATTTCGGTTTTTAACACACACATATTACACAATATGACACATCACTTATCGTTTTATCATTAACACATTATTCAATTTTCCTAAATCATGGTACTACTACTGACAGGTTCAATCACTTCAAAATTACACAAATCAGGTTGGGAACACCTAATCAAATCCTAATTACGTTAAGCATGCATAAACCATTCAATTTCGCATGGAAGTTTCACCACATAACCTACTGTTACCCAAAATTCTTGAAAATTTAACCACACATTGTTTGCAAGTTTCTAACTACAACTGCAAATTTTCACATTTTTCTGAATTACATATAATTTACAGAAAATAAAATACTCATTCTCATGCCACAATTCATTCAATTATCGTGGAAGCACAACATAATTATCGGATTTGACAGTTTTCAGACCTGTATCTAACATGAATGTTATCACAAAAATTTTATCCGAACTTATTACACATTACACAATTTACTGGAAAATTTTGACTAAGCTACACATGCCCTCTATTTTGCAATGCGGAAATTTCAACAATTAGCATGGTCATGGAAAAATTCTCGGATTTTCAGAACAGGGACTGACATACATATACATCAACTGGAAATTTCTGGGCAATCGAAATTTCACATGGACTACGTAAACAAAGGTCTACATGTTCAGGACCTTATCTAACATGCATTTCAAATAAATGTAATAATTCACATCATTTACCAAAATTCATCAACCATTCACAACACATTCTATTAACTACATTATGTATCATGTAAAATTGACACTATATCCTCATGCGCAAAACTTTGGAAATTAGATATATAAGGCAGAACAGTTTCTTGTTCTGTCCTGAAGAACTTAACGACAATGTCTTGTCGTTTAGAGGTGTTAACGGCAGCATTGTTTGCCGCCAACTGAGGAACTTGACGGCAAGGGAGCTTGCCGTCAAGCTCCTATCTGTGCAAAAACACAGACCGAGCTCTGAAGAAGGGGTGAATGTGAGGATCCAGGACATGAGGAAAATCTCATAAAATCCCTAAAACCTACTGGACACATACATGGGCTACGGGGATGGGTTACTTGCCTTTTACAAAATCTCCAAAGGGATCAAATCTGTTGTTGAATTTCTCCTTGTGCAGTGCCAAGAAGTCTCCTCCACAGCCTTCCCTCGGGTTCTAGGTCGAAGTAGCTGCCAAGCCGAGGTTGGGGAAGCCTTCTCCTTTGTCCAAACGCCCTTCCAAATGCAGTAGATCGACAGAGGAAGCTTTGAATTGCTTGGGATATCCCATAGGGTCTGATGGGAGGGCTGAGAGCCGTTGGGGACATCTCCCCAATCGGTGAGCTTGCTTGCCCCTGGAATTTCGGGGTCTGCTGCTGTGACGGCCCTCGTTACACCGGTACGGTCATACCGACCCACGTCGATATAGCGAGTGCTGCCAGTCACAGTGGGACATTTACCCAACGATACAAACAGTTGAGATACACGCGAATATACATAACAGAGTAGCGGAAGTAAAAGAGAACTATCTCCATTCATTCATCATCCACATTAGACATACAAGCAGTTTCAACATTTGCAAAAAGGGAACTAAAGTTCTCATAAATTAAACTGCTGAAAATTTAAATACAGAATGTCCACATAATACATTCTTTCCATATAAACTCTAATACAATGTTCCAAGTACATACTATGAAGACTACAACAAAAGGGGTGCACGACTCCACAAGCTAGACTCCGCGCTCGGAGTCCGTCTCCACTGTCTCCTCCACGAAGGTCTCGTCACCGTCTAAACCTGTACGCCGAAGCAAGAGTGAGTCTTAAAGACTCAGCAAGCAACACTATATATGATATTCACGTACAAGTCCTAGTGGTTTCTACGTGCACATTTACAGATTTCACACCCAAGCATGCCAGTCAATGCAAGTTTTCAACCTATCATGAAGGTTCTACAGTTTTATACATAAGGCATGCTTTCAGATTTTTAAGATGAAACCCACCTATCACATGATCTCTATTCAATTTACTCATGGGACTTTGATCAAAACGTGAGAATTATTTACATGAACAATTGACATACATGCATGGGGAACGTGATTAGCATAGATTCCACAAGTTCTTAAGTACATACCAAACTTTTCAACATGCTTTAGGTTGCTGATTTTTACATGGTTCAATGACTATAAACCTACACATGAGAGCTACAATGTTGCTTAAACATCACATGTGAACAATCCATCATGCCCTTTTCATACACATGTTCATTAGTTGTCTCTAACATGGATTCTACGCACTTTTGCATACATAACATGAGAATAATAACATGCATTTTCAGAATTTACTTGGTTTCAGATCTAGTCTCACATGGTTTCATTACACATTTACACATCTAGAATTTCACATCCCCTTTTTACACAATTTCCTCTTTTCACATGGTTACACTTTTACACATATACATCCACATGTCACTTACACATTACACATGGTCACATACACTTTACACATTACACTTTTACACATATTTACACAATTTAGGTGCCGTGACACATAGTCCAAACCACCAAAGAAGGACACATTCACATCACATAACACATAGGCACCATCTAGGCAATGCAATGGTGACTCTTGGACTGCGCAGACCGGGAGAACAAGTCTCCACCCTAACCAGTGGTACTTGTCCACCTCCAGGATTTCCCCCTAATGCCCTTAGGGTCACTTAACACAATGAACTTTCTCAGGGGGACTTTTCCCTGATACAGTTCCACTGCCTTCTCGGAAGCAGTATCACATTGGCACAATTTACACTTTTACACAATTAGCGTTTTACACATGGTTTTCACACTTTACACTTCCCATCACATTCACTTCCTCACTCACATGAACTCCTCTGTTTTTACTAACATGGTACTACAGAGTTTCAGGCTTTAACACACAGTGAACATCCAAATCATGCTGATTTAAACAAAAATCTAGTCACATTGCGATCATATGTACGAATTATTCACATTCACATGAAAACTCATAACTCTCTATTTACGGGTCCAAATGGTCTGAAAATTTAACCACAGGCTGCTTTCGGGCTCATGATCATACCCTCAATTTTTCAGATTTTTCTGAGCTAAATAGGATTTACAGAAAATCAAACACATAATTAGCATGTTATTCACATTTTTCATCAACATGGAATTCACACATCATGTAACCTATCACTTGCTGTTTAAACATAAACTACCAATGTATACACATGAATTTAGAGTACAAAATTCCCTAATTCATACATCTATAAATCGTTTACCACAACCATTTTTACATGCTTTCATATTACCGAACCGACTTATTAGCAATTTCACAAGCATGTATAATTTCCAAAATTTCAGAACACACATACATGTCCCACAACTCTTCATGAATAGACCGAAATCAAGGCATTCACATTAATCTAAATCATGAATCATGGATTTTGCAAGATGATCTACAAGTTATTCTCACATGCTTACAAGACATCATTAGCCACATTCACCCACACAACTCACATACATCCACAACCACAATGTACCATATACATAGCTTATAGGAATACCATATATCCTCAACGTATAAACATATCGGAATTAAATGTATAAGTGGGACAGAACGGCTCACTGTTCTGCCCAGAAGAACTAAACGGCGGTCTCTGGCCGCTGACTCAAGGTCAGCGGCATGGTCGATGGACGCCAAGGAGGAACTGGGCGTCCAGGGATCTTGCCGTCTACTCAGGTCTGTGCAGAAAACACAGACCCGAGCTCCAAAAACTTGGGTGAAAAGGAGGGTCTAGGACTCGAGATAAATTCCATAAAAATAGTAGAAACATCCTAGACTCATACGGGGACATCAATGACAGGTTACTTGCCTTTTAGAAAATCACACCAAAGGGTCTAGGGCTTGGAGAAGCTCTCCTTGGGCAGTCCCAAGAAGTTGCAGAAGCACCTCCACAAACGCCTTCCTCCGAGCTCCTGGATGATCTCCTCAGCAAAACAAGACCGGGGAGGCCTTGCCCTTCATATCAGCTACCTCCTTGTCGGGGAAGTCGGCCGGATCAAGCTCCAGGAAGCCGGATTAAAGCCTCCAAACTCTGAGTTTTCTCACAGAATGCTCTCTAGGGTTTTCTCTCCTCTTGCAAAGGTTTAAGGGTGAAGTGGGGAGAGGCCATTTCGGGTTCAGGAAGTAGGGGAGGCCTTCACCCACTCACCATGCTGATTTGACATGTTCAGAGCCGTTGGGGGACATCCCCCAATGGTTGGCATGCCTTGCTTCAGAAGATAGCAGCTCTGCTGTGCATGCAGGTCAGAGAAGTTGGCGTCCAGATCGCTGGACGCCGGATCTAGTGTTGGCGTCCAGGTCTGGACGCTGACACCACCTAAGCGGCCAGGGGTTGACGCCAATAAGGCCTTCGGCCAGAACCCTAATTATGCAGAAAACCATGCATACCAAGCTCCTATACATGCAATATGTACATGGTATTATAACCACGCTATCATTATGCAATACATACATTATTTACGTATAATCTAAACACATGTACACGTAATTATACTACTTTGATACCTACGTAAATACGTACATAATTACACAAGCACAATCATACACATAAATACGAAGAATACGACAGAAATTCGAGGGTCTTACAGCTGCGCACAGAGGATCAGAGAAGTAGATGTCCACATAGATGGCCGTCTACTTTAGTGTTGGTGTCCATCGACATGGACGTTGACTCATCATGGACGTCCATCCATGTTGACGCCAATTTGCTTTTCGGCCAGAGCTTAAAAAACATGCAGAAAACCATGCTTACACTATATACTTACATGCCATATATGTAATATGATGTACACACTACTACAACATGTAATCAGCAATATTTACAACTAATATACGCATGCATACTTAAGTATACCAATATAACATCGCACATAAGTATCCACATACGTATACATGATATATACATACAACATGACTCAACACACAATAAGATCAAATGACAACTAATTCGAGGGCCTTACACATCATTTCATTCACACCTACAATTTTAGGGGTTTAACACCACCCCACGAGGTGTGTTCACGCCCATGCAATTGTCTTTTCCATTTACTTCTTTGATTTTTGTGGTACACTTCACAGTCTAATTCCCATTTCACTTGTTTTTTTTATTGTTTTCTCTTTCTTGCAAGGTAACCGCTCGAGCTAAATCTTCATTGCCAGTCGGCCGGTGGGAGAAGTAGAAGTAACCTGCAATCACAACTCCGGCGATCTTTGGGTGAAGGTAAGTACCTTCGTCTTCCTTTTCGCCCGTCTCCTTTGGTACCATCATGTACCTGGCAATCACACTTCCTTATTGTGCACGCACACGTTTTTCATTTCCTTTCCACGCTTCATTCTTCTTTTCATTTAAAAATCATCTTTTTTTTAATCACTCTTTGTGGGGGTGTTTGAAAAGACACGTTCACACTCTTGAAAAAGATCTGGGTCGAGCTTGTTTCCTCGTTGTTCACATCAAAATTGAAGTGACCCAACATGTGAATAACAACATAGAGACATAAAGGGGCTTACCCAAGCTCGATGCCATGAGTCTGCTGTAGAAGAAGGCTAGCACTACTGGTCCCAATTGCTCACCTTCCCATATGCCACGTATCACACTCAATTGTTCCTCTTCAAGCACATTGTCCACAGATGGAAAGAGGAGCGCTCCCGCTAGGCATATGGCGAACCCCCTTCATCACCCTCTCGAGCTTCTCATCATCCTCCGCCTTTGGAAATTCCTTGATTGTCCAAGCTACCAATTTTTGTAGATTGATTCCTTTCACGGCTCAGACATCCTGGGCCGCTCTTCCACTCCCCATGAAGCTTTCAAGTACCTCTTTGCTCGTAACTCCCCTTGGCATGATCGCCATGCCATCTTTATCGTCTCTCTTCATCCTCTTCAAACCTAATAAAAGTTCAACTTCTTCCAATAACATGGTAGCTTCAAAGGTCTTGAAGAGGAAGGTGTGGGTCTGTGGATGCCATAGTTCAACAAGAGTCCCCATTGTCGCCCAATCTAGATAAATTCGTGGTAGCGTTTGGCATGAATGGCTAGATTTTGAATACCCCATTTGGATAGGATGGCTTTCATGTCGAGGCTTAAGAAGGAGGTTAATTTCTAGAGCCATGGTAGTCTCATATACCTTATAGTGCCCGAGAAAAGAGGGTAATCCTGTAGGTTTGATTTGGCCATGTGGAGGGTGGTGCATGCATGGGTAGGAGATGTGATATGGTCATGAGTATAGAGAGGTAGTGGTCGGCCATGACATTTGGAAGAAGAAGAGAAAAAAAATAGAGGAAGAAGAAGAACATCAAGAGCAAGAATAAGAACAATGAAAATTCAATGCATGAAATCAATCAACTTATCAATTTTGCTTGAATCAGCCTGCAGATGTGTCCTCCCACCTTGTGAAGTCTTTGAAATTCTCCAACTCTTTGTCTCTTGGAGGGGGGAGCATCACCATGGTCCATGGATCTTCACCTCAATTCTCCTCCTTTCTTCTTCTCCCTTAGCCAATGCTTGGTTCTTGAGCTTTGAAGAGTGTCAAGTCCTTGGGGAGAGTAAGAAGAGGGGTATTTTATAGCCCCATGGTCGTGCAAGCCTGGAGGCCAGGTCCCAAACACAATAGATCCTTGAAACTGGCAAGTAAATTTGGCCTCCGGTGGAACTTGGAGTGCTGTTGAAATTTGCGACGAACACATACATCGTGATTCAAGCGCCTCACTCTGACTCCAAATGCGACGGTTCACGTTAATACGCGACGGACCAAGTTGTCGCGATTCAGGTAAGTATACCCGACTAGTCAACCTATCGCGTTTTACAAGGATCATTATTTCAATGTTAGTACTTATATCTATGCTTGTCATTACTGATCAATCTTTGAACACAGGTCTGGATTTGCGTCTCTCACTGTAAGCTTCACTCTTATCTTCGGCAACTTGTGGTACTATCCCTCTACATTTTACTATATAGTATACTTTATTAGAGTATATCAAAGACCTTGAGACTTTGATGAATCTGAAGTTTGAGTTCCCCTCTACCATATAAAATAGTTATAATTTCAGAGAACTCTTTGACTTGAATATTGGCCGCTATGCTTTGCCTAAAGAGGAGGATGGACCCACGCCTAGAAAACCTGGTGTCCTGACTTAACTCATCATTGTAACAACATTATCTTTGATTATTTTATATTTTTCTTTGTTTTAATCTTTTTCTTTTAGCCCAACATGCATCATGTAGGACTTTGAGCTCATTGCCGAAAAATTACTCTCTTGCTTAATTGAGGAGAGTCACTTATTCTTAATTCAAATTAACATGAAATATTCCATTTTGAGTCAAGTACTCAATTCATCTTGTTGATGTTTTCATATTGTCTTTAGAGATACCTTTTGTTTTGAATTTCTATATCAATTCATCTATTTTCCCCATAGATCCACCTTGGCTGCAGCACGTCCACAAGCTGGTAAACGCTCCCCATTGTGACACCTGCTAGATTATGTCTGTAGGTACTTCCCCTATGCTGGAAATTGATTTCTCTCCCTTCGTGCCCACATGCACACCCTTTCCCTTTCGTCCAAACAACGAGTTATCTCTTGAGGCTTTATTTAAGCCGCTTTATTTTAAGCTGAAGAACAACTCTTATCATATGTTGTTGAAGGCATGTCTCATCACACCTTGGCATCTACTTATTAGTCCACTTCACTCTACTAAATTCCCTTCATTCTATTGCTTTCATTTCGTGTCTTTTTGCTCCACTTCATTGCAAAGCAAATGCCAAGGTGAGGCAGCTATAGACACGCCGAATTTGATAGCATATTGAGTAAAATTCATGTTATACTTCAATGCCTCAAAGTGGCTCTCCTCAGTTAACCATTTAAGTGATTTTTCTATTTTTTGGATTTTTATAGAAATTTTTCTAGGGCTTTCGGAGGTCCTCCTTAAACAAGTTGATTCGTGACAAACACAGTGGTCGCATTTTAGGGAAGTTGATTCGTGATGGGTCAAGCCATAGTGTATTAGGTTTCTATTCCGACCTTTGTTTTGATAAGAATCGCGTCCACCACAGGCGTCGCGATTATGAGTTTCTATTTTCGATTTTTGACAATTTCCAAAATGATTTTTAGAAAGTGTTTATTGCTAAATATAATGCGTCTACTTAGGTCATCGCATTTTGATCTTCCATTATCGTAAGATCGAATCTTATTAAAAGATCAATTCTTTACAATGCGCGACGGGTCATGTCGTCGCGATTCAAAATTTCCATTTATTAAAAATGGCAAGAATTCGATCAATATTGGAAGTGTTCAGAAGTGCGACGGCTCATGTGGTCACGATTTCTATAACTGCCATATTCGAAGTTTGGAAAGAGCCAGTCGAAGTAAGGAAGTCTTTTAAACACGACAGTTTGGTCAGTCGCGTTTCACATTTAAAGATGACCACTGTGTTCGTCACGATTACATTTTTACCCCCATAAAAGGATCCCCGTGGCCACTTTTTTTAGAGAGCAACCCAAGATTATAGGCGAAGCCCTACTGCGTTCCAGAGACATTAGACTCTGGAGCTTGAAGAGGAGAACCCCTCAAGCAAGCTTAGAGAGTTCTTCAATTGGAGAATTGGTGTCGCTGGCTTCCAAGTTCATTAGAGCAAGGGGGAGGAGTCTTCTTTCACATCCTCATCCTCTACTGCGCCTAGCTTCATCAGATTTTTCTTCTCTCCCTTTGTTTCTTTCAATTCATCTTTAGTGCATGAACCTATCACTTTAGTCTGTTTCTATTCACATCACACACATCATTCACTTCACACCTATGTTCTTAGGGGTTTTAAACCACCTCCACAAGGTGTGTTCAAGCCCATGCAAGTTCTTTTTCTTATTCTTTTGGATTTGATACTGCTCAACATGGCCTAATTGTCTCTTTCACTTGTTTATTTGTTTGTCTTTCTTTTAAGGTAACCAAGCAATTAAAGTCTTCTTCGCCGGCTGGCCGGTTGAAGAAGTAAGAGTCAACCCACATCACAACTCTCGCAATCTTTGAGTGAAGATATGTAACCCATCCTTCGCTCTCTCCTTTGGTACCCACGTGTACCTAGCGATCACACTTCATCCATAGTGCACACATGCACACTCTTTCCCTCCCTATCTTTCTTTTCTTTATCCATCTATTGTTTTAAAAAGCTTCTCTTTTTTTTATTATTCTTTGTGGCATATTAAAGCGCGTCCACACACACGACTCTTCATCGTTGGATAGGGGGAATCTTTACTTTGTTGTTTACTTCATTATTCCTCATGTTTATGCTTGTTGTTCTTACTTGAACTAGAGTGATTCATGTATGTGTGTGTGCTCGTTTTGTGAGCATGGAGGTGGGTCTTTGAGTCTTGTACCTAGGAAATAAGATTTGTGTGGGTTTTGTTCTTTGTACTTGTGAAACAAAGAGTGTGTGAGTGGTTTATTAGCTTGTATTCGGAAAATAAGTTAGTGGAGAAATCCTCACGGGGTGTGAGGTAATGGTCATAGGTGCACATGGTGTGTGGCCGAACAGCTCTAAAATATTGTGTGTACTTGTTGTTTGATTCCATTTTATCTATCTCCATAATACGCATGCTAGGATTGTCGGTTACGTTATGTTTCACCTAAAGTAATGTTATTTCCACTATGCTACTCAGGTGTTTATTTTGCTTATTTAGGTTGAAGTTTATCTTAGGTGAAAAAGTTTTAATCTGTAATCAACCAATTCACCCTCCCCTCTTGGTTGACCATCGCACACGTTTTCACAATAATTGGTATCAGAGCAGGTTCTCTTGCCCTAGGAGCGATCTAGAGTGCAATGACCAACAAGGTTTTATGCCAGAGGGCCACTCTATTCGCAGTCCACCCTACTTTGATGGTAATAACTACCCCTACTAAAAAAATTGGATGCATGTGTTTCTTAGGGCTTAGGATTATGAGATTTGGAAAGTTGTTAGCACTGGTCTATACATATTGCAAGAGGACAAAGGAAAATGGACGAAGGACAACATTAAAAAGTCTAAAGTCAATTTTAGTGCCATGAACATTATGTAGTGTACTAGACACTTGTACGAGTATTCCTGTGTCTCCATGTGCAGCTCAGTGAAGGAGATGTGGGTCAAATTTAAACTGATCTATGAAGACACATCAGAAGTCAAAGAAACTAGAGCGAACCTCCTTGTGCATAAGTTTGAAATGTTCAAGATGAGCTTGGTTGAAACGATTTATGAGATGTTCGTGTGGCTCAGACAAATTACGAATAGCTTGAGTGCACTTGGCATGAAGTACACGGACTTAGAATTGGTGAGGAAGATTTTGAGATCCCTCCCACCCAACGTGGCACACAAAAGCCACAGTCATTGAGGATTCTAAAAACATGTCAAGCCTCACTATGGAGGAACTAATTGGGAGTCTCATGACTTATAGGATCACCTAAAGAGGAAGGACACAAAGTAGCCCAACATTAAAAAGAAAGATGTTGCTTTGAAAGCCAAGAAACATGTGGTCCGCTCAGAACAAAGCTCGTTAAGCGGAGATGAAAAAGAAATGTCCAAGCTAACTTAGAGCTTCAAAAATTTCTGAGAAAGAGAATCACCAATCTGCTACATTCCCAAAAGACTTCAAGGGAAAATCCAAGCAAGTAGAACCCAGCAAAAAGATGGAGATGATCTGTTATGAGTCCCAAGGCATTGGACACATGAGATCTGAGTGCCTACTATTTCTAAAAATGCAGAAGAAAAGCACGACAAAAAAGAGCAAACCCATAATCACCACATGAAATGATTTCGATGAGTCAACATCTGCAATGGAAGAGGTCTAGGAGAAGTAGGACGTCGAGTGTGGACTCATGGCATTTGAGGAAGAAACTCCCAAGGTATGACTATGAATCTTTTTGCACTTGAGGAGTGGGAATTAATATACAGGAAAATCAGAAATGAAAATAAGTGACTGAAAATGAAAATTGAACGTTTTATTCATGATGAAATTCTCTATTTAACATGTCATGAACTAAAACTGAAATATGAATCCCTTCAAGATGCAAATGAATTCATGCAAAGTAAGATTGAAATGTATGAAGACAAAATGCAATGCATGGCACATGATAATGGTTTTGTAGAAAAATTCAACATGCTTAAAAAGAAAATAAATCTTTGAATAAGGGATTGAAAAATGAATTGCATATGCTTGAGGAGAATGTTGAAAAATCTGAAAACAATGCTGAAACGTTGCATGAAATAATAGAAGATTTGAAAAACATTGTTTCTAGACTCGTGAAAGGAAAACAAAAATTGGAAGAAATTCTTAATGTCATGGCTTTAGTTTCGTCCCCCTGTGCCCCTCCAAGAAGCTGAAACTGATCAGATGGATCCCTCCTATACATGATTTCAGTTTTAATGTTGACGGTGCTTGCAAAGGGAATCCAGGAGTGGAGGTGGCGGGTGTATCCGGGACTCACAGGGCGATATCCAGGTGGCTTTTGCTCATTTTTACGGTAATGGGACCAGCATGTTAGCAGAAATCAGAGCCCTTTGTGATGGCCTTCGCCTGGCATATACCCTAGGCTATCGGCTTTCTATTGTATATTCAGATTCTCAGGTGCTGGTGAACTCTATCCGTGAGGAAAAGGCTGCTTCTTGGCGTTCTTATAATGGTGGAGAGATGCTAGACATATACTTAGCCGTGAGTCTATATCGTTGTCCCATGTTTACCAGGAAACCAACCAAGTGGCTGATTCCCTTGCAAATTATGTTGTTAACTCTAGGCAGAATGATGTTAACTCTAGGTAGAATGATGTTAACTCTAGGTAGAATGATGTTTTCTGGAGGGCTCAGAATTTACAACATCCTTGTAAGGGGCCTATGGTGATTGATAAATCTGGTCTCATGCATGTTAGAATGGTCTGATAGGGGTATGCCCCATTGATGTTGTATTGCATATTCTTATTATATAATAGCTCTGGCCCAGGTAGCTCTCACTAGTGGAGTGGGAACATTCTCCCTTTCTGGGGGAGGGTGCTCTCTCGTAGTTTGAGGCCTGGAGGACCTCTTTGACCAAAAAAAAAAGTCAAGGTGAACACCAATAGATATGGTCTAGTATATGCACCTAAGCAAACCGAGTCTAAATCCCTTGAGTCTAAGACTAAGACTTTATTTGTTCATGCATGCAATGATTCTGTTCATCACATGTTCATGTTGAAAAATCCATGCCACAAAAGAAACCAACTCATGCAAAGGAAATAAGCTTGTTGCACCTAATGTTACATGTTATTTTTATGGAAGACATGGCCATGTGAACTATACTTGCTCATTGAGGAAAAACATGCAAAAACAAAATTTGTGTGCATTAGAAAAGACTTGTTGTCATATTGTACTAACACTGGTAGACCCTAAATTGTTTGGGTACGAAAGAAATCCACTTGAGATCCTTGGTTATAGGTGTCTTGGAAATTTGGAGATGAAGTGCTGATGATCAGATCATCCACATATAATTTCATGAATTATATATCTATTTTGGTGATTAACAAAATCCTAACAATTAGTATCTAACAAGTTTTCATGAAGCTTAATCACAGGAAATAAACCAAGCAAAATCAAGCAAAGACTTGTAAGAAAATCCTTACATTGTTGTTTTGATTTTAAGAGCATGAAATTTCCATAAGTACACATCAACTCGCTTTGAAGCATAACGATTTCATAAGTCATCGCAAAGAATAACTCTTTCATAAAGTTCATATCATTTTTGAGTTTACATCGATTTCGATCTCAGAACGATTCGCTAAGTGATCGCATCAATTTTGATCTCAGAACGATTCGCTATGTGATGACATCGATTTCGATCTCAGAACGATTCGCTAAGTGGTCGCATCGATTTCGATCTTAGAACGATTGCTAAGTGATCGCATCGATTTTGATCTCAGAACGATTCGCTAAGTGATCACATCGATTTCGATCGAGAACAACGATTTGCTCTCATATCGATTTTGGTTCACATCGATTTGGTAAGTGAGAACAACTATTTGCTCTCACATTGATTTTGTTTCACATCGATTTGATAAGTGAGAACAACGACTTGGTCTCATAATGATTTATTTCTCACAACGATTCGATAAGTTCCACATCGATTTAGTATTTACATCGACTCGATAAGTTACACAACGATTTACTTGTTGTAACGATTCGATAAGTCACAACATCGACTTGGTTAATATATCGATTTGTTCACAAACGACTTGCTCATAACGATTTGCTTACACTGTCATAACGATTTTATTATGAGTATATAACGATTTGTGTGTATATCGATTTGGTTATGAACGTGCAACGATTCACATGAACAATGACTCATTCACACAACGATTCTAAAAGTCATGTTCATATCGATTTCATGAGCTATAACGACTTGATATTTAAATATCTTGACAAGTCAAAGTCATCCCGCATATTTCTTTATTATCCCTGCATTAAATATAACCGTACATTCCTCTGCACGATACACGTCCAGATATCTTCTATTCTTATGCTTCTGCATGTAATATCTTTTGGAAAGACAGAATGGAATTTCTATTTTGATGTTCTCTCACTCTAACGTTGACTGACAACAAGAGACAGCTTAGCTGTCTATGTTTTATCATTTAATGTGTGCAGGTCTCTGACAGCACGACTCTATACAACGTTGGATAAAGTAGAAGCTGGAGGATATCAAGAAGGATTTTCTTCTTAAGTGCATGGAATGTAAAGAACTGTTGACTGCAAGGAAAGCCATGCAGTCTAACGTTCTCTAAACTTAGAGACAATGGATACTTCAACGACTACATTTTTCAAAGAAGATAAATAGAAGTGGTGCCTATGTGAAGAATAACTAACTTCAGAATTCAAAATCTGTAAGCACCATAGAAGAGCTCAAGTCTCACTTCATCGTCTTGTTGTAGCTCTTTGCTCTCTGGTCTAGTGTAGAACCAAGAGAGAGCTTTTGTGAACTGAGAGTGTTCTTCTTTGTAGATTTTTTTCCTCTCAGTCTTCGCTTCGGATCAAGCACTGTGCTATTAGCTTGGTCCAGGGGCGTATCATCCCTTGAAACATCTTTGTGTTATTCGCTTCATGTTGAAGGAAGACCTGGGGGTTCCAGGGTGTTTTTCCCTTCGTGTTGAAGGAAGACCTGGAGGGTTCCAGGGTGTTGTATTCCTCTTCGGGTTGTGAAGAGAAGACCAGCTGTGGCTGGGTGTGTAAGTGTCCTTGAGGGGGGACTGTACCCTTGGGTAGTGAATCCTGAGTTGTTGCTCAGGGACTGGACGTAGGACTCTTGTGGAGAGGAGGTCTGAACCAGGATAAAATCTTGTGTAGTGTGATTGCTCGCTTTGTGTTTGTTGTTTACTTTCACTAACGCTAACAATCATCGAAGTGCTTGTTGTGTGAGCATTTTTGTGGACAGGTTTACATAATCAAAATTAAAGAATCCCATTCACCCCTCCTTTGGGCTTGCTAGCTGGGCAACAAGTGGTATCAGAGCTAGTCTCTTCGACGGAGAAGAAGATCCAACGATCTGAAGAGAAAAGATCAAATGGCTGCCCAAGGTCACTTCGTATGTTAGTTAGTAAACAGGCCACCGCTATTCGATGGTGAAGACTACACATATTGGAAAACAAGGATGGAGTTCTTTCTACAAGGACTTGACTATTAAATCTGGTCGATTGTGAAGAAGGAGATCTTCTGGTCACGAATGAAAAAGATAAATGGACGGAAGATGACAAGAAGAAGATTTCTCTGAACTGCAAGGCCAATAGTTTCCTATGTTGTGCTCTTAGCAAGAAAGAGTTCAACCGCATATCTGCCTACAAGTCAGCTATGGAGATGTGGGAGAAGTTAAGGATCACGTATGAAGGTACTGACAAAGTGAAAGAAACCAGGATAGATATTCTAGTGACAGTACGAAAGATTTCAGATGGCCAGGAGAGTCAATAACCCAGATGTACAGCAGATTTACAGATATTACTAACGGGTTAGCTGGTCTTGGAAAGACCTATGAAATGGGAGATATGGTCAGAAAAATCCTAAGATCCCTACCACTTCGTGGACTCCCAAAGTAACGGCAATAGAAGAAGCAAATGACCTGAAGTGAATGTCATTGGGAAACTCATTGGGTCCCTAATGGCCCATGAGATCAACATGGAGAGGTTGGGAGAGTCTTCGAGCAGAAAGAAGCACAGGAATGCTCTCAAGGCAGAAGAAGACACATTAAGTGAAGAGTCAGACGGTGTTGAAAGTGCAGAAGGCAGCGAAGATGAGGAAGCATTCCTCTCTAGAAGATTGCAACGTATACTTGTCAAGAAAAAATATCATTCTGGCAGAAGATACTTTAAGAAAGGAAAAGATCTCAAGAAACCTGAAGTAAAAGACTTAAGAAATCTGAGCCCATATGTTATGAATGCAAAAAACTCAGACATATCAAGGCAGAATGTCCGAAGCTCAAAAAAACTGAGTTCAGAAAGAAAGACAGCACTAGAAGATCTAGAAGATTTAAGAAAAAAGCCATGGCAGCAGCATGGGACAACAGTAGTGATTCGGACAGCGAGTCAAGCTCAAGCAATGAAGAAGAAGAAGAAGAAGCCAACCTGACATTCATGGCCAACCTCGAAGACAAGGTAACATCAGACTCATCTTTCTTCATCTGATTCTGACAACTTAGATAAAGCTTTTAATGAACTGTATTGTAAATATAAAGAAGTGTGTAAATCACTAAAAGCCAATAAGAAAAATCTCGCATGCTTAGAAAATACGAATTCATACTTAAAATCTGAAAATGAGCAAATGGAAAAACAAATTACTGAATAAAAAGGAGAAATGAATTGTTATGTGAAAACATGAAAAATAAAAATGAACAATTAGCGAGTTTGGAAAACCAAGAAACTGTAGATAAATTAAAACAAGAAGTTAACACTTAACAACAGAAAATGAAAATTGTCAAGCACACTAGAAAAAATTACTAATGGCAAAACAACATTAATATTAAAAGGTGCTAGACGGTTAGGTAAAAAGAAACATGGATTAGGTTATACTCCTCCTGATAATGAGGAAACAATAGTATATCCTAAAATATATCCAACTCCTAAATTTGTACCTGAACAAGACACAGCATATAAATCAAATCTTAAATACGTTCCAACTGAAAGGATAACTAAAATGTCTTGTTGTAGCCATTGCAATAAGTTAGGACACATTAAAGTATCATGTCCAACTAAACATAAAATATGGATAATTAAAAGAAAAATTGATGATACTAACCAATCAGGACCCAAAAGAACTTGGGTACCTAAAGCTTAATGTTTTTAATGTAGGGAAACCTTCGAGCATCCAAATGGTACTTAGATAGCGGATGCTCAAGGCATATGTCAGGTAACAAGAAGTTGTTCTCTCACCTTGAAGCTGGAGAAGGCATAGTTACATATGGTGACAATGGCAAAGGAACTGTAATAGGTTGCGGACCGGTTGGTAGCAAAGGAAAAGTTATCATTGAAGATGTACTTTGTGTGAAAGGACTGAAGCACAACTTATTAGTATCAGCCAGCTGTGCGATAAACGACATCAGATCAGATTTCAAGAGTCAATGTGCAGTATTATGAAGGATGGTGTAGTCGTGTTGAAGCCACCAGGAAAAGAACCTGTATGTACTTGTTTGGAAGAACTAAAGGATCAGGACATATGTCTGGCAGCAAATAAAGAGCAGTCAATAGATCTCTGGCACCGAAGACTGGGCCACTGCAGCTTGGATGGCATGAGAAAGTTGATCAAGAGAAGCTTGGTGGAAGGTCTAACCAAGATTAGTGAAAAAATGAATGGTGTCTGTAGGCCGTGTGCAAAAGGGAAGCACACCAAGTCATCCTTCAAGTCAAAGACCATGGTAACAACCTCTAAACCCTTAGAACTTCTACATATGGATCTATTTTGGCTAATGAGGACCACAAGTCTCGAGGGAAAGAACTTTGGATTTGTTATGGTAGATGACTACTCCAGATTTACATGGGTTTCTTTCCTAAAACACAAGGATGATACTTTTGAAAGTTTTATTAGTTTCAGAAAGAAAGTTCAAAAGGATAAGAGGTATAACATCATTAGTATCCGATCAGATCATGGAGGAGAATTTCAGAATGAGAGCTTTGCAAAATTCTGTGATAGCCAAGGAATAGAACACAACTTCTCAGCACCAAGGACACCACAACAAAATGGAGTTGCTGAAAGAAAGAATAGAACCCTATTGGATATGGCAAGGACAATGTTATAAGAATATGATTGCCAAGATATTTTTTGGCCGAAGCCATCAACATAGCATGCTACATCATCAACAGAGTAATGATCAGATGTTACGACCTTCCTTATACCGGTACGGTTACACCAACCCACATCGATATAATGAGCGCCGCTACAGTGGGACATTTACCCAACAAATGTACATTAGGCTGAATCATACACAAATATATATATCACATAACAGCGGAATAGAAAGAACTGGAAATATAACTCTTATTCCATCATCAACATTTATACGCAGTCTATATAGAACAAAGGAAATCAAATACTTCATAACTGTGAAACTACACTTATTACATTGTCCACACTGAGTTACATAAAGTCTTTCGCTACATACTATGAAAAAAAGGAAAAGTACAATGTCGAATCTCAACAAACGTCTCCTACTCCCACTCTGAGTCGCTCCTAACGATCTCTTCAGAAGAAGTGGAAATGTCTGGACTTGTACGCCGAAGCAAGAATGAGTCCAAAAGAACTCAACAAGTAACATCCACTCACATTACTCATACAAACATCACATGGACTAATCACATTTACATATGGCACACATATCACATAAGCATGGATTTGATAAACGTTAAAAGTACACCTAAACATGATTCCTAAACTTACATCATGTGGTACACGGCTTAAAATTTTCTTACAAGGATTTGAACCTATCACATGCTTTTTACATATTCTCCAACATGCTAAATCAAGTCTTATTTAATCATATTCATACTCAAAGCCAATATTCAATTTAAACATGGAGTTTATACATAATACAAAAGATATTCCTAGCATGAATCCTATGGTCATTTCACATTGATATCACATCTTGAATAGATTGTTGTTTTGATATGAATATGACACATTCATAAATGAATTATCATTTTTACATGTTGTCTCGTTGATTCATATTTCCACATGATCATTTACACAATTACACAATTTGCACATTCACTTTTCACATAAACACAAGTTCACATTTTTATTATATGCCGTGACACATAGCCCAAACCACCTCTAGAAGGACACACACTAATCATATCACACACATCTATCACCTAGGCATTACAGTGATAAATCTTAGTTACTGTACAGAACCGGGAGAAGCACTCTCCACCCTAACCAGCGGTACTTGTCCTCCTGCAGAATTTAATCCCAATGCCATGGGATATCACACGCTATGAACCTTCCCGTGGGGACTTTACCACGGTATGGTTGCACAGCCCTCTAAGATAGCAGTGTCACCCATTGGCATATTTACACATTTTCTAAGTTTCATCACACACTTAGTGAACTATTTTACCCACACATTTCACGCTCACACATAAACACATACATCAAATTTACCTAACATGATACTACTGTTTAAAGGTTTAACAATTATTAATTCACGCTAACATTGTAAACATTAAATATCATGCTCTAATTGGTCATTACACGATGAATTTACAAAATCAGTAAATGTTATTATTCAATTCCTCTGAAAATTTAACTACAGACTATTCACGGATCATACATTACATATGCAAAATTTCATATTTTTTTGAAATATCTACTAATTAATAAAATTAACAGTGGTATTATACAAAGTAAAAATAGTCAAATTGGCATGGATTTTCATTGTTCAGACCCACAACTCATTCTACACATGTACTCTGACAGTCCTGAACATATACAATTTCTAGGAATTTAACTATTCTTATACCATTTATTTGAATTTTTTACACTAATAAAACATAATTACTATTCTGCAGTTCAGAAATGTAATTATTTGCACAGATATCAGAAAAATCTCAAATTTCTATAGCATGAGTTCGAACCACAACCACTGCACAAAAATTTCATGACAATTAAATCCCACCTATATCGCCAAATCCACGGTCCAAAAGTCAGGTTTAGCATACAGAAAATAGGGTTTCGTGACAAAATGCCAAAAGGACCTAACCTTGCCCTAAGTCGTGTCTTTTATAGGGTTGGGGGTTTTGGAACGCATTTAGAAGCCCAGGTTATCGTTGGGGGACGGTTACCATAACAAGGGCGAAGTTTTCGGGGGTGTGTCTGGATCTGCAAACGCATAGATCTGGGACGTTAACGTCAACATCATAGGCCGCCAATTTTGAGTTGGCGTCCATCGATGTGGCCGCTGACTTAGGATTGGCGTCCATACATATCGACGTCTACTGGCCGCCAGAACAGAACTTAAAACTGCAGAAATCATATGTACACCACACATGTATATATATATATACATACAATTTACAATGCACACATTAAATAATACTTATTCATGCAATGTAAATAAGTATGTACTATGCACAATGAAGTTATACATCAATAGTATACATATATTTATACATAAGCAATCAACCAAAGATGAAAATCAAGGCCTTACATCACGCAAATCATGAAAAAGACTTCATATGAGCTATACAAGCAGAAGAAGCCGAAAATCAGCCATTTCAGGACATTCGGATGTCCATGCTTTATCCATAACAACGGTAAAAGGGATATTAGTAAGCTAGACTCCAAATCAGATGAAGGTATATTCAGGGTATGCTTCCAAACCCAAAGGATATAGAGTATTTAACAAACGAACTTTATTAATTGAGCAATCAGTCATATATTTTTGATGAAACTGACCCTTCCTTGAGAAAGGAAGTAGATAGTGATATGATGATACAGATGAATTGTCCAAGAAGCTAAAGAACACATCGATTGAGGACAAGGAAGATCCACCCTTTGAAGATCAGCAACAAAAGGATACATCAATGACAATCTTCCAAAGGAATGGAGGTATAAGAAGGATCACCCACTGGACAATATAATTGGAGATCCATCTGCTGGGGTAAGAAAAAGAGGTAATGTAATTCCATGTGATTATTTAGTTTTTGTATCTCAAATAGAGCCTAAGATGGTCAATGAAGCATTGACTGAGGAATCTTGGATATTAGCCATGCAAGATGAACTAAATCAGTCAAGGAAAACCAAGTATGGTCCCTTGTTCCGAGACCATCAGATCATCCTGTGATTGACACCAAATAGGTGTTCAGGAACAAATTGGATGAAGCTGGTGTGATCATAAGAAACAAGGCCAGATTGGTAGCTCAAGGCTATTCCCAAGAGGAAGGCATAGATTTCGATGAAACCTATGCACCAGTGGCTAGACTTGAGGCAATTAGGATTTTACTTGCATATGCCTCTGCATTAAATTTAAAACTCTTTCAAATGGATGTAAAATCTACTTTTCTGATTGGTTTTATAAAGGAAGAGGTATATGTAGAACAACCACCTAGTTTTGATGACATGGATTTTCCAAATCATGTTTTAAGTTGCATAAAGCCTTATATAGATTAAAGCAAGAACCTAGAGCTTGGTATGAAAGGCTTAGTTCATTTTTGTTAAATCATGGTTTCATTAGAGGAAAAGTAGATAGCACATTATTCATTAAGTCTAAACTTAAAAATGTGTTACTTGTTCAAATATATGTTGATGATATAATATTTGGCTCTACTGATGAATATCTTTGCAAGTATTTTGAAAAGCTTATGCAAGGAGAATTTGAAATGAACATGATGGGGGAGCTCAACTACTTCCTCGGATTGCAAATCAAACAAGAAAAGGAAGGATCTCACATCTGTCAAGCCAAGTACACCAAAAAATTACTAAAGAAGTTTGAATTGAAAATGCCAAGCCACTGTCAACACCCATGAGCACATCAACAAGGCTACACAGTGACAAAAATGGTAAGAAAGTAGATCAGAAACTTTACAGAGGTATGATATGTTCATTACTCTATTTAACAGCAAGTAGACCTGATATATTGTTTAGCATATGTATGTGTGCTAGGTACCAGGCAGATCCTAAAGAGTCTCATTTAATTTGTGTAAAAGGATCTTAGATACTTAGCCAAAACTCATGATCTAGGATTATGGTACCCAAATTCATGTGAAATTAATTTAGTAGGATATTCTGATGATGACTATGCTGGATGCAAGGTAGATAGGAAAAGCACCAGTGAATGTTGTCAATTTCTTGCAGGATGTCTGATTTCGTGGTCCTCAAAGAAGCAAAATTCAGTAGCACTGTCTACAGCTGAAGCTGAGTACGTGGCTGCTGGAAGCTGTTGTACACAACTATTGTGGATTAAACAACACTTGAGGATTATGGACTTCAGATCAAGACAATTCCATTACTGTGCGACAACACAAGTGCAATAAATCTTACCAAGAATCTAGTCTAGCATTCAAGGACAAAGCACATTGAGGTTAGGTACCATTTTATTCGTGATCATGTAGCTAATGGCAATATAAGTATTTCTTTTGTAGATACACAAAATCAGTTAGCAGATATCTTTACAAAGGCCTTACTTGAAGAGAGATTTACTTCTCTTAGAAGGGAACTAGGCATGTGTAAATTGTGAAAGATTTATCTATATAATTGAAATATAAATTATTTCAGAATAACAAAATTTTCTCTCCCCTGTAGTAAAAAATCTCATTAAAATATTACTTATTTCTTACTTATTTGAGTCGGTTCGATTAATTTTAAGATATTTATTCTTCTCGAACTGGTCACTTTGTCGTTTTCTGCCATTATGGCGCCTTTTTTTCGAAAAAGTCTTTACTCTTTTTGATAAAAACTCAAATCTATGTTACAATGATTCCCTCCCGCTCTCTTCTCCTTCAACTTGCCTGAGGCGATACCCTATCGACTCTGGCATCAACTCTGGAATTTTGAAGCTTGCAACTCCTTCCGTGAGAAATCTCTTAGGGCTTCTGCTCCTTTCCTCATTCCAATCATCTAGAAACATTCCCCATTCAAATCCATGGCCGCGTCTGGTGTATCCGGTAGCGTCGGGGGCTACAGAGCTGCATTTCTTACTGCTGAGCAGCAAGAGAGGTATACCATGTGAAGATCAAGGTCTGTGGTAACAAGGCAATGGACGTTGTAGACTTGCAGAAGAATGGAATGGGCAGCATCATTGCAGCAATAGAGAGGATGAAATGGACGAAGTTGGCAACTCTGTCAGATGTGAGTTATCCAGACTTAGTAAAGGCATTTTATGTTTTGTTTTAAGACTGAGGAGGAGGGTCCTTGACATCCACTATCAAAGGAACCCAGAGTAAGATTACCCATGAGCTTTGGAAACTTTATTTGAAGTTTGCACCACGGTCACAGTGGGTTCACACTGTGAATATCCAGGCGAAGGGATTAGGGATTGTTGGTCCCGAGTACAAACTAAAGGATGGAAAGATAGACATCACCAACTAAATGCATTCAACCGATTCTACATTTCATAGTGTGCCAGATTCTGGTCCCTAGGAGTGCCACCCTACTCTACTTGACTTGTACAAGGCGGACTCAGACCTGATGTTCTGGGCTATTCAGAACCAGTACCAACAATAAATATGGCAGAAGTTATAAATAGAAAAGGATGAAGTTTGCATCCGCTCAGTTTGGGACAAGAAGAGCAAGCTAAATGTATCCCTACCATATGCACATCTGCTCACCAAGGTATTTCGACATTTTGGCATCAATTTATCTGGAGCAGTGTCAAGAAAATGGGCTAGGCTATTCGAAGCAGAAACTTAAAGAAAGTGATTCTCATTGGTTGGAGTATATGGACCAAGACCTCAGTGGCTGAGGGTGAAGCCATTATTGGCGAAGCCCAGAAGTCCAAGAAGAAGTAGGAGAAGCAGCAGTAGCAGCAAAAGTACCAGCAGGACCAGAAGTTCAGAGCAACAACAAGAAGTTATCTGATTAAAAATTGCAGTGGAACAAGTAGCAGCAGTAGCAGAGGTCCGAGCAGAAGAATCGGTGACTCATTGGAAGCCAGATTGAGGACATTCCTCAAGAATTTATTGAGCCTGTTGGAGAATTCAGAAGTTGCACCTCCCCTCTCACAAGTAGCTATAATCTTTCGGAGTGTACTGGACTCTTTAACCAGTACTCAGGTGGAGCCAGAGATCTTGGTAGATCTAGCTGCAAAGGTTGTAGCATCTAGCCATAGTACATATGTTGTCATGGAGGATGCTCCTATTCAGAGGGAGCAAGAAGAAGAAGATATTCCAGTTGATACCCATATGGAAGATGCTCTATTCAGGGGGAGCAATCTGTTGAAAAGGAAGCACAAATCCAGGGGGAGCACACTAGACAATGCCCCCGTTGATGATCAGTTCAGAGAAACATTGTAGAAAGTGCCTCAGATGATGATAATGATGAAAATGTAGAGACCGTTGCAAGGGCAAGCAAAAAGGGGAAACAAGTAGCTGGAGATTCCCCTCCTCACATGGAAGGCCCATCGGAGGGCAAAGAAGAAGCATCTAAAGGTCAATTTGAAGCCTCTTATTGAAAGAATGGATGAACAAGGAAAGATTTGTGCTCTGTGCAATCAGATATTCAGTCAATTTCATAAGCCAGAGTAGTTCAACTAAGGAGATGGGCATGGTCAGAAATGCAGTTGATGGGGTGCGCAGTGAGCTTATTAGCATTAAGGAGTCTATTGCTGCACTTGCAGATTGATGAGGGCGCAGTCCACAAATGCCCCTCCTGCTCCTTCCCTGCAGAACCAGTCCGCAGTCTAGGCCTTCAGAGGCCAGGCAACAAGATGCTAGGCCACATCAGGGCCAATTTCAGAAGCCACAGGTTGTTTTGAAGAGTAGCAACTGCAGTGTAGGATCATGCTGAAGCTGTGAAGCTGGGCCACCAGGGTCATCAGAGGATGTTACTGGGCCAACTGGCCAGTGGTTTCTGAGGGTGTGATTCAAGAGTAGAAGAGCCAACTGTAGCCCAGAAGCCCCTGATCGTTCATCTCTTGTAACTCCACCCCCCCCCCCCCCCCCCCTTCACCACCATCTTCCTCCACAGCATCAACCACACCTATCCCTTTCAAACAACCATGCTCGCTCCATTTCTTCTCTAACACCATTTCCTTTCCCAATCCACTTCATCTCTGCCACCCTCTACATCCATTCCTCCACCTCCCCCTATCATTGAAGACACTCTAGCCTCATGATCAGTTGGAGCCTCATCCTCCTCTGGTCCTTCTTCAGCGGACCATCCATCATACCTCCTTCTACCCATCAATCCTTTCCTCATCCTCCTACTCCTCCCTCCTTTGTTACCTTTATACCTGAAGATGCATAACTTGAAGGTCCCTTTCTCAAGAAATTCGAGGATGAGTTGGAAATTACCACAATCCGCTCAGTCCTAGAAGTAGGTTCTCATGTCCACAGAACTGACTCTCTTACTTCTAGTCCCTCTTCTAAAAAGGAAACTCTCCAACACTCTTGCTCTTCCCAAGTTCCTCCTCTTGGTTTTCCCTCACTGTTGACAATCGAAGGAAACCAATCTATTGTGAATATCTCTAAAAGTGTATCCTTGCCACCATTTTTGGTGTTCCTTTTCTCAATCTAACTGATCACCTCAATATTGTCCTTCCCTACTACCACTTCTCAAAGCTGATCAATCCAAAATCTTCCAAATGGTTGAATGCAAGTCTGAAGATCAGTAAGCCAAGGGGCACAAGGCTCTCTACAGGAAGTTTCTACTTACAAAGTCAGATCGGTTTCCACCCCGGGATCACTCACTCACTCTCTCTGAGTGGTTTGTCATTCATCACAAGTCTACCTGGGCACCTTTCATTCAAAAGGAAGTAAAGCTCATCAGGTACTTCCAGCTCTTCAATGACTATCGTTATCTTCACAAGCTACCTGAAGTGCAGTAGGGTCAATTGCACGGAGCCATTGTTTCGTTAAAAATTGTCAATCCAGTTAATTGCTCCTTCAAAGTGGATTTCACTACCCTGTAAATACCAGACAGTGTGTTTCTCCCCAAACTGCATTCTTTGGTCATGGACTCCTTAGTTGGTCCTATTATCTTTGAGAGATTTGCTCATGTAATGGGAGGGATCTCAGCTCAGTAGGGTCGTCTCCCCTCCTTCCAAAAATTCCTCTTTTGGGAATTTCATCTCGGCCATATCACTTCTGAGGTTCTTGCCCCTTTTCTCTCTGAAAGTGAAAGGCTCTCTCCCTCCGATTGGAAAAACATTACAACCAGCCGGCCCTTCAGTTGGAATCTTTGAACAGCTCCTTGTTTAAGGCAGGTAAGCCTACTCTCTCAGCTGAAGCCGTTTTAGACTTGAATTCCATCAATTTGGTTCAAGAGCCCTACGATCAGTGGGTCGAGCAGTACAAACTTTTTATGGCTTTGAAGAAAGATCTTCTGCAGCATTAGATCCACTACCCTATCAAGATCAACCAGTTTCTTCGGTTTGCCAACTTTGGCTCTTTCATTTCCTTCAAGGTCTCCCCTGGCAAAGATGAATATGCTACCTTTATAGATGCTCAGCGCCAACTTCATATCAAAAGGATGCTTCCTGACATGGGGTCATCTTATACTATCTCTTTTGGGGCTTTTCTAGGCTATTTTGAGGAGCAAGAACACAAGGCTTTGCCTATGATTCAACGGCATGCCTCTCTTCTGTCTCCTGCTTTCTACCTCCATCTAACCCCTCAAGATAAATTGAAAAGTTCTTTGATCTAACTTATCTTTTCTCCTTTCCTCTTTGTCTTCATATGATATCTTTTTGCTTAATGACAAAAAGGGGGAGAAATGTCACACTTCTGAAATACATAAAAATAGGCTTTCTTTTAGAAACATCTATATTCTTGTTATATTTTGTCATCACCAAAAAGGGGAAGAATGATGATCAGATCATCCCCATATAATTTCATGAATTATATATCTATTTTGGTGATTAACAAAATTCTAACAATTAGTATCTAACAAGTTTTCATGAAGCTTAGTCACAGGAAATAAACCAGGCAAAATCAAGCAAAGACTTGTAAGTAAATCCTTACATTGTTGTTTTTAATTTTCAGAGCATGAAATTTCTCTAAGTACACATCAACTCGCTTTGAAGCATAATGATTTCATAAGTCATCGCAAAGAATAACTCTTTCATAAAGATCATATCGTTTTTGGGTTTACATCGATTTCGATCTCAGAATGATTCGCTAAGTGATCGCATCGATTTCGATCTCAGAACGATTCGCTAAGTGATCACATCGATTTCGATCTCAGAACGATTCGCTAAGTGGTCGCATCGATTTCGATCTCAGAATGATTCGCTAAGTGATCGCATCGATTTCGATCTCAGAACGATTCGCTAAGTGATCGCATTGATTTCGATCTCAGAACGATTCGCTAAGTGATCACATCGATTTCGATCGAGAACAACGATTTGCTCTCATATCGATTTTGGTTCACATCGATTTGGTAAGTGAGAACAACGATTTGCTCTCACATCGATTTTATTTCACATCAATTTGATAAGTGAGAACAACGACTTGGTCTCATAACGATTTGTTTCTCACAACGATTCGATAAGTTCCACATCGATTTGGTATTTACATTGACTCGATAAGTTACACAACGATTTACTTGCTGTAGCGATTCGATAAGTCACAACATCGACTTGGTCAATATATCGATTTGTTCACAAACGACTTGCTCATAACGATTTGCTTACACTGTCATAACGATTTTATTATGAGTATATAACGATTTGTGCGCATATCGATTTGGTTATGAACGTGCAACGATTCACATGAACAATGACTCATTCACACAACGATTCTATAAGTCATGTTCATATCGATTTCATGAGCTATAACGACTTGATATTTAAATATCTTGACAAGTCAAAGTCATCCCGCGTATTTCTTTGTTATCCATGCATTAAATATAACCGTACATTCCTCTGCACGATGCATGTCTAGATATCTTCTATTCTTATGCTTCTGCATGTAATATCTTTTGGAAAGACAGAATGGAATTTCTATTTTGATGTTCTCTCACCCTAATGTTGACTGACAACAAGAGACAACTTATCTGTCTACGTCTTAGCATTTAATGTTTGCAGGTCTCTGACAGCACGACTCTATACAACGTTGGATAAAGTAGAAACTGGAGGATATCAAGAATAATTTTTTTCTTACGTGCATGGAATGTAAAGAACCGTTGATTGTAAAGGAAAGTCATGCAGTCTAACGTTCTCTGAACTTAGAGACAACGGATACTTCAACGACTACATTTTTCAAAGAAGATAAATAGAAGACTGGTGCCTACGTGAAGAATAACTAACTTCAGAATTCAAAATCTGCAAGCACCATAGAAGAGCTCAAGTCTCACTCCATCGTCTTGTTGTAGCTCTTTGCTCTCTGTGTCTAGTGTAGAACTAAGAGAGAGCTTTTGTAAACTGAGATTGTTCTCTCTTTGTAGATTTTTCTCTCAGTCTTCGCTTCGGATCAAGCACTGTGCTATTAGCTTGGTCCAGAGGCGTATCATCCCTTGAACACATCTTTGTGTATTCCTTCGTGTTGAAGGAAGACCTAGGGGTTCCAGGGTGTTCTTCCCTTCGTGTTGAAGGAAGACCTGGAGGGTTCCAAGGTGTTGTATTCCTCTTCGGGTTGTGAAGAGAAGACCAGCTGTGGCTGGGTGTGTAAGTGTCCTTGAGGGGGGACTGTACCCTTAGGTAGTGAATCATGAGTTGTTGCTCAGGGACTAGACATAGGACTCCTGTGGAGAGGAGGTCCGAACCAGGATAAAATCTTGTGTAGTGTGATTGCTCACTTTGTGTTTGTTGTTTAATTTTCACTAATGCTAACAATCATCGAAGTGCTTGTTGTGTGAACATTTTTGTGGATAGGTTTTACATAATCAAATTTTAAAGAATCCCATTCACCCCCCATCTGGGCTTGCTAGCTGGGCAACAAGTACATCAATGTGGAATTCAAGGCATTGGAAGATGATTGCTCCATGAGAATCATGTACCTTGAGTTTGGGCAACCTAGGTAAAATATGAATACTTATGCATCTTTCCATTGTTCACTCATTTGGATTTTGATGAAAATCTAAAAACACAAAAAATGAAAAATAAAAAAAGAGCTCTTAGAATAGGTTAGAGTACTTACATGCCCTTGAGTCTTGTGTGTTTATCCTTTCTATGCATGCATGCATACTATATGTAAATGCACCTTTCTTGATTCCTTCTATGGCTTAATACTTCCTTATTGCTCATAGTGCATTTGCTTCAAACTTAGTGTGCATTAATTTAAACATTAAGGGGGACTTACTTATTTTGTGGTGTGCAAACATTAAAGAGGAGCTAATAGCCATGTATTTAGCAAATTATCAAAACACATTCAAAATTAAGCTACTATACACAAAATCACTTAAATAAGAATATGGATATGGAATTTGAGGATGACAAGACTTTTTATTAACATTTTAATGAGGCTGATATCCTACAATATGCTTGAGGAAATCATGAGGAAAAGCTACCTCCCTGGAATTTTGAAATAAAAAAAATGTTGCAACAAAAGAAAAATGGTGAAAGGCTAAAACTTAGTAATCTGGTCTCCCCATTGAACAAATGAGGAGTTTCGCATCAAACGGTGGCTAAATCTCCATAAGTAGAAAAAAAAGAAAAAAAAAAAGGAGAGTGATAGCTATCAAAAATTGAGGACTAAAATGCATATGTAGGGTTAAGCGACATCTTTTAGTGTTAATCTAAAGGCCCATTTATCCCTGTTTGATGCCTCTTAATCATGTTTTTGATGTAAACGTGCACAATGTACAACCAAGAGGGGAGGGGTGAATTGGTTGACAACCAAATCAAATTTTAATCTAAATTGGTATGACAAACAAAAACTATCGCACCAAACTTGTTACCACAAACTAACCACGTACATAGAAGAGGTAGAAGAAAAGGAGCAAACCATATAGTACACTGTTATTTAGGTGGTTTGGTCACACAAATATTGTGCGCCTATGTCCACCCCTCACAGACGTGAGGTGGCAACACACTACTTTGAACTTGGCTGGAGATACAGAGTACAACGCCTCCACTCACACAGAAACACACACACATGTTTCAACAGCAACAAGGCATAGCTATCAAAACTCACACACACACCGGCTCATAAGCCACGAGCACAAACCTCACACACACAAAAATAAATGTTGTGAAAAGCTTCTCAATGCAAAGAACAAGAGAATAAAATAAAAACAAAGAGGTTCAGATTTCTCCTATTTGTAGTGCTAAGAAAACATTGAAGCAAGAAATCACAGCAGTTGCTCTGGCTTCCTTGGATGATGCACTTCTAGTTGTAGATCACACTGGTCGTCTAAACACTTCAACTTGTATCAACAAAGTCGAAGAAGAATGCCTTGAAGAAGTTCTAGTTCACTGTGCTTTCTATGACCTTGCTTCATGTGAAACCCCATTCTTCCAAGGATGTGAACATATACTTCTTACAAGGATAGAGTTCTACCTTGAGACCCATGACCAAAATACTCCTACCTGGCTGTAGATTAAAAGATAAGCTCGTGCAAAATCCAAGATAAGAAAGAGTCCTATCCAAGATGGAAACTTGGTTTCCAGAGTCAGCCAACTGATTTTCGAAGAACTCCTGCTCCATGCGGTCTTGAACATGCTCTGGAATGTACTTTGCTCTGAACAAGCAAACAAACTCAGTCTATGCAACCTCAACAGCTCCATGCTCGAATTGTGTGCATAATACTGATGACCACCACACGTTGGCACGCTCCTGTAAAAGAAAGTAGACAATTCTAAGGGTGCCCTTAGAGCAACACACAACTCATCCAGAAACTTCATTACCTGCAGCATATAGGAAGCCAATGTCATTCGTTCCTCGTCCATGCATCGAATAGCACGAAAGATCTTGTCAATCTTACGCAACCAGCTCTCTGCCATGAGTGGGACACTCTCCCCCTTAAAGAAGGCTGGAGTCATCCACCTGAAATGCTCCATCATCATTGCCTCGCCAATATCTGCCTCATGCGCAGGTGCCTACGCATACATCCAAGCCTAGTCCTTTAATTGAACTCTTCAAATGAACACCCTGCAAAATTACTTCCAAAGCACAAACCAGGGCCTACACTTGCGTCTGCAAGGCAGCTGCCATCTGTGCTTGGGTCTGCATCGCATGTATAAGTCCCTGCATCAGTGCTCCATAATCCATCAATGGCGGTGGAGGTGGTAATGGTATGCCCGTCTGAACCGATGCCTGCTGATCAGGTACCTGCTGACCAGGTGCCTATTGATCTCTAGCTGGCTCATCACTACGGGCAAAGCCTGCTCCTCTACGACCATAGGTAGCCATAATCTGCAAAATAGACATTTATTATAATGACCTATCATATTAAATAATCTTGGACTAGTTCTTTATATAGACTTAAAGATATGAACACACTATTGATAATTCATTTATATATAGCACAAAATTATCACTTATCAAGTAAAGAAAGCAATTCATAACTAGTTCATATGTCTAATATTCTTGTGAATCCTCTCACATATAGCATATTGATAGTGCCAAATAAAAACATTTATAATGGAAATAATATCATTGGCATTCTCAATTCATGTACATTTATCATTTCCTTAAGGGTATCATATATCATATAACATATAAACAACTCATGTGGCATGTAATGATGGCATGTAGACTTTATCATGTAGCATATAGACATTATCACATAGCATATAAACATTGTCATGTAGCATGTAGACATTAACATGTAGTATGTAGACATTATCATGTAGCATGTAGACATTATCATGTAGCATGTATAGTTGCCAAGACATAGCCCCACTATTAATAGAGATCATGTAGTCATGTAGCATTCACTTATCACCCAGGTAAAATAGTGATGAAGTCTTGGTCATTGCGCAATACGGGGGGAAGTCCTCCTCACCTTAACCAGTCGAACATGTCTACCTCCAAGATTTCATCTGTTGACTACGGATTCATATAGTCAATTCCTGTAGGTGAACCATAACCATAAGGGCATTCTATGGCATAGTTCCATGTAGGAATCTCTATAATAGCAATGTCTTATTGGCCATATCATTTCAAAAATATTATGACATGCATTCATGCAATTAACATACATAATAATCTAGCATCCTTTTCACAAAGTTATGCATGTGTGCCAATTCATTTAGTAAGACAATGACATATATTCATATAACTCATTCTATCATTTATGAAATCATTATCTTTGCAAGACCTTAGTGACTTATCATGATACTACAGTGATTTCTTAGATCAAAATTCAATATTCATGTACTCTTTTCTACATCTATCAATTTCCATGCACATCTTCATACATTTAGAAAATTATAGCAGCAAGTACAGTGCACATTAAACCTTGAAAATCTGACAGTAACTCTCTTCCTAGACATGCATTATCTGTGCAACATTTCACATTTTTCTTAATCAAGCATCATTTCCTATGATTATTTATCATTAACTTGGATTAATTAGCATGGCACAAAGTTTAAATGGAGCATACATTTATTGTGCGAAAACTGGACATGATGAGTGTGTAATTCCATCTAACAGCAGTAAGAAACTCAAACATAACTTCATAGCATGAATTAAGCACATACTTATATCCCTTTCTTCTTACAATATCAAAGGAAAAATCCTTAAAAATCAATATGCATAGTCCATGTAACATTGTCATGACATTTCTGTTGTATAACAACACCTATCTACATAGAACAAAGCCTACCCAAAATCCTGTACATGCATTAGTCACAACTTATAAGTATTTAAACAGATCTGTAGAAAAATTGCACAGATGAACTTAATGGCAATGTAGTTTGTCGTTTACACATGTTAACGGTAATCGACCTTGTCGTTAACATTAGTTGACAGCGTCACATAGTGCCATTAATATATATAGACATCCAGAACCTGGATGTTTACATGAAATAGATGGCAGTCGAGGTTGACATTAAGTTCTTTCGGTCAAAAAACTCACTTGAAATACCGAAACTTTAACCCCTTACTACTATGTTAATCATGGGTTTAAAAACCAATAAAAATAGTAGATCTATAGAATATAGGATCCTAAACCATTCCTCCATGTTACTTGCCTCTAACCCTCCTTCTGGAGTAGCGATTAAATAGTCGAAGATGGCTGCCTTGACAACAAGGCAGTCCCTTTCGTTGCCTTCGTTCGCCCGGTCTGACCTCTAGAAACGTGTCCTTGGTTGGAGATCCTTTTGAACACGATCCTCCAAGTTGCCTTTGCGCCGAGCTCGCCTCGATCTGCATGAATCGCCGCACAGCAACCCTTCTCTCGTCCCTCTTTTCTCACTTCAAAAGCAGCAAAAAACCTCTCCCCAAATGCCAAATCGGTGTCTTATAACGACTCCTACAACTTACATAAACTTTAATCCTGACCATTGAAGTGAAAGCGTTCCGATCCATCAGATAAACACAACGAAAACGACCAATCATTTCGCTCCGGAACGGTAGCCGCAAAAACTGGCAAGTCAGGTTAACGTCAACATAGGTTGTCATTTACCATGAGGTAAACGACAATCGATCATGCTGTTAACATCTCTAACCAAAAATTAAAATTTTAGAAAAAAAATATTAACATCACAGATCCTTGTCGCTTATAGTAGGTAGATGGCAATCAATCATATCATCTACTTTAATGAACAGTAGTGAACTGTGACGTCAAGTTCATCCAAATTCACAATCCTACACAATGCTGAATAACACACACATGCTTACAAAATAAACAAGCAATAGATCTAGGGTAAAACATCATCTCAGCCAAATCTCTAGTGAGATCTCTCAGTGACTCACACACTTGGCGGACTTCCCCTCTCATAGAAACCATGTCCTCCTCAAGCCTAGTCAGACTCTGCTGGAACTGTAGTGAGAAGGGTTCACCCTTAAGACCAGGAGGAGGCAAGTCCTGTTCCATGGGAGCCGGATGCCCTAGATCTTCATGTCTTGGCCCAGGAGCACGATCTTCGCTTTTACTATCTTCATCATGTTTAGTTTTTGAATTTTCTAAACTATTTTCACTTTCATCTCTGTGATGAACACCAAGATTTCTTCTAAACTGTCCATCCACAATTCTGTAGTTCATATACCATAGAATATTCGTTTGATTGTAAATGAGTGATGACAGAATATTCTCAGCTCTTTCATTTCTAAGGTCATTGCCAGCTTGTTCAAATAGGACTGTGAGGTGTGCTGCATAAGGCAGAGATCGCCTAGGTTGGTTTTTCACCAACTTCATGAGCGAAGTCATCAGTGCAGGCAAGCACAGAGGCACATTGTGAAATAGGTAGTGAAATATACCTTTGTGCACTCTGGTCACTTCATCCCTGTTGCCACCTTTGGGAAATATTATTGATCAGGGCATGATGAACTACCCACTCTGTTGAATCTTTTTTTTTTATAATGAGGAAATCCTGCCCCGTGTGGCTTTGTGGGCTCAAGGATTGGTGTTCGTGAACATCACTTGGCATAAATCTCTCTCACTATACAAGACATGCTGCCTAAAATAGCTAGCTTCAGGAATACTGAAAGGTTGACTGAACATAGCTTCATTGACTGGAATTTCAACCCCATTCACGGTAGTAAAGAGCCTATTGTTGCTTGTATAGAAATTTGCATGGAACTGCTGAACCAACTCTGGATAATAGACTTTGTGACTTGGCAGAAATCTAACCCAACCCTGTGTTTGAAACAAGAGAGACAACATGGGTTCGACTTCATCCAAATCATGAAAGATGATAAATCGTGGAGGGAGTATCTTTCTCCTACGATCAACCAACACCTCTCCTGATGCCACAGGAACTTGTGCACCAACTCCAAAACCCTTGCTTACCTCCTGGCGATGCCTTGATGAGAACCACAACAAGAATCTAGCTGAGAAGAGGAAAGCTTGCAATGTACAAGCCTAGGAGGATGGGAAGGAGAATCATCAAGATGGTGGATCTCCTAGAAACTCTAGGGCTAAGAATTTTTGAGAAAAGAGGAAAGAGTTCCAGAGTTAAAAAAAAAAGGGCGCTTGGTGGCTGAAAAGGTGCGAAGGGAAGCTCAAGAGACATCTCTTGAAACCCCAAGGCCTTATGAAGCCAGGTTGGGTCGGAGCAAAATGTACAGATCAGAATCGAAATCGGGCTCGCAATCGAAATCGGTCAATCGACTTTGATGAATCGGTCAACTGATTTCTTTGATTTCAAGGGAATTCAGTCTATCCAGCAATGAACTGGAATGAACGACCCTAAGATTGGCAAATCAGAAGATTTTTGTCAATTAATAGCATATTCTTGCCGTGGTTAGATCCCTACAAGGTTTTCTAAGGCTATTTTTCATGGAGACACAATGAATTTAAAGATAGAGAAAATCTATACGTCCTCCAATATCCTTATCATGACAACTTCCAACAAGGTGATTGCCTAAGTCTATCACATATCAGGAGACTTGCTTTGTATATTAAGGAGTTCTATCTTAGAAAGGTCAAGGATTTGGGATATACATATATATACACACGTAGGCAAGAGATTTATATATATATAACAGAAACATGTAGAAAAATGAACATGCAATACATGGAAGTATCTCACATGCATCTCCCCCTTACTCAATGTACATCTAAACTTTGCACAACCCCAGTTCTCATCTCAGTGTGGTAAACCTATCCTCACTCAGGGGTTTAGTGAAAATGTCAGCAATTTGTACATCGGTTTCAATGAATTTTAACTCAAAATCGCCTTTCCAACATGATCCCTCAAGAAATGATGCCTGACCTCTATATGCTTGGTTCTAGAATGTGGATTGGATTCTATGACAGATTAATTGCACTTGTATTATCACACATGATACATACACAATTCAGTGAAATATGATAATCAAGCAACTGATTTTTAATCTAAAACACTTGGGCACCACAACTACCAGTGGCAACATATTCTACCTCGGCAGCGGAGAGTGCCATTGAATGTTGTTTCTTGGAGACCCAAGTGACCAAGCAACCTCCTAGAAACTGACACATGCCACTTGTGCTTTTATTATCATTTTTGAATCCAGCATAATCTGCATCGGTATATGCAATTAATTCAAAAGCGCAACTGATGGGATACTAGAGGCCTAAGTTTGTTGTGCCCACAAGACAGCGAAAAATCTGTTTAACAACCATTAAATGAGGCTCTTTAGGACCTGACTAAAAATAGGCACATAGACCGACACTAAACTAGATGTCTGGGCTAGAAGCAGCAAAATATAACAAAGATCTAATCATACCTCTATATAAGGTAGAATCTACGGGTTTACCTTTTTCATCACTTTCCAATTTAATTGATGATGACATGGGAGTTGGAAAGGATTTAGAATTTTCAAACACGTACTTCTTGAGCAGTTCAATGATATATTTGGATTGAGATATGAAAAGGCCTTCCTTGAGTTGTTTAACCTATAGACCAAGAAAAAACTTAGTTCACCCATTAAGCTCATTTCGAACTCCCCTTGCATGACTTCTGCAAATTGTTTACATAGGATGGAGTTAGTTGAGCCAAATATGATATCATCAACATAAACCTGAACCACAATGATATCTCTACCAGAATTCTTAGTGAACAGTGTTTGGTCTACCTTACATCTTTTGTAATTCTTATGTAGTAAGAAATTACTTAACCTTTCATACCATGTCTGTGGAGCTTGCTTCAACCCATACAGTGCCTTCTAAAGCTTGTAGACATGATGAGGTTTATTAACATCCTGAAAGTCTGGGGGTTGCTCTACATACACATCCTCTTTGATGTAACCATTCAAAAATGCAGATTTTACATCTATTTGGCATAATTTGAAATTTCATGAGGATGCATAAGAGAGAAGAATGTGAAAAGCTTCTAGTATGGCCACTAGTGAGAATGAGTCATCGAAATCAATACCCATCTCCTAGCTATACCATTTGGCTACAAGTCGGGCGTTGTTCCTAACCACCATTTCCGATTCATTCAATTTATTTTTGAAAACCCAACGGGTTCCAATCACAGAATGGTTCTTAGGAAAGGGCACTAGAGACCACACCTCATTCCTTTGGAATTAGTGCAGCTCATCGTGCATAGCCGTTATTCATGATTCATCCACCAGTGCCTCGTCCACATTCTTAGGCTTCACCTGAGAAACAAAGGCTATTAGATCTTGATCTACCACTTGCCTCAGTGAGGATCTTGTCCTCAAGTTGTCTTCAAAATTTCCAATCACATTACTCGGAGGATGATCTTTCATGAATCTCCACTCCCCTGGAAGTTCAGGGTCCTCTGTTGGAATGTCTTGAAATTCTTCAAGTGGTGGATCTTTAGTTTTCTCCATGGTATTTGACGGGTCAAGTACATCTTTATCTGATTTTATCTCTTCTTAGGGAGAGTTTTCTTTATTGTTGCATGTATCCCCTGCATCATTATCAGACACATTTGCTGTTGTTAGCTTCAAGTTAGATTCATCAAAAATGACATCTGGATTTTCCTCAACTACAAGAGTTCTCTTATTGAATACACGATAAGTCCTTGAGTTTATAGGATAGCCGAGGAAGATTCCTTTGTCATGTTTCTCATCAAATTTTCCTAAACCTGACTTACCATTATTCAAAATATAACAAGTACACCCAAAAGATCTTAAATGGGAGATATTGGGTTTCTTACCTTTGAAGAGCTCATAAGGGGTTTTCTTAAGTATTGGTCTTACCATGGCGCGGTTGATGATGTAACATGCAGTATTTACCGCTTCAGCCCTGAAGTACTGTGGAAGACCATTTTCACTTAGCATTGTTTGTCCTATCTCTACTAAGGTCATGTTTTGCCTTTCAACCACACTATTCTGCTCTAGTGTCCTTGGTGATGAGAACTAATGAGAGAACCCTTGTTCATCACATAAGGACTTGAATTCTGAATTTTCATATTCTCCTTCATGATCACTTTGTATTGTGGTGATGACAAATCTTTTGTCATGCTGCACTTTCCTATACCACACTTGAAACGCCATTAATGCATCATTTTTATTGGCCAGAAATAATACCCAAGTCAAGCGTGAGAAATCATCAATAATCACAAAACCATAAGATTTTCCAACGAAACTAGATGTTTTGGTTGGGCCAAAAAGATCTAAATAGATGAGTTCAAGTGGGCATATGCTACTCACAATATATTTCTTTTTGAAAGAAACTCTTGTTTATTTTCCTTTAGCATATGCTTTACAGACTTTATCAATTTCAAATTTCACTTTAGGCAAGCCACTTACAAAATCCATTCTAGACAACTTGGATATAACTTCAAAACTAGCATGACCCAAGCGACGGTGCCATAACCATCTATTCTCATTATCATTAGCCAAAAGACAAATTTTGTCAGATTCCATTAGGTCCAAATCAACAGTATAAACATTATTTACTCTTTGACCTATGAAGTTTACGTCATTGGAGTCTTGTCCATTATAACACAATGATATTTTTCAAAAATAATTTTGTACCCCATATCGCACAATTGGCTTATACTCAAAATATTATGATTTAAGCCTTGGACAAGAAGTATATATTTCAAATGATTTCCAATCTTACCTATTCCGATGATCTTATCTTTGCCTTTACATCCAAAGATTACCTTTCCTCCTCCTTTTAGTTGAGGCTCTGTGAATTTTTTTTTGTCTTCAATCATATGTCTTAAGCAGCCACTATCCAGATACCATTTATCACTCTCAGCTCCTAGACATACCTGCAACGACAAAAATAAATTCCAGTTGGATTTTGGTACCCAAATCCTCTTGGGTCCACTGGTGTTTGTCAAAGATGATATTAAATCTTTTCTAATCTAAACCAGTTTGGTATTTTGAGGATTTCTTTTAAAGGGGCAAATTACATTGGTATGACCATTACGACCACAATAAAAATAGGTAATTTTGGACATCTGTGGTGATGGCTTTGAAAAATAAGTAAAGTTGTGAAGAACATGCTTGGTCCTATGAACCTTATTTTTCTTATTGGATTGAGTATATTTAGCATGGTTGGGCTTAGAAAATTTCAGATTGCCAATTTCTTTGACAAATGAGGTTTTAGTTTTAGACTGAAAAGCCTTTTTCTTGTCAAGTTTATAACCGAGTTCCTCTCTCTCAAAATTCACCAGAATTGAGAGAAACTCGTCTAAACTCTATTTACCCTTCATTAGTCTAGAAACAACACCCTTTTGTGTAGAGACTTCTTTCTGAAATGTGCTCAGTTTAGTCTTCAATTTGGTAATCTCAGTTTTAAGTTTAGTGTTTTCTTTCTCAATTTAAAGAATTTTCTCATTGCCCTTTTCACTGTTCATGCACTCAATTTCATCTTGATATAGAGCAAGCTTAGAAAGTAAATTTTCATGAGTTTCTTTCAAGATTTCAGATTCACTTTTCAATGCTATGATGCTTGGCAAGGTGTTTCATCATGAAGAATGGACTCAATTTTATTCTTTGGCATTTTGTTTTCAGATTTCACTTTTTTTAATTTTTCAAATAAGGAGTTATAGACTAATTCCCATTTTTCTGAATAAAAGTGTTCAGTTTCATCATTTACCTCTTCAGTTTCCTTGCCATGAGCCATGAGACACAGGTTTTCTGAATTTTCTTCAGGGTCAGTAGATGAGGTGTCTGAATCCTCGTCACTCCAAGTAGCCACCATGGCTTTAATCTTCCTGAAGTTGCCCTTTTTGAATTTCTTCTGCAATTCAGGACACTCACCTAGCATGTGCCTCGGTTTCTCGCATTCATACCAGATAACCTCTTTCTCTTTACTGCTCTCACCTTTTTGTGAGAATGACTTTCTAGCTGGCCTCTTTGGATTTGTAACGACCCCGAGAACCCGACCCTCGGCCCAAGCCGGGGACCTGATTTTTGCAGTCGCCGCCCACGGATCCAAAGACCCAGAAGGGCTAAAACACAAGTCTAATAGAACATGTAAAGGAAATAAATGTCAACTATTGAACTAGGAGCACACACGCGAAAGCAGAAAGAAGAGCGAGACCACTGCATATCGCTCTAGGTACAGTCCTAACACACACAATGAGTACAAGTGAAGAAGGGAAGAACAGAGCCCTTAGGGGCATACCCTGAGGGTGAAGTACAACTGAAGGGGGATAACACTGCTAGCTACGGGGACGACAACTGCCGCCCCGCTTCCTCCGCCCGACATGCACCCGGTCGCTGCTGAGAAGTCTCACCTGGAAAAAAGAAGGGATGAGATTCACAACAGAAACTCAGTAGGGACTGCCAATCTCCTACTGGCTCTAACAGGTGGGAAAGAATATATATAAACAAATTAAATGATAGAAGTTCAATATATACTAAGCTACACGGGAAAGTGCGGAAGCAAAACTAACTAACTAGCGGCGGTACAGAAAGACACCGCAGTTAGAAACTTCGTACGACCTGCACGTCGTGACCACCACACGGTTGGCAACACAGATAGAAGAACCCTGCCTGGACAAGAGACACTAGCTACGGAAACCACTACCACTAGTCAACCGGCCAAGAGCGTCCACTGACGTCTTACCCTCAACCCAGGTCCAAACCTCCACATCTCGTCAGAGTGGGGGAAGGAACACAAGTAACCACAACAATAACCGTCGTGGTCTGGCTAGACTACGGTCCCACACCTGGCCCCTCTAAGTGGTTCCGGGGCCACAAAGAGTGACGCAGTGAGAAGAAGGACTGACTAACCTGCGCCGGGAAGGACTCCAAATGACCTCGGTGTCCCAGACCAACCAAGAGAGCTCTACAAACAACTTAACGCCGCTGTCCTAACCACTGTTTTCCCCACCGCTCTAGAGTCTGTGACTCGAGCACCCCCGTTGCCCAGAGCACTCCCTCAATAGGCGCATGGGGATGGGGGTCCAAGGTAAACGCTAACAACCTCTCTTACAGGACAAGCCCTCAGGTGTCGAGCACCAGGCGAACGACTAGTGTAGGACCGTACTAGGAACTAGCACTGGTGCCATGAGTATGGAAAGAACCGAAAACGACGAAGACTCCACGAGAAACAGACTTCGCAAGAACTTACTTGCACCTAATATTGTCGCGATGCCCCTGGCCGTCGCAACACTGTCACGATGCCCCTGGCCGTCGCAACACTGTCGCGACGCAAGATCCCGCCGCGACCATGTCGTGACACCCCTGGTCATCGCGATGATGTCGTGGTGCCCATGCCTGCCGCGATAGCCATAGCTGTCGTGGCCAACGCATGCGTCGCGACATCAACGCGTCCCTTAGGCCGGTCATGACCTCAGTCGAGAGGGGTCCCAGTATAGTCCTCCCAAGGACCACCCCAAAACTGGTTCAAACTACAACCATAGGGGGAAGGGGAGCATGGGAACCACTAGGAAAGCATGTAAAGAGACCAAACCACCCTCAAGCCCCAGGAATCATGCATTATACAAAGAGATATACACTCGAGGGAAAACCTCTCCACAACGTGCATGGATCGCACACCCCACAACCCCAAAACAACAAAGAAACAAGCATCTCAAGGGGGAGGGGAGCATGCTAGAATGAGAGGAAGACAAGGGGTCCCTACCTC
>CM024757.1:147969204-148326142 GCA_014218235.1 Colocasia esculenta
TCTTAAGTGAGAGTGGGTGGTCCCCTACTCATGGCTTGCCCCTTTTCCAGACTTGACCAAGTGGGAAGAGAATAGGGTCATATTGACCAAATTAGACCGTCCAAGCGTACTTGATGATTTTCCAGCTAAGGACAACTTTTCAACGTCGTGTAGTGTGTGAAGAGACCCTGTCTTACTGATGACCAAGTGGAGAAGTAGAGTCTTAGACCCATGCCATTGACAGTAATGGAATGGACAAACCTGATTGACTGACGGACAGGAGTAGAACTTCTGAGGTAGACTGCATTCCAAGGATGTGATAAACTCAACTCCTTCGGAGTCCACTAACCTATAAGCGTTTCCCCGAGTATGCCTCTTTGACAACGAATGGACCTTCCCAATTTTCTTGCAATTTGCTCCTGGGACCTGGTGCCTTTATAATTTTACGCTTTAAGACCATTTCACCCACTTTAAATTTCTCTCAAGCACTCTTTTAGCATAAAAACATGCATTCTTTGGCGATAAACTTGAGCGTGGTCAACCGCTATCATTCGCCTTCATCTAAGAGTTCTAGTTGTGCCAACAAGGCCTCCTGTCATTGACCGGGGTCAAGTTTAGAATCCAATTGAACTCTAAGTGAAGCGATGAAGATCTCATATGGGAGTATCGCATCTGATCCGTATGTTAAAGCATAGGGGGTTTGCCTTGTAGGAGTTCGGACCGAGGTGCGATCAGCCCAAAGAGCCTCAAACAAGCGGTCTGGGCCAGTCAGCATTATTATGAGATTTGCAAGTTTCTTTATAATTTGATGAGAGTTTTATTATGGCTTCCGCTTGTTTGTTACCCTGTGGATAATATGGGGATGAATGATGCAAATTGATGCCATATTTACCACACATGTCGCGAAGCTCCTGTGAAGCGAATTGAGTCCATTGTCGTGACGATGTCCCGAGGCGCACGAACTTGCAAGAATGTTGCGCTGATGAACTTGACCCTTGTGAAGCTTTGACCTCTATGAACGCTTCTGCTTCAGCCCACTTCATGAAGTACTTCGTGGCGGTCAGAATGAAGGATTCTTACGGATTTCTCCAGTTTTGTCTGCGAGAGGACCGACACATCAAATGCCACATGGCGAAAGGCCATGAAGCAATGAGAGGGTGAGAGAAGAGGAAGGAGCATTGATTTTGTCACTGTGCAATTGGCATTTAGCACAATGACGGACAAAGTGACGACAATCTTCTCATGGTGGGGCCAGCAAAATAGTGTCTAGCAATTTCTGAGCGATGCTCTACCATGAACATGGCCACCACATTCACTAGAGTGAGCGGCTTCAACGACAATGTGGGACTCGATTTCATCAAGACAATGGAGATAAACCCACTAAGAGATTTCTTGTAAAGAACACCACCTATTATCTTGTAACGCTCTGAGACGCAGTGAATGGTCGTCTATCAGAAGAGGTGGCGTAATCGGGAAGGATCCATCTTGAGATAGTTCTCAATATCAAATTACCAAGGATGGCCATCGTCGAGGTCAATTTCTGGCTCTTTTGAGAGTGCATGGACCCGAAGGGAGGGAGACTTGAGTTGAGAAAACCAAGGATCAACATGATAAGGGACTTTTAACCTTGAATAGAGATGGTTTCAGAAGATCTCCCTAACGGAATAGGGATGGAAGAAGCTAAGGAGACGAGTGAATCTGCTAAGATATTCTGAGCCCTAGGAGTGTGGACTAGGGTGAGCTTCCTAAACTGCCGAACTACTCTTCCTACCAACTTGGTATAGTTTCAACTTAGGATCCTGGGTTTGGTACTTGCTGAGAGATTGCTGGAGTATCAACAGCGAATCGCCAATAATCCTTAACTCTTTACTCCGAGCAACAGAGCCATTTTCAGCCCAACTAGAGTGCCTCATACTCGGCCATATTGTTTGTGGCAGGAAGGTTAATTGGTAGGCGTGCGGAATGACTACCCCTTCAGGTGAGAGGAGGACTGCCCCTATTCCACACCCTTTGGAGTTGAGGGCTCCGTCGAGGTAAAGTATGCATGAAGGTTCACCATCGATAATGGCTCCTAACTCTCATCCGGAAGCTTCATCAACAGGAGAGTATGAAGGTAAGGGTTGTGGGCCAAATGCTCAGAACAGCAAGCCCCTTGATTGACTTTTGGTTGATGTAGGTGATATCAAATTGATTGAGGAAGCTTTGCCACCACATCAACCACTCAGTTATGATGGGCTTCTCAAGCAAGTACCGAATTGGGTCATACGCGCTAGAAGTTTCACCTCATGAGCTAGGAATAGTGTTTTAACTTCTGGGCAACCTAGACGACAGGTGCACATGTTCTTTCCATGGCAGTGTACTTCTTTTTAGCTTCATTGAACAACTTGGATAGATAGTACACTACTCTCTCCTTCTTCTCGTCGTCATGTTGGGCCAAGGCTGCACTAGTTGAATCTTCAGTGGTCGACACATAAAGCAGTAAAGGCCGACCCGAGACCGGAGGAGTGGAGAACAGGGGGATTGAATAAATAACTCTTCAATTCTTCAAAGGCCTTTTGACACTTATCGTTCCAATCAAACTTTGCCTCTCCTTTAAGCATCTCAAAGAAGGGCTTGCAACGGATTGAATGTTAGGAGATGAACCTCCTAATGAACTGAAGCCTGCCAATTAGCCCTCTGACTTCTCTGATATTCCTAGGAGGAGGCATGTCGATTATTGCTTTGGCTTTGTTGGGGTCAATCTCGATTCCCCGCTTGCTTACTATGAACCCAAGCAATTTCCCCGAGGAGACTCCAAAGGCACATTTCTTGGGGTTCATTTTGAGCTTATGTTCCCTAGACCGTTGGAGAACTGCCCGGAGGACCTCAGCATGGCCATGTCGAGTTCTAGATTTAACCAAGACATCGTCCACATAGACCTCCATGTGCATATGCATCATGTCATGAAAATTGCCATCATTGCCCTTTGATAAGTTGCTCCCGCATTCTTTAATCCGAAGGGCATGACAACATAATAGTAGGTCCCCCAACGCGTTGTGAAAGAAGTTCTCTCCTGGTCTTCCTCCGCCAGACGGATTTGGGTATACCCAGAGAAACCCCATGAAAGATAACATCTCAAAGCCGGCAGTGTTGTCACTAGGACATCTATGTGTGGAAGAGGGAAATCGTCCTTTGGGAAAGCATGATTAAAGTCACGGAAATCTATGCAGATCCTAACCTTACCATCCTTCTTCATTACAGGGACGATATTAGCTACCCATTGTGGATAAAGCACAACCCTAATCAATTTGTCTTTATGAAATTTGTCAATCTCCTCTTTGATCTTGAGTGCAAGCTTGGGATGTAGCCTCCTTAGCCTTTGTTTGACGGCTTTTGCGTCGACTTTTAGGACCAATCGGTGTTCGACCAAAGAGGTATCAAGTCCCGACATGTCCTAGTAGGACTAAGCAAAACCGCCGGAGAATTATTAAGGATAGCTACAAGGGCTTCTTCTTCTTCAGCACTCAAGTTGGCACTAACCAAGACTACCTTCGGGGATTCTTCGATGACAAGATTGACCTCTTTGGTGGGTTCGTCCGCAGCCATGGTTGGCTCGTCGAACCTCTTTGTGCCATCCACATAGGAGCTCACTGGATTCTCTTCTTCTGACCCAAGATCTCCCGGCTCGCCCTTCTCATCGAAATCTATCAGATGGACTCCTAAACCATCATCTACAGAGTCACCTTCTTCAAAATTAGCCTCTACAAGGACAGGCTCCTCAAGAAATTCTGGAACTTGACTTAACTTAACACATTTCTCAGCCAAGGCCATGACATAACGGGCAGGAACTTGCCTACCCTTCTCCTTACGAACATATGGCTGAGAGGAACTAGAGTCTTCTGAACTTAAACCTGACTCTAGACTAGACTCTAAGCCCGACTCGAAACTAGAATCTAGACCACTATGTACAGCACTGCTATGTACAAAACTATGTACCGGGAAAGTGCCCCCAGAGGGGCGAGAAAGGGAGTTTAGGCTGGAAAGCATCGGCCCCTGGCCGAGCGGAGAGATTCCAGAGAGGAAGGGTGCTCGATGGAAACCTCACATTCCCACCTTTCAAATTGGCATTTTTTTTTAGGAGTCAAAGCTCAAAACCATGAGTTGTTGACTCAATGATACACGATTGGCCAGGTGAGGATGAAGGTGATGAGGAGGGAGAGATGGAGAGTCATAACCAAAGAGCGAAAAGAAGGCCGAAGTCTTCACAGACTTCTTCGATTTCAGCAACTTCCTCTTCTTCTTCGTTTCGGAGTCGGACAACTCCTCTATCACAGGTTCCCGAGTTCCTGGTTGGAGGGGCCCCTGAATGAAGTGTTCCTTAGGGTCCAAGTAAGGGGTTGGTAGGGGATGAAAGGATTCGGATATGAAAAACCTAAACCAGCCCTATCTAGCAACCTTCTCGTCTGCACACTACGGATAGGACCCTGCTCGTTCCTACCCAATCCTCGGCCATGTATGTAGCCAATCTTGGCCATCACTTCCCAACCTTTCCCTTGGGGACATGGGTCATGCTCGAGTTCTTCACACGGAAAGGGAGGTTGGTTGAGATCACAGGGTAAGGGGAAGTCAAAGATGGACATGACTATATATTCCCCTTGTCGGAATGAACAAATGTGGCATCTACTCTGAAGTGATAGAGTTGAGAGTTTCCAAGGTAGGAATGCTCTTGATTTTGATAAGCCTCCCATTGAATGGGATTTGAAAATTGGTGGGTGGTAGAAGGGACCCGTAAAGTTTGCTCTAGCCAAGGACGACCAAGGATGGCCTTATAGGCTGGGTCGACATCTAAGACTAGAAATTCAGAAGACATGGTGACAGGTCCAATTTCGAGTTGAAGAGCGATTTTACCTTTGGCAACCCTCTTAGAGTTGTCGTAGGAAGCAATAGTGGAGCAGATTTTCTCTAGATTGTCCTCCCCCAAACCCAATTGCTTGAGGGTCTTCATCGGAAACACATTGATGGATGCCCCAGTGTCAATGAGGGTGGAGTCCACCGAAACCCCGTTGAGGTTAATGGTAAGACAGAGAGGAAGTGAACGACACTCAGGGGCAGCAAGATCTTTGTCCGAGAAGGAGATTGATGGTCCATGGGTGAGGGAGAGGATAGCATTAGTGACCCCACTGGGAGGAAGGTCATCATTGACCATGACGTTCTGGAGGAATTGGAGGAGGGTGGACTGATGAGATGCCGATCTCCGAATCAATTCCAAAATAGACACCCTCGCGGGGGTCTTATCTAAGTGTTGCAGAATATCATATTCGGTGCCGGCAGGTGGTGGAGGTCCACTATCCTCCTCATCTTGAGATGGCCATGGGAGAGGAGGAACAATCCGGTTCCTGAGCGTGACATGAACATCTTCCTAAGACTTAGGGAGAATGAGCTGGAGAGGTCTGGTTCCGGGGGTAGACGACTCATAGATAGGGGAAACAGGAATGGAAGGGCGGGCCTCCTGATGTATGGGTTGGATAAGAACTAAAGGCCGCTCTCCTAAAATGGCATCTATGGTGGTGGAGGGCTCTTCAGACTCTACGGAGGGACACGGGTACCACTCCTCATAACCTTCTACCCCCCATTGTTGCTTTCTCCTCACTACCCGGGTTCCGAATGTGTCATGGTGTGGACATTTTCCCGGGACTTAGAGGAGGAGGGATTGTTGCTTTGGTAGTTGGGGAGAGGGTTTTGGACAATTCCCAGATCCTTCTTGGTGTATCTAGACTTGGCTATTGCTACCTTAACATCCTCCCAGTTGATCCTACCCTGATCGTTCATGTCATACAGCTAATCACAGAAGGTGAAGCAGTTGTGAAGTTCATGACCATGGGCCCTATGATAAGGACAGTATTTTGAGGTGTCCACCCTCGGATTGACGCTTTCCATTTGTGGGGGGAGCCGGATAGCGTCATAGGACATGAGGGCGAAGAATACGTCCTCGAGGGTCTCAGGGAGAGGAGGCTAGTGAGATCTTTTAGGACCAGGCATAGTGTAGCCAGAAGGAGGAGGAACAGCAGAATAAGGCTTAGAGGGGTGTGACGGAAACTGATGAGGATTGAAAGAAGGGTTGGAAGGAGGATTGGAGGACTTGTTGGGAGGCATCAATGGCTGACTGCAAGCACTGACGGACTCGTCAACAGTCACCCCATCGGTAGTAGGTGCCGCGGGAGCATCCCTTGGGCTTCCCTTCGAAGAAATGTGGGAAGGAGGAGTCCTTGATTTGATTCTGAACCACTCTAGCTCGATTATAAAGATGTGCAAAGGAGTGGAATTCTCTTAGCATCAAAATGGATTTGAGCTGAGAGGTGGTGGTGTTGACAATCATAATGATGGCTTCAGACTCCGGGATGGTGACATCGGCTCTCGAAGCCATGGATCTCCAACGGTTGGCAAAAGTCACAAAGTCTTCGTCCGGCCTCATCTTCTCTGCCACCTAGTCGGAAAGTGTAGGGACTTGAGTGGCCGTGTAGGAGAAATGGGAGATGAAGCGTTCGAAGACTATGTCGAAATTAATAAGATCCGATGCAGGTAAGGAGGTGAACCACCTCAAAACTTCCCCCTCTAACGATTGTTGGAAGAGGTGAACTAAGAGGACCCGATCGTACAACCACTGATGGGAATCCATGGTAAAGCCAGTGAGGTGGTATTGAGGGTCGGAGGTCCCGTCATACTTGCGGTATTTCGGGGCCTTGAAACCCAAGGAAAGTAAGCGTTGGAAAGCTTGCAGTAGTTCTGAAGGGAATGAGGCTTAGAAAGAGACAAAGATTCAGCCAAGAGCTTCCTAATAAGACCCTCCATCTCCAATCGGGAAATGGATTCCGATGAGCGGGAGGATAGGGCTGAGCATAAGATGGATAGACAGGAGGAGGAGTTGGGATAGAAGGTGGTAAAGGAGTAAGAAGAGGAACATGGGTGGCTAAAGGAGTAGGAGGAAGAGGAGTGGAGATGGGAATGGGGGAGATAGGAGCCCGGAAGGGGTGACAGGCCTAGGAGAGGGCCTAGATGAAGAAGCATAGAAAGGAGAAGGGGATGGAGGGGAAGGAGAGGCTGCTGCCCGAACAGTATGCTTAGAAAGCATTGAGATGATGTCCTCAAGCGAATAGCGAGAGAGGAGTTTGGAGAATTCGGGGTCCTCCTGAACATCTTGGGCATATGTGGGGTTGACCCGAAGACTCACACTCTCCTCATTATCGGCTTGAGAGGAGGACTGAACAGACTCTTCAGGCTGATTGTTAGTGTCAACCATTCCAACAAATTCGTGGACATTGTCCTCATATTCAAAGGCCTGATTGTCAGTCATATTCAAAGAGTTCAACTAAAAGTCCATTAGCACACAACCTACTGATTTTAGAATGGTTAAGTTGAGTTAATTATACTGTTTTAGAAGAAAAGTGGATTTCTACCGAACAATGTGATCAAACAACATCCCCAAGAATTTTAGATATTGAAGTTATGTGTTAATCAATTAACCTTGCAAAGGCCGATTCTCTCAAACCTTACTTAAACCCGAGTGAATAGGTGGACTAAATAGGAAGGTGAAAGGTCCTCCTGCCCTGTACCATGAGGGAATCCACAAAATTTAGGGACTTATAGAGTTTTCCTTGGAACCAACCCGATTTACTCGAGTGGGAATCCCCGAGTAAAAGGTTGTAAACCAAGGAGGGGCTATCCTAAAATGTGCGGAGAGGCTAGAACCGAGAAGAAGAAGGCCCCCCTCGAGACTTAGGACCGTTAGGAACACACAGGAAGCAAACAGGAAAGAAAAACAAATCAAAACAAACAGAAAACAAACTTCTGTGAAGTAAACGGCAAGCCAATGGACGCGCAGTTCATCAGAAGTAAATTGACGGCATGATCGATAGATGCGAGAACGTGATAAACGACAACCTATATGGACGTCTACAAGAAATAAACGGCAAGAATGTTGTACACTTACCTGGGCAAACGACAATATCTCTTGTTGTTTACCTGGATGCAGACTGAGACCGCAGCAGTAGTGCTGGTCCCACCGTGATCGCTAAAAGAGAAGGCTGTGGACTATCCGTTTCCCGTACCCCAGTGACTGTGGGATCCTCTGGTGGTTCACGACGTCGTTGCTCCCTCGTTGGCGATGAAAGGGGTGATGGTTGACCTCGTTGACTCCCTGGTTGACCAAGTTGACTGAGGAGAAAACAAAGAAAACCACAAATAGAAGGGAGATGTTGTGATCGCCAGGGCCTTACCTGTGCCCAAGGAGGTGTTGTGACCACGCTAGCGATGCTGCCTCATGTAGCGGACGGAGATAGGGCCTCAAATTCTCCTTCTTCGGCCGGCCAAAGAAAGAGAGCTCCACGGTCTTCTACAATTCGTTCCTGCCACAAAAGAGACTCTATTGGACTTAAATGAAGTGTAGAAAGCGTCCTAAACAGAAAGGAAACAATCCCAAAAAGAGAGTCCCGTACCGGTTGCGGACTTGAGAAGAGGGTGGCCAAGTGCTATGACCACCCTTCTTCCCTCCGTTTTTGGTTGGAAAACCCTTTTACAGGTGTGTAGGTAGGTGTCCTACGTGCCTAGGGTGTGTGAGAGTGTATGTGGAACATGGAAAACAAAAGAGAAAAGGAAGGGAAAGAGAGAAAGAGGAGGGGGTGATCCTCATTGCTGTGGCGTTGCTGAGTCCCTGGTGTGCTCCTCCAGCTCGGGATGAAGCCTCCTAGATGTCCCAAATGATGAGAAGGAGAGAAAGAGAAAGGATCAAAGGATGTGTACTTTTCTCTCTCTTCTTTCAAGGCAACAGCATGTGGACATCCAACCTCTCTCCCCTCACTTAGAAGGCCGAGTGGGGGGGGGGGGGGGGGTTATATAGACAGTAGGGTCGGAGTTCAGAAGCTTTGGATGCTAAGTGTGAAGAAACACACTTGCACAAGTGGCAATCCATGGATTAAAGCTCCAACCAATGAGAAGAGGCCAAGTAGGATTTTTACTGGGTCAAGGGGGTGCCAAGGTGGCCCATATGCCCGTTGGGAACGGCTACATGCGTTGCATGGCCGAGAGAATGGCGCAAGTGGGCTGGAATCTCGGGCAGTTGCACAGACCAGGTAAACCTGGGTTGACGTCCAACGATCCTGCTGCCAACGTAGATGTGGACGCCAACAGTAGTCAGCATCCAGGGGGCTTTCCGCCAACATGAAGTCAGCGGCAATCGATGCTGCCGTCTACATGGGATCCGAGGCAAGTCAACAAATGGTCAAACAAGCCTTATTGGGCCATGAACCACGCGAAGATGAGCCAAATCTTGCGTCTACAAGTAGCTCCAGCATTCTTGAGTTCAAATGGCATGACCACATAACAATAAGTCCCCGATGGTGTAGTGAACGAAGTCTTCTCCTGGTCTACCTCTGCCAGCTTAATTTGGTTGTACCCTGAGTAGCCATCCATGAAGAAGAGGGTTTCATACCCAGCCGTATTATCTATGAGCACATCGAGGTGAGGCAAAGGAAAATCATCTTTAGGACACGCGTGGTGAGGTCCCGGAAATCAATGCAAATCCTTACTCTTCCATCCTTCTTCATAACCGGGACAATGTTCGCCACCCAATTCGGATAAAGTACGACTCTAATAAACCTGGCTTTGTGGAGCTTGTCAACCGCATCCTTCATTTTCAAAGCCATCTGTGGGTGAAAACGCCTCAACCACTGCTTAATGGCAATGGACTCCGGCTTAAGGGTAAGACGATGTTCAACAAGCGCAGTGTCTAAGCCTGGCATATTTTCATAGCTCCATGCAAATGTGTCCTTATACTCTCTGAGAACCTCAATAATTGCCCCCTCTTCAGTTGGTGATAAGTTACTGCTTATGAGGATGGTCCTAGGGTTTTCCTCGGTTCCCAAGTTGATCTCCATGGTGGTTTCTTCTATAACAACTGACGGTTCATCAAATCTTTTCATTCCACTTGCAAACGCGTCAGCCTCGTCCTCAAACTCTTCATCACCTTCCTCAATTGGGTCGTCATCATCCATTATTTCATAGACTCTAAACCCGTCTTCAATTAAGCACAATGACTGCTCATATTCAATCTCCGGCAACTACAAAGGCTCCTCTACAAATTCTAGAATTACTAGACATGCCTTGCACCTACAAGCTAGATCAGCGAGGAATCGGTGCGGAACCCTCCTATCCTTGGACTTCTTCTAGGAGACTACCCCTAGCTTATCACTACCATGTCCTAGACTCTCACTACAACTACCTGAATCTACAGCAGGGGGGTGGAGGAGTAGGAAAAGTAGTAAAGGAAGATTCTCGCGTAGGTGAAGATGGTGAAGGATTTAAAGCAGTAAAAGACTTCCCTACGTGAGGGAAGGAGGTGGAGGAGGAAAAGCAGTAAATGTCCCCTGCGTGGAGGGAGAAGGAGATCCCTACGTGGAGGTAAACAGGAGGCTGGTCAGAGGACCGAGGATGAGTGGCCCATAGGTTGGGGCACACTCGGAGGAAAGGTAAGAAGTCTCCTCGATGGAGACGATGGAATCAGCCATTGGAAAATTGGCATTTTTTTTCTTTTGGGGATTTTTTATGTTATTCAATTTTATGGTTTAACATGCAAAGGGAAAAAGGGCGACGTGAGATCACCAATTTAGAAAGTTGAGACATGAGTGTGTGCTCAAGAGGAGGGAGATTGAGGAGAGAGGGAGTTGTAAGGTGAGCGTCTGCTCAGAGAAGTGGAGAGAAATAGCAAAGTGTGGCGTCAGTGTCTGGGGAATGCTGAGAGAAATAAATAAGGGTCACTTGGTGGCCTGGAGGAGAGAAGGCGCGATGCCTGGAGAGAAAAGGAAGTGGGCGTGATGCCCGAAGAGAAGAGGAGAGTGGGCGCGATGCCCGGAGAGAAGAGGCACACCCTAGACCTAGTTGTTGTGGCAACTTCTTCAACATGTGTACTCTGCATAGCTTCATCTGCTTGCTGCCTCTTGCCTATGGCCGCTGCCAACTGCTCGGTGTCTGTTGGTATGAAGAGTTGACTCAAAGATGTAGTAATGTCACTCATGTCGAACCACCGGCTCCATTCTGACTCGGACTCGCCCCTCTTTACTTGCTTCGGGGGCCTAATGTTCCCCATAGCTCTGTATGTGGCCAGGGGTGAACGGTGAACAGGTTCAGCAGTGATGGTGGACGTCTGTTCACTCCCCGGCTGTAGTGGTCCCCTCTTGAAATGCTCGTACAGGGTCCATGTGAGTGGCTGCCCCTACTGGTGATCTGCCCTGCCTGGCTTGTACCCCAGTCCTGCCCTGGGTCTCATCTTGCTATCCTTTATGGCTTCAGTCCTCCCCAGCAGATGTGCTCCCAGCCCTTTGCCTAGCTGGTACCCCATTTGAAGCAAAATATGCCAGTTGTAACTCCCTCTTGGACCCAATACAGTTATTCCAACTTACATTGGATCCAATAGAGGTATTACAGTGGAAAATATCCAACAATAGACGGTACAGATTGAGACATACATAAATGACAATTTAATTCCAACAAATTTGCAACGAAACATGGAACCAAATTTTTAAATCAACATCATATTCAAATACTAAGTCTAAGCATTTAGGCAAGATAGCAATAGTCCAACCTATTACAATCCATAAGTCCAAATGCATAAAATTCAAAGTACATCATGTCCTCACATACATAATCTCTCAACACTCAAGTAAAGCACTAAGTCTCCATGTCCTCCCACTCCGAGTCAGTGTGCACTAACTTCTAGGTATCCTCTGTCTCTCCTGAAATGTTAATCAAGTTTGAGTCTACAAGACTCAGTAAATCACATGAACGACAGTTCAAGATATAATATATACTAGGCTTTAAATATCATAACATATTTCTCACATCCTTGATATCATATAGCTCTTCCTATAAACATGTTCTAAGTTACTTGGCAATCATTCTTTACATAACATGGTTATTTATCATGAAACTAATGCAATTCATGTAACATATACTTGATATCATATTACAACAATTGATTAAAACATGTTCATGTAGCATGGCATGTAATTAAATTCTAAAACATAGGTTCAACGTCATGTAAACAATTTCAAGTAATCTTTAATCTATATCATGTAGCATATAATTCATATAACAACTGACATGTAGTTCATGTGGTGTGTAACATGTAGATCATGTAGTCATGTATCATGTAGTCATATATTCATGTAGTTGCCAAGACATAGCCCACACTATGAATAAAGATCATGTAGCATGTAGTCATTCACTTATCACCTAGGCAAAGCAGTGATGAAGTCTAGGTTATTGCACAATACCGGGGAAAGTCATTTCCACCTTAACTAGTAGAACATGTCTACCTCCAATATTTAAATCTGTTGCTCACAGATTCTTGTAGGTCATTTCATGTAGGTGAACCATTACCACAGGGGCACTCCATGGTGTAGTTCCTTGTAGTTATCTTTATCATAGCAATGTCTCATTTGGCCATAACATTTCAGAAATACAATAATATACATTCATGCAATAAACATTACATATATCTCTATCATGCTCTTCATAACATCATGCATAATTAATAAGATGACAATACTCAATTACACAACATATTTTCTCAGTTCTGAAATCAAAACTCCATTGTGCACAGCAGTCCTATCATAATACTACTTTTATCAAAACTCAACATGTATATACATTCTCATGTTTATTGATTTTCATGCATAATTTATCATTCGGAAAATCATAACAGTGTGTACATTGCTCTAAAAACTCCGAAATTTTAACAGTAAATCTATTTCAAATCATATTTCACACCTGCAAATTTTCATAATTTCTTGAAATCCGTATCATTTTCCATAATTGATTCTCATAATTTTAAACTATTTAGTATGACATAACAGTGAAAAGATCATGCAGTTTCTGTGGAAAAACTGAGTGCAACAGGTTTGTAGTTCCATACAACCACAATACAATTCCTAATTAAAATGTTACAACATAAATCAAACTTGCATCTATTTCATTTTTCATTAAATCAAATAGAATTCTTTAAAAACAATTATACATAGTCCATACATTATTGAAATGGCATGCCTACTGTATAACAGTACTGATTACACAAAACATAGCCTGTCCAAAAATTCCAACACATGCATAGATCATAATTGAGAAACAAACATCAGATTTACAGAAAAAGTAGCACTGATAATCCTAACGGCATGGTATGTGACGTTTACATAGAGTCAACGTCCACATATTCTGTCGTTAATATCAATTGACGGCGGCACATAGCACCGTTAACATATAGTAGGTGTCCAGAAACTTGTTGTTTACAAGAAATTAATAGCGGTCGATGTTGTCGTTTACATAAACTACACGACAATCGATATGGACGTTAAGTTCATTCGTCCAGAAAACACAGAATTTACACATAAAATAACGAAACTTATACCCTTTCCCACATGTTATTTTGATGGTTTAAAAATCTGTAAGAATAATAGATCTAAAGAATACACTATCCTAAACCGAACCCCCATGTCACTTGCCTCTAACCCTCCTTCTGGAGTGACGAATAAAAATCTGAAGACGCCCATCTTGGCAACAAGGCAGTCCTCCTCTCCAACTTCAATCACCCAAAACCAGCTTCTAGCACAGCCCCCCCCCCCCCCCCCCCGCTTGGAGAACCCTCTGCCCTCGATGCTTGATGATCCTCCTTGGTCCAACCGCTTCAGATCGCCCGAATGAAGCTCTGCAACCCTTCCCTCGGCCCTCCTTTCCTCTCTTCCAAAACAGTGCGAAAAACTCCCCCAAAGGCCAAATCTGGGTCTTATAAAGATCCCTACGCATTGCCCAAACCTAATCCTAGCCCTTGGATCAGAAACACCCCAAATCTCCTAGATAAATGCATGGAAACGGCCGACAATCTCTCGCCCGGAACAGTAACAACAAAAACTAGCAAGTCAGGTTAACGTCAACCCATGCTACTGTCGACCATGAAGTAGACGTCCATCGATCATGTCGTCAACTTACTTGCCCGAAAAACCAAATAATCCAGAAAACATTAAACGACACAATCTCCTGTCATTAACATACAGTAGACTGCAATCGATCCTGTTGGTGACTGTAGTCAATGTCAGTAGATGTTGATGCCACGTTCAACACACATACAACATACAATTAAAAGCAGAAACATATACACAATTGCATCACATAGTTCAATGAAATTTCTAGGGCACTACACCCTCTCCCCCTTAAAATAATCTTCGTCCTCGAAGATTGAGTTAGAATACTCCCCGAACAAAGATGGATATTGCTTCTTCTTCATCTCCTCAAGCTCCCAAGTTGCTTCTTCACGCGAGAAATTCCTCCATAACACTTTCACAAAAGGAATGGACTTGATCTCAACTCTTGCACCTTTCGATCCAGAATCTTTATAGGCTGCTCTGCATAGGACAAATCTGGCTGAAATTGCATTGGCTCATAACTAATCACATGAGCCGAATCTTGAACATACCTTCTCAACATGGACACATGGAAAACTAGGTGCACTCCTGCCAAGGATGGTGGCAACGCTAGTTGATATGCCACATTCCCCATCTTCTTCAATATTTCAAAGGGAACCATGAATCTCATATTCAATTTGCCTCTCTTTCCAAATCTCACTACACCCTTGGTTGGTGACACCTTGAGAAAAACATGGTCTCCTACCTCAAAATCCAAGTCTTTCCTCCTCGAATCCGCATAACTCTTTTGACGATCTTGAGCTGTCTTCAATCTCTGCACAATCAACTAGATGTTCACTGATGTTTCCTGCACCACTTCCAGTTCAACTAGAAGCTGATCTCCTGCTTCTTCCCAACATAACGGGGATCTACAAGGTCTCTCATACAAAGCCTCAAATGGCGCCATACCGATACTCGAATGGAAACTATTATTGTATGAAAATTCCACAAGAGCTAGGTGGCATTCCCAATCTCCTCTCTGGTCCAGCACACATGCCCTAAGCATATCCTCCAATGTCTGAATAGTCCTCTCAGACTGCCCATCCGTCTGTGGATGAAATGCCGAACTCAATTTCAACTGGCTACCGAAAGCTTGCTGCAAACTCTGCCAAAATCTAGAAGTAAACCTCGAATCACGATCTGAGATAATCGACTACGGAATCCCATACAGCTTCACAATGCCATCAATGTACAATCTAGCCAAACTTTCTATGGACTGCTTCTTCTTCATAGCAAGAAAATGAGCACTCTTCGAGAATCTATCAACAATCACCCATATAGAGTCATTCCCTCTAGCTGATCTTGGCAATCCAGTCACAAAGTCCATAGTTACCTACTCCCATTTCCACTGAGGAATATCCAACTTCTGCATCAAACCTGAAGGTTGCTGATGTTCTGCCTTCACTTGCTGACATATCAAACATTTTGCCACTACTTCCACAACATCCTGCTTCATGCCGGACCACCAAAAAGAACGCTTCAGATCCTTATACATCTTTCCACTGCCTGGGCGAATAGAAAACTGCGATCTATGTGCTTCCTACAAAATCTCCCTTCGCAGATCCGCATCATTAGGGACACATACCCGATGATTCAAACGAATCACACCATCTTCATCTCTAACTGTGCCAGACTTTCCAACCAATTTCTGCAATAGTGGGTCATCTTTTTTCAAAGAAATAACCCTATCATGCACAGAAGATCTAAGGGTCAACTGAGCTAAGAACATGCTGCACAATTGCGGCTCTAGAATAGCCAATGATCCTGTTGCATCTTCCAACATCTTCCAGTCTTGCCGCATCATTTGCCTCTTCCTGCTTAATGCATCAGCCACCACATTAGCTTTCCCTGGGTGCTAAGTAAGCTCAAAGTCATAATCCTTCAGAAACTCAATCCACCTCCATTGCCTCAGATTCAACTCCTTCTGAGAGAACAGATATTTGAGACTCTTATGGTCAGAGAAAATTTCAAATCTCATTCCATACAAATACTGCCCATAGATTTTTAAAGCAAAGACCACTGCCGCCAGTTCCAAATCATGAGTTGGGTAATTGCTCTCATGCTCCTTAGCCTAGAAGCATATGCCACAACTCTACCTCCTTGCATAAGAACACAGCCAAGCCCAATCTTCGAAGCATCCATGTAGATAGAGAAAGAATCCACACCATTGGGCAACACAAGCACTGGCGCTGAGGTCAATCGAGTCTTCAGCTCCTGGAAACTCCTTTCACAAGACTCGGTCCATTCGAACTTAACTCCCTTCCTAGTTAACCATGTCAAAGTAGTTGCAATAGAAGAGAAACCCTTAATGAACCTTCTATAATAACCAACTAAGCCAAGGAAACTCCTGATGTCAGTAGATGATCTCAGTGTCTCCCAGTCAAGGACAACTTCCACCTTTGTCGGATCCACAGAAACACCATCTCCAGAAATGACATGCCCCAAGAAGTGGACCTCCTTCATCCAGAAGTTGCACTTACTAAATTTGGCATACAGTTTGTGCTTCACTCAAGACTTCAAGCACAATTCTCAAATGCTCTCTATGAGTCTCCTCATCAGGTGAGTAGATCAGCACATCATCAATAAAAACCACTGCAAAAGAATCAAGATACTGCTAGAAAACCCTATTCTTCAAGTCCATGAAAACCGCTGGAGCATTTGTCAAATCAAATGGTAAGACTAGGAACTCATAATGTCCATATCTCGTCCAAAAAGCCGTTTTAGAAGAATCCTCCGGCTTGATTCGGAGTTGATGACAGCCAGAACGAAGATCGATCTTAGAAAACACAAAAGCTCCATGCAACTGATCAAATAAGTCACCTGATTGAGCTTGCGATAGTCAATGCATAGCCTCATCGACCCGTCCTTCTTCTTCACAAAAAGTATAGGTGCTCCCCAAGGTGATACACTCGGCCTAATGAAACCCTTCTCAAGCAATTTCTACAATTGCTTCCTCAATTCCGCCAATTCCGTTGGTGCCATACAATAAGGAGCAATAGAAATAGATGTTGAACCAGGTACCAACTCAATACCCAACTCAATCTCCCTTGCAGGGGGCAAGCCAGACAAATCCTTGGGAAAAACATCACTGAAATCTCGGACAATATCAATATCTTCCACGGTCAAAGCCTTCTTCGAATCTTCGGATATAACCACACTAGCAAGAAAACTACTACAACCCATGCTCAACATCCGGGTTGCCCTCAAGGCTGAAATCACAAAATTACCCGACATATTCTTGGGTAAAGGATGAACAAACTCCTCTTCACTAGGAATCCGGAATATAATGATCTTCCTCCTGCAATCCATAAGGGCATAATGCTCCTCGAGCTAGTCTAAGCCCGAAATAGCATCGTAGTCCTTCATCTTTAACAGATAAAAGCTACTAGGTAAATCTCGCTCTTCAATATTCACATGAAGAGAAGAAAAACACTGCCAAGTCAACATAGTCCCGGCTAGAGTATGAACAGACAAGGGAACCTCCAACACTTTCGGAACTAGATCAGACTCATTCATCAAGACCTTAGCAAACTTCTCAGAGATAAAGCTATGCGTAGCACCAGTATCAAATAAAACTCGAGCATGCATACCCATAATCAAAACCGTACCTTCTGTGATGTGCTCTACCAGCTCTGCCTTGTCTCTCGCCAAAGCAAACACTCGAGCCTAAGCCCTCGGTCCCCCTGCTGCTCTTGGTGCTGGTCTAGATGCTGCTAGTGCTACTGTCGCTGCAGTCTACTCCGCCATCTTCGGAAAATCTCGGATCTTGTGGTTCTTGTCACCACACCTCAAGCATCTACCAGAAGTCACCCAACAAACTTCTCCTTCGTGACGCTTCCCACATTGAGAACACAAAGGTTTCTCCGCCATTGCGCCACCGCTCGGAGTCAGTGCAGCCACTCTCACGGGTACCACTGCTCTAGGCTGAAATACTGGGGCCTTCTTCTTCTTATCCTGCCGCTAAAATGCTGAACTAGGCCTCCTCAAAGAAACCCCTTTTCCTCTAGATAAACCTCCATCTCTGCTTCTTGCATGCAAGCTACTGACAAAGCCTCCTCCATAAATCGATGCCCGAATGCCACCAGTCTAGTCCTCAGGGATGGCTTCAACCCCATGATAAATTTCTTCACTTTCCTCCGCTCATCGGCCACAATGTGAGGCACATACTTGGACAACTCCGCAAATCTAGCCTCATACTCAAGCACACTCATTGACCCTAGGGTCAATGTCAAGAACTCTTGCTCTATGCGATCTTGCACATGCTCTGGAATATACTTCGCCCTGAATAGACGAACAAACTCAGCCCATCCAACATCCATAGCTCCATCCTCAAACTGTGTGCATAGTACTAACGACCACCACACATCGGCACGCTCCTGTAAAAGAAGGTAGATACATCTAAGGGTGCACTATAATCAACACACATAACCCTTCTAAAAACTATTCTTTACCTGCAGCATATAAGTGGCTATGGTCACTCTCTCCTCCTCCGCGCATCGGATAGCATGAAAGATCTTCTCCGTCTCCCGAAGGCAACTCTCCTCCATAATGGGATCACTCTCCCCCTTAAAGAAAGGTGGAGTCATCCTCCTGAACTGCTCCATTATCGATACACCTCCATGGCCTACCTCGTGAACAGGTGCCTACGCCTACATTCAAGTCGAGTTCTTAGATGAATTCTTCCATTCAACACCTTAATAACACTTCCTAAGTACTAACCTAAGCCTGCACTTGCACTTGCAAAGCAGCTACCGTCTATGCCTAAGTCAGCATCGCATGCACAAGTCCTTGCATCAACGCTCCATAGTCCACAGGTGGTGGTGGGGGTGGTGAAGGTATTCCTGCTGAGCTGGAGCCTATGAACCCCCTACCGACTCATCGCCTCGGGTCGAGCCTGCTCTTCTACGACCATGGGTAGCCATAGTCTGCAAAACAAGTATTTATTATAATAACCTATCATTCTACATAAATCTTGGACTAATTCCTTATGCAAATATAAGAATATGAACATAGTGTTGATATTCCATTTATGTACATACTCAAACTGGAACGCTCTGATACCAATCTCTGTAACGCCCCTCTTGGACCCAGTACAGTTATTCCAACTCACATTGGATCCAATAGAAGTATTACAGTGGAAAATATCCAACAATAGACGGTACAGATTGAGGCATACATAAATGACAATTTAATTCCAACAAATTTGCAACGGAACATGGAACCAAATTTTTAAATCAACATCATATTCAAATACTAAGTCTAAGCATAAAGAGAAGATAGCAATAGTCCAACTTAATACAATCCATAAGTCCAAATGCATAAAATTCAAAGTACATCATGTCCTCACCAACATAATCTCTCAACACTCAAGTAAAGCACTAAGTCTCCACGTCCTTGAAAATATGATAACATATTTCTCACATCCTTGATATCATACAGCTCATCCTATAAACATGTTCTAAGTTACTTAGCAATCATTCTTTACATAACATGTAGGGGTGTCAATTGGACCGGGCCGGCCCGAGGGCCCGGTAGCCCGGCCCGGTTTTACACGGGCTTGGGCCAGACATTTTAATATTTTTAAATTTTGAGCCCGGCCCGGCCCGGAGTAAGATTGGGCCGGGCTCGAGCTTGGCTCAGCCCGGCCCGGCCGGCCCGGTATTTATTTTTTTAATAATAAATAACACGATGATAATTCTAATATTCTTAAATTTTAGATTGAAAATTATGTTGTGAAACTATATTTACTGACTTAACATTTATTTTATATTTGTAACAACTAGAAATAAGTTTATCAAGATTAGTCTAATATTTATTTTATACTATTTTGATTAAATGAACACTAAATTTATTATAAAAATAAATAAATAATAGTAAAAATATCTTTAAAAAATAAAATCGGGCCGGGCCGGGCCTTACCTTATTTTTCCGGGCTGGGCCGGGCTTCAAAAAACCGGGCCTCGTCCCGGGCCGGGCCGGGCTTGGGTCGAACTATCAAAGACCGGGCTGGGCCCGGGCCAGCACGGGCCCGGTCCAGGCCCGGCCCATTGACACCCCTAATAACATGTTTATTTATCATGAAACTAATGCAATTCATGTAACATATACTTGATATCATATTACAACAATTGATTAAAACATGTTCATGTAGAATGGCATGTAATTAAATTCTAAAACATAGGTTCAACGTCATGTAAACAATTTCAAGAAATATTTAATCTATATCATGTAGCATGTAATTCATATAACAAGTGACATGTAGCTCATGTGGCGTGTAACATGTAGATCATGTAGTCATATAGTCATGTAGTTGCCAAGACATAACCCACACTATGAATAAAGATCATGTAGCATGTAGTCATTCACTTATCACCTAGGTAAAGCAGTGATGAAGTCTAGGTTATTGCGCAGTACCAGGGAAAGTCCTTCCCACCTTAACTAGTAGAACATATCTACCTCTAGGATTTCAATCCGTTGCCCACGGATTCATGTAGGTTATTTCATGTAGGTGAACCATTACCACAGGGGCATTCCATGGTGTAGTTCCTTGTAGTTATCTCTATCATAGCAATGTCTCATTTGGCCATAACATTTCAGAAATACAATAATATACATTCATGCAATTAACATTTACATATATCTCTATCATGCTCTTCATAACATCATGCATAATTAATAAGATGACAATACTAAATTACACAACATATTTTCTCAATTCTGAAATCAAAACTCCATTGTGCAAGAGCAATCCTATCATGATACTACTTTTATCAAAACTCAACATGTATATACATTCTCATGTTTATTGATTTTCATGCACAATTTATCATTCGAAAAATCATAACAGTGTGTACAGTGCTCTAAAAACACCGAAATTTTAACAGTAAATCTATTTCAAATCATACTTCACACCTGCAAATTTTCATAATTTCCTAAAAGCCGTATCATTTTCCATAATTGATTCTCATAAATTTAAACTATTTAGTATGACATAACAGTGAAAAGATCATGCAGTTTCTGTGTAAAAACTGAGTGCAACAGGTCTGTAGTTCCATACAACCACAGTACAATTCCTAATTAAAATGTTACAACATAAATCAAACTTGCATCTATTTCATTTTTCATTAAATCAAATAGAATTCTTTTAAAAATAATTATATATAGTCCATACATTATTGAAATGACATGCCTACTGTGTAACAGTACTGATTACATAAAACATAGCCTGTCCAAAAATTCCAACACATGCATGGATCATAATTGAGAAACAAACATCAGATTTGTAGAAAAAATAGCACTGATAATCTTGAAGGCATGGTATGTGACGTTTACACAGAGTCAATGTCCACATATTCTGTCGTTAATATCAATTGACGGCAGCACATAGAGCCGTTAACATATAGTAGGCGTCCATAAACTTGTTCTTTACAAGAAATTAACAGTGGTCGATGTTGTCATTTACATAAACTAAATGACAATCGATATGGACGTTAAGTTCATTCGTCCAGAAAACAAAGAATTTACACATAAAATAACGGAACTTATACCCTTTCCCACATGTTATTTCGATGGTTTAAAAATCTATAAAAATAATAGATCTAAAGAATACACTATCCTAAGCTGATCCCCCTTGTCACTTGCCTCTAACCCTCCTTCTGGAGTGATGAATAAAATCCGAAGATGCCCGCCTTGGCGAGAAGGCAGTCCTCCTCTCCAAATTCAAACACCCAAAACCAGCTTCTAGCACAGCTACCCCGCTTGGAGAACCCACTGCCCTCGATGCTTGATGATCCTCCTTGGTCCAACACGCTTCAGATCGCCTGAACGAAGCTCTACAACCCTTCTCTCGGCCCTCCTTTCCTCTCTTCCAAAACAGTTCCTTACGTATTTCCCAAACCTAATCCTAGCCCTTGGATAATAAACGCCCAAAATCTCCCACATAAATGCATGGAAGCGGCCGACAATCTCTCGCCCGGAACGGTAACAACAAAAACTGGCAAGTCAGGTTAACGTCAACCCATGTTGTCGTTGACCATGAAGTAGACGTCCATCGATCATGTTGTCAACTTACTTGCTCGAAAAACCAAATAATCCAAAAAAATATTAAACGGCACAATCTCCTGTCGTTAACCCACAGTAGATGGCAATCAATCCTGCCGCTGACTGTAGTCAACATCAGTAGATGTTGATGCCAAGTTTAACACATATACAACATACAATTAAATGCAGAAACATATACACAATTGCATCACACAGTTCAATGAAATTTCTAGGGCACTACACTAGCCCATCTCAGTAATGATCCTGCTCCTCTTTGCAACACTAACCGATGAACTAACTGGACCCAGATGCATGCTAAGTGTTTCTAGCATAGACATCAACGGTTGGTTGCTTGGCCAAATGGAAGGGACTGAATTGTCAGTCATGGCATCCACTTCCAAGACGGTCGGTTTGCTGGCAACTTCGACGACCCGCCCCTTGTAAGGAAACCTGAGGCATTGATGTACATTCAATATAACGGCGCCAAGTGCCTGAATGAATGGCCTGCCCAAGATTATATGGAAGCTTGGGTCCATGTCCAAAATGTGAAAGTCCATCTCGGTGACAGATGAACCTAGCCCTACCTTCAAAGCAACCACTCCTTTTGGCAGCCTACTAGTGTTGCCATAGGACGTGACAGTGATGGCAGAGGGTCAGACTGACTATAATGTGACCCCACAAAAATTTAACGTATCTAGGAACACGACATTGATTGATGCTCCAGAGTCCACTAGGCATTGCGACACGCAGACCCCATTGATGTTGACTGTCAAGCATAGGGCGTACCGCTGAGACTCCACAGATGCTAACTCAGATTCGTGGAACTCGATGGCTGGATGCTAGCTGGTGGGGGTCAGACTACACTGATCTGATTCACTAGCAAATCTGCATTCACCATTACCTTCTGTAAATACTGCATGAGGGCTTCCTGATGTACCGGCGACCTCTTGATCAATTCTAGAATGGATATACGGGCCGGTGTTTTATCCAGATGCTTGAGCAAATCAAACCGAGTCCCTGAAATGGACTCCTCAGCTAGGGCTTCTTCTTCTTGCGGCAGGGGTACCTAGTCTTGCTGCTGGGGAAAAATTTGATTGAAAATATGCCCACTCCAGAGCACCATTGTTTCCTCGGAGCTATCTCCCGCTACAGTTGCCGCGGCCGGCGGAATGGAAGATGAATGAGAGGTGGAAGGTTGGGGGGTGAACATTTAGTGTGGTAGTTGGATACCTTCCGCACTCAGGGGTGGAATGGAGGTATGGAGGAAGGGAGCTTGGGGATTAGGGGTAATGAGGGGTGCGGTTGGTGGTGTGCGAAGGAGAGGTGGGTTAGACGATGGCGGCTGTGAGGTGGTAGTGTTAGGAGGTTGGTGTACAAGTGGGTGATTTTGTTGTGATGGTATGGTGGAGGGATTACGTAGAAAGGGAGCTTGTGGTGACATGGAGACTACAAGGGGTTGGCGTATAAGTGGTGGGTTGGAGGGTTGGCTAGAGGGTGTTGGATGGTGGGTGGCGGTTGTAAGAATGCATAGAAAGGAGGGTAAGGGGTTGGAAGGGGTAGGTGTACAGATGAAAGGTGGTAGAATAAAAGAGGATTGGGAGGTGGAGGCGGAGTATACTTCCATAGACCGGCCGAGGGTTCCTTCAGTGTGGGAAGATGTCCTGAGGGCATTGACTTGCTGATTCAGAGCCTGGTGCTTTGGGAGGGGGTTCTGAACTATGCCCATATTGGGCTGCTGCTGGGGTGCCTAGTGCTGCTATTGCTATTGCTGTTGTTGTTGCTGCTGATCCTGCCTGGGCGGCCTCCTCGCCTGCATCTCGACGATATACTTCCTCATATACTCCCAGTCTATGCCTCCATTGTCATTCAAGTCATAAATATAATCCTTCAAATGGAAACACGCCTCCAAGGTGTGGCCCGGTCCCCTATGGAATGCACAGTAATGGGAGGTATCAACATTGGGAGACCATTGTAGCCGTTCCCTCGGCAAAGTGAGTGCATTGGCGGCCATCAGAGCATTAAAGATGTCAGGGAGAGTTTCCGACAAGGGAGGGCAATGGACTCTTCTTGGGCCAGGGGGACGTCTGGGCTGCTACGGGTCATAGGTGCCTGGAGGAGGTACTTGGTTGTATTGTGGAGGAGGAGGAGGAGGTTGTTGTTGCTGGCATTGGGGAGGAGTAGGTTGGCGGTACTGAGGCTGCTGTGCTTGGCGGTACTGAGGCTGTTGTGCCTGGCGGTACTAAGGAGGTGGTGGAGGAGCTTGATAGTATTGGTGGGAGGGGGTTGTTGATATTGGGGCTATTGAGGCTGCTAAGGCTATTGAGGTTGTTGCGGTGGCGCCCTAAACATTGGAGGGTTGTTTGGCTTAAAGGATCACTGCTGTGGTTGTTGAGTCTTGATGTTGGTGTTAGGACGGTAGGTGGAGGGACTAGGGTTGCCCATAGCACTGACCAGCTCATTTTGCATGACCCCCTTGGTCGTGGATCGCCAGTAGGTGGAGCACAATTGTTCTTCTTAAATGTCCGGGCCTTCAGCTCAAACATAGCCATAATAGGAGAGTCCTTCAACTGGGTCTGAATATAGAGGGCTCTCTCATATAGTTCCTCCATGGTTGTCAGCTTGTTCATCGCCAAAATGTGCCTAAACTGCGACGTGGCATTCGCGATGATCATCTTCACCTGCTCGAACTCGGACAAAGGGTCCCTCATCCTCTCAGCCATAGCTCTCCACCGGTCAGCATAGTGTACAAAATCCTCGTCTGCCTTCATTCTCTCGGCCATAAGATCGGTGATAGACAATGCGGGGCCAACCTGGTACCTATACCGCTGTAGGAACTTTCTTTGGACTGCTTCAAAATCTTCAGCGTCTGTGGGCTCCAGAGAATAAAACCACTCGAGGGTGTGCCCATCCAAAGATCGGCGGAAGAGAAATGCAAGGGCCCGGTTGTCATTTGCTAGAAGGATGATTCGTACATGAACTCCTTGATATATACGAATGGGTTGCCGGTGCCGTTGTAATAGTGGTAGACCGGCAGTTCAGAAGGGGGGAGGTAGAAGACTGGCATAGAAGGGAGAGCCAGTTCAAAGGAGTCTTTGGGTGCAGACACCCTCTTTAGGTCTTGCTCCAAACAACCTACCTTCGCCAGAAGGACTTGGGTGAGTTGATCGGAGGATGGTTTGTGAGGTACCCCGGAAGAATGAGGTTGGGGTGCACTTACCTGGACAGAATTACAGTGGGGAGGTGCGCCATTGGGTGCGGAAGTATGGGCCGGAGCCCAAGGAAGATAAGTGGGCCTTGCCGTGGTGGGGCTTGGCCAGACATGAGAAGGCCTCCCAATGGGACTGTGGGGGCGAGAATGAGTGACAGAGTTAGCCTGTGAGGGGGCAGGGGAGGCTCGGACCGTCGGGTTGCGAGCGGGTTCAGTGTAAACACCCGCGTTTGGGTGGAGAGAATGGATGGGTTCGGGGATGAATTTCCCCTTTAGTGCAGCTTGGACCACTTGAAGTTGAGAGGCTTGGAGGCTTTGGAGGATGTCCACGAGCTGGGATAGATCAATGGAAGCAGAGGCATTTGCAGTGCTGTGCCTCGAAGAAAGGTGAGGAGGTTGTGAATCCACTGCATGAACATGTGAAGTGGATGAACCAGCATTGGGTGCATTAGGGAGTTGTGGAAGGGGTTCCATGGAGTCATACACCTCATCATAAAGATCTTCTTGGTAACCCACATTCTCGTACTCGGCCATTTCGAGAGATCGGCCTGAACGAAGTAGCATAAAATTGGAACAAACAGGTTTGATTAACAAGAAACTACCAAACAACTACTCAAACAAGTTTGAGAAAAGATGTTAATGGCTTTTAATCACACACTTGAGTATGCTTACGTCCAATTAAATGTTTCACTAAAATTCAATGTGAGTTTTATTTGAAATGTATCACTCCAAAGTAGGTATGGGCCTAAACAGGTGAGATGAGAACTTTGGGCCCACTAAGCACACTCCCTCATGCGAATGGGTACTCTAACATGGGTCTCCAGGGTGGTACAACCTGCTCGGTCCACCGTGAGGGAGTCCACGGGTTACGGAGACTTACGGAGGTCTTGGTAAAGGTCCCCTCGTCCAATGAGATGGAATGCCTAAAGGAGAGGTCGCATTTACCAAGAAGGGTGTTTGGATCCTAGTGTAAGGAGGGAAGGAGACCCTCAACCGAAATATGCCTTGCAAGTAATGCAAAATGGAAGATGGCAGAAAACCACTGCTCACTGTGAAAGACTGAATCACGGTGAGTTCAGTCGCCACACTTCAATGCTAATCGCGTATGTTTAGTTGGTCACAGATCTGATAGCTCACAGAAGTTGTAAGAGCTACGATGACTCCCTCCAGAGTCTATCACAGAATTGCGTCGGGGTAAGCTGCTGCACAAAAGCACAGAACACGATGTCTGAACACGTCGCGAATTCAAAAGCACCCGAGAGTCAGGAAATCAGACAAGCATGCTATTCAATCAATTCAAATAGAATGAAGTAGAAGTTAAATGAAGATGCTTTCTTCAGGTGAAGGTAAATAAATAGGGAGGGGAGCAAGATGATGATGATTTTTTTTAAAAAAAAAAATCAAACTTTTATGGAAATGTAAAGAAAAAACACAAACACAAATCGATAATGGCGATGGGAAATCTCAAAGAGTACCACGTGGGGTACGAAAGGAGAGGGTTGTACCGTGTGGGGTACGATAGGAGGGACACACATCGGTGTCGAAGGAGGGGCACACGTGGGTGCCGAAGGAGAGGTAACTGGAACTAAAAGGTAAGAAGTCCCACCGTGATCGCCAATTTGTGAACGTGTCTTTTCAAACACCCCCACAAAGAGTGATTAAAAAAAAGATGATTCTTAAATGAAAAGAAATATGAAGCGTGGAAAGGAAAAGAAAACCATGCATGTGTGCACAAAAAGGTAGTGTGATCGCCAGGTACACGTGGGTACTGAAGGAGACGGGTTAAAAGGAAGACGGAGGTACTTACCTACACCCGAAGATCGTGGGAGTTGTGATTGCAGGTTACTTCTACTTCTCCCACCGTCCGGCCGGCGAAGAAGATTTAGCTCGAGCAATTACCATGCAAGAAAGAGAAAACAAGAAAAAACAAATGAAAGGGGAATTAGACTATGAAGTGTATCACCAAAATAAAAGAAGTAAATGGAAAAGACAATTGCATGGGCTTGAACACACCTCGTGGGGTGGTGTTAAACTCCTAAAATTGTAGGTGTGAAGGAAATGATGTCTATGTGTGTTGTGATGAAATGAATATACTAAGTGATGAAATGAAAAGTAAAAAAAATTGAAGGGGGAAAGAAGAGGGCGATGTGAGCCCACTACTGCGCTTGGATGGAATGGAAGACGCGAACTCCTCCTGTCTCGTTCCGATGTACGTGAGGGCGACGGAAGCTCCGAACTCTAAAGAATGAATGCTCGCGGTTGCTTGGAAGTGAAGATACTCCTCTTTGGTTTGGAATGTGAGTCTCCAATGCGGCAGGGCTTCACTGTAGTGCGTGAGTTGTCCTCAAAACAGTGGCCTCGGGGGTCTTTTTATAGGAGAAAAATTAATAAATCTCGTCGGACACAGTGGATGCCTATCTCATGAATCGTGTCTGACTAAATTGCTGCGATTACCAAGATTGACTTGATCCGATAAAGCCTTTCCAAATTATGATTATAGCAAGGTTAAGAATCACGTTAGCATTACCAGTCGCATTTCAAACACTTCCAATTGAATCGATTCTTTCCAAATGTTAATAAATGGAAATATTGAAGCACGTCGACTTAAACCACTGCGTATTTGAAAAGAATCGTTCTATGATGGGAATCAATCTTCATATGATGGATGGTTTGAAACGCGTCTGACTATGTGGATGTGGCTCTATTTAGCAAGAAAATCTTTCCAAAAATGATTTTGGAATTTGCCATAATTCGAAAATGGAAACTCTTAATTGTGGCGTCTTGCATGGACGTGATTCAAAACAGGGTAAGCTCCAGAAAAGGAAGTATGATACGTGTTGGTTTTACCCGCCGCGGATCAAACCTCCTAAAAGGCGTCCACTGTATTAGACGCGAATCACTGAAGCTCAACAGACCCCTTATAAAAATTTCTAAAAATCCTAAAAAATCTGAAAAAAATAGGAAAATCACTCAAGAGGTTAATTGAAGAGAGCCACTTTGAAGCATTGCGGTATAACAAGAAATTTTCTTGATATGTTGCCAAAATGGCTTGTCTACAAAGAGTAGACTCCATCACATGGACAGATTGGTGGGCTTAGAAGGGTGAGTTTCTAATCGCATGCCTTAGCTCAAGACACGGGTGGATTGACGTGATCATCTCCGAAGCTTGCTAAGAAACGCCTTCACTTGTGTTCCAAAGCCTCTTCTAGCCAAGGACTTGCGGGCAAGGCTAGCACCCGGTGTGGAACTCTGGCTCGTTGGGGCGACATAGTTCGTGCTCTACAACGCACAATGCTGCCTCTCTCAACTTAGACTCCCAAGGCGCAACTTTGAGGGGCCGTCACAACTTCTGTCGATCAAGAGAAGGGAACTTGGAACTAACGGCAATGGAGAGAGGACGGACACGATCAAAGCACTATGCAAGATCTACACTTTCAGGCGACTAGTCCCAAACATAGAGGAGGTTGAGAGTGATTGTGTAACGTAGCGCGTTTTTCGGATCTTCGCAGATAGTTGATTAGTGGTAGTTCGGATCTACGTTTACTAGTTTTGGTTTGGTGCTCATGACCAATATGGGGTCATTGGGCCTTGGTTATGGTTCCTAGATTAGGGTTTTCACCTGAGAAGGCGACGGATCCTGCTGTCACGACCAGATCGTGACAGGCCGACCCATCGCGACAGGATTTCTTGTCGCGCCATATCGTGGTGTCACGATCAGAAGGCGGTCATGACCTCTGTCGCGATCACATCCGAGGGTTCTGCTTTGCATGCTTTTGGTGTTTTGGTTATCCGATTATCGTCATTTATCATGCATAGCTTTAGTGTGAGGTGCATTGGCACCTGTAACACCTCTAAAGTGTGTCATTTAAATAGTTCGTGCATGTTTACGTGGTTTAAGGATGTGCATGGCACATACTCCGTTGTGGTGGTGTTACGCGTGTGTGGGTGTGTGTGTGTGCATGGCACATGCACTGGTTTTCGTAGTGGCTAGGCAATGATGGTTCAAGTGTGAACCTAGCCTCAGTCTTGTAGCGTCCTATGTGGACTAATAGAGATGGTTTAATTAATGTAATGCAAATAAGGTTAAGAGTCAATGTATAGTCAGTGTATATGGTATGTATGTGGCAAGCAGGTCATGCGATGACTAATGATAGGCCAAGTATGGTTGACTACCGTGATTTATGTGTGTGTTTGTGTAGGATAGCCGGTGGGTCACGGAGTGACCAGGTCAAGCTAGTCCTTACGTTTATACCGTGGTTTATAATAAATATTGTATGAGTTTATGATGTGATTAGTGCATTGCTGAGTTTGGTGGTCCGGCGCCTATTCCGGAATGCCTCTTCAGTTGGGTGCCCAGGTTCCTAGGACAGCCAGGCACGTGAGTGTGCTCGGGGCTTGTCCCGGTGCAGTGGTACCATCGAGGTCTTGTCGTCTTCCTGGACACCCTCACTCTCAGGGAGAGTTGTCGTCCGGCTGAGGGAAAGACGGTAGTGGGACAGTGACTTGTGAGAGTTTGTGTTAGTCACTTGTAGCATGCTCGTAGCTGGGGGTTACGGACACCAGTAGACATATTGGGCCCTGGCTAGTCCTGTTACTAGTGCCTCACTTTAGAGAGCTTAGGCCAGAGTCTCTAAAGGTGCCAGGCATGGGCCTGCAGGGTGTGTGACCTATAGGTTGTGGTGGTTTAGTTGGTCTCCACAGTTCTTTGGCTTTACTTGTGTTGTGGAGCTGCAGTTGGACCTTACGTCCATGACTGCGAGACTGAGAGGTAGTTCTTGTGCTGTGTTGTCCGGGTTGGATACTGGCGTCATGAACCAGTAGTCTATCCCGTGTGGTGGCGTCATGCTTTCCGGCTCGTGCTTTGCTATTGGCTATAGCGTGAATTAGTTGTAGCTTTATTCGTTGAGGTGTGCCATGGTGTTGGCACGGTTGTCATTGTGGTTAGTGAGTGGAGACTCACTGGTTATGGTTTGATTGGTTGTGGTGTGCCCTCGTGGTGGCACAGTTATGTTTGTGTTCCGTGATGTGTTTGTGTTCCGTGGTGATACCTTGTGATGGTAGGTACCTGTACTCTTTGAGGGTACTGGTTTCTCTTAGTACGCTGAGTACTAGCCTTTTTAGGTAGTGAAGTGGAGGTCATGCAGTGAGACCTTCCACTTGTCATGTTTTACTCTTGCTTGGGTAAGTTTCCGAATATGATTTAGTGTGCGATGGATTGGCATCATGGTAGCCAGTCCTATTTCTTAAGTGTGACATTTGATACATCGTGATTTAAGGGTATAAAGGATTAGCTCTTGGTTAGCAATCCTGTTACTCATATGTTTAGAGGCTTGCCAGTGAAGCTAGTAGCTTAGGCAATACTTTGCCTATGTGGCTTACAGCTTAGGTGACCAGCTGTTGGGATGGTGTGCCTATGAGGCATGTGGCTTAGGCTTTACAGTTATTGAGTGGACTAATGGTGCTGTTGTCCCTTCGTCTTTCTGAGATTTACAGCAACTGAGTTAATTATGTTTAGTATTGTTAATTATGCTTTGTGGTAAGCATGATATGGTTTGGTTTCCGGTGTTGCCAGTGAGACCCGTTGGGGTTGAGGTTCTCCTGTGTTGTGTGTGGTTCTGGGTGGTTCCCTACTGAGCCAGTGACTTGTTGAGGCTCAGTCCCTTACAGTTCTTTTCAGGGTTTACCGTTGGCGTGGCTTGTGGAGGTGTCATGACAGACTTGTACCACCAGCAGTTGCGTTAGTACAGTTATGTGAGCTTGTGCTCCCTCGGGGTATGCCTCAGGTCGTTGTGCTCTTTTTAATTTGGACATGTAATAATGTAATGAGATAGTTGTAAATTGTTATATGCAGATATGAGCACATATCCTTTCTTGTGTCTCTTACTGTTGTGGTTTGTCTTAGACACGTGTTCGAGCTATCCCTTGCGAGACTTTGGTCCGTTCGCGGGAGACGGATCTGGATATGGACCCTTATTGGGTATAAATATCCAGGGCCGTTACAGATTGGATGATCTATGTAAGAGAGCTAAAGAAAGTCTGACCTTAGGTGGCCATTTTTAAACGCAATGATTATTCCCTCAATAAGAAATAAATGTGTTTTAAAGAAATAGTTTTAGTTTATAGTTATGGTGGAAAGTAAGAAAGATTGTAGTATAAATGGCACCTGGAAATTAGTCAGCTAGTAAACTAGTTAAGAGAAATATTTTGCAGAGATGGTGTTATGTTATTGATAGTAAAGATCAAGTTTAGTATTAATGATCAAGTAGGGAAATAAGAATATGATTAATTATAGAAAAAATGATAATTAAATGATTTAGGAATATGCAATAAGAATTTGCATAATGGTATGTAGTAAGGTGATTTGGATGAATAAATGAATCTTGTTATAGGAATATTTCTAGAATTTAAAGTAAAGCTATAATAAATCAGTTAAGGAGTGAACATATTAAGGTATAGTGAAAGGGAGTAGAAAAAGGGAGGAGCAATATAATCAGTTTAATGATAAAGAAATTTCTAGATTTGATGTCATATAATTGAGCAAGGCTTGAATAAAAGTAAAATTTCGGGTATGAGTAGCAATGAGAATGGAAGATGTGAAAAGATATGAATTGGGTTTGTTAAATCAATTAGAGAATATTGTTTAAAGCAAAGAATATATATATATAAAGGGAAAAGTATATCAATATTGTTATATGCTAAGATTTAGAATTTAATGTGAAGCAGATATAGCAGAAGATAGAATATGAGTGGAGTCAATTAAGTGGTATTGATGTATGATAAGAGAAATGTAAAGTTAGTTGGAAAGTATAATTTGAAGCGAAATAAGTTATTAATGGATTAAGGGAATCTAGAATTCATGAAATATTTGGTGAAAGGTTCAGAATGATCAGAGTAGCACAGCGGAAGCGTAGAAGATTTAATATTCATAAGTTATCTGAAGTTTAAGTAATTAAAGGAGAATTTAAAGTCTTGTGTGCAATTGAGCCAAATGATGGTTAGAGGTGATAAATAAATAGTGAAATAACATCAAGAAATTTGAAAATTTAAAGAATATAAAGTGAAAGGATTTACGCAAGAAAACGGCCCAGAAAGTTGCAAATATAACCAGGAAAAATGTGGAAATAGATCGAGCTCAACCAGATAAAGCGCTATCGGCTAGGTAAAATTGCTCGGAAAATGTGGAAATAGGTTCAGTCCAAAGAGATAAAACACTAATAGTGTGATAGAATCGCCTATGGTTGAAAGGTAAAGAATGGCAAAATAAATTCAAAAAATAAAGTAATTGCGGAATAAATTAAAAGAAAGGGAAGGCATAGCAAGTATGAGAATGAGTAAATGGTTTGAAAGAAGGATGCAGAGAAAGCTCTGCATATGGCTTTGTTTCTTTTTAGGTGATAGTATGATTTATTGTCGCTCGTTTTGAATGTCGAGGACGACATTCCTTTTTAGGTGATAGTAATGTAATGTAGCGCATTTTTCGGATCTTCGCGGATAGTTGATTAGTGGTAGTTCGGATCTGCGTTTACTAGTTTTGGTTTGGTGATCATGACCAATATGCGGTCATTGGGCCTTGGTTGTAGTTTTCGCGCGCAGTGTGGAGCTTAGTGCGCCGGCAGGTTAGGCCCGTGGTGCCCGTTAGTTCACTGGATGTGAACGCGACGGGGGTGTAGGTCGCGTTCTGAACGCGACGGCAGTGGGGGTCGCATTTTGGTTACCGCTGCTGGGGTCGACGTCTGTATGTGTGCCGCGTGTCGCGCATGGAGTGGAGCTTGCTGATGTCGGGAATGGGAAGGCGACGCCTTAGTCTGTCGCGATTAGGTCGCGACGGGAAGGTACGTCGCGATCCCAACCGCTGTGCGGTCTTTAAGCAGGCTGGCCGAACAGAGCTTTCACAAGCTCTGCTCGACCAGGGAAGAAGCTGTTGCGGCTCTGTTGGGCGATTTGGCGTTTTGGCAGAGTTCTCGTCGCGCTCTCGATGCGAGGACATCGCGAGGAGTGGGGGAAACGCCGCGCCATGCATGGATTGCGCGTTCTTCATGAAGGTAGGGAGATTCCACCATGTTTGATTACGTGGATTGCATGTTAGCTTGTTTATTGCTTTAAAAATAGTAGATACCATGTCTAGGAGGTGAAATGAGCATGAAAACCAAGTTGAAATGGGATTTAGAGTGGTTTTCATGGAAAATCCGGAGATGGTTCCCGGATTAGGGTTTTCGCCTGAGAAGGCGACGGATCCTACTGTCGCAACCAGATCGTGACAGGCCGACCCATCGCGACAGGATTTCTTGTCATGCCATATCGTGGCGTCGCGATCAAAAGGAGGTCATGGCCTCTGTCGCGATCACAACCGAGGGTTCTATTTTGCATGCTTTTGGTGTTTTGGTTATCCGATTATCGTCGTTTATCGTGCATAGCTTTGGTGTGAGGTGCATTGGCACCTGTAACACCTCTAAAGCGTGTCATTTAAATAGTTCGTGTATGTTTACGTGGTTTGAGGATGTGCATGGCACATACTCCGTTGTGGTGGTGTTACGCGTGTGTGGGTGTGTGTGTGTGTGTGCATGGCACATGCACTGGTTTTCGTAGTGGCTAGGCAATGATGGTTCAAGTGTGAACCTAGCCTCAGTCTTGTAGCGTCCTATGTGGACTAATAGAGATGGTTTAATTAATGTAATGCAAATAAGGTTCAGAGTCAATGTATAGTTAGTGTATATGGTATGTATGTGGCAAGCAGGTCATGCGATGACTAATGATAGGCCAAGTATGGTTGACTACCGTGATTTATGTGTGTGTTTGTGTAGGATAGCCGGTGGGTCACGGAGTGACCAGGTCAAGCTAGTCCTTACGTTTATACCGTGGTTTCTAATAAAGATTGTATGAGTTTATGATGTGATTAGTGCATTGCTGAGTTTGGTGGTCCGGCGCCTATTCCGGAATGCCTCTTCAGTTGGGTGCCCCAGGTTCCTAGGAGAGCCAAGCACGTGAGTGTGCTTGGGGCTTGTCCCGGTGCAGTGGTACCGTCGAGGTCTTGTCGTCTTCCTGGACACCACACTCTCAGGGAGAGTTGTCGTCCGGTTGAGGGAAAGACGGCAGTGGGACAGTGAGTTGTGAGAGTTTGTGTTAGTCACTTGTAGCGTGCTCGTAGCTGGGGGTTACGGACACCAGTAGACGTACTGGGCCCTGGCTAGTTCTGTTACGAGTGCCTCACTTTTAGAGAGCTCAGGCCAGAGTCTCTAAAGGTGCCAGGCATGGGCCTACAGGGTGTGTGACCTGTAGGTTGTGGTGGTTTGGTTGGTCTCCACAGTTCTTTGGCTTTACTTGTGTTGTGGAGCTGCAGTTGGACCTTACGTCTGTGACTGCGAGACTGAGAGGTAGTTCTTGTGCTGTGTTGTCCGGGTTGGATACTGGTGTCATGAACCAGTAGTCTGTCCCGTGTGGTGGCGTCGTGCTTTCCGGCTCGTGCTTTGCTATTGGCTATAGCGTGTGTTAGTTGTAGTTTTACCTGTTGAGGTGTGCCATGGTGTTGGCACGGTTGTTATTGTGGTTAGTGAGTGGAGACTCACTAGTTATGGTTTGATTGGTTGTGGTGTGCCCTCGTGGTGGCACAGTTATGTTTATGTTCCGTGATGTGTTTGTGTTCCTTGGTGATACCTTGTGATGGTAGGTACCTGTACTCTTTGAGGGTACTGGTTTCTGAGTACTAGCATTTTCAGGTAGTGAAGTGGAGGTCATGCAGTGAGACCTTCCACTTGTCATATTTTACCCTTCCTTGGGTAAGTTTCCGAATATGATTTAGTGTGCGATGGATTGGCATCGTGGTAGCCAGTCATGTTTCTTAAGTGTGACATTCGATACATCATGATTTAAGGGTATAAAGGATTTGCTCTTGGTTAGCAATCTTGTTACTCATACGTTTAGAGGCTTGCCAGTGAAGCTAGTAGCTTAGGCAATACTTTGCCTGTGTGGCTTACAGCTTAGGAGACCTGTTGTTGGGATGGTGTGCCTATGAGGCTTGTGGCTTAGGCTTTACAGTTATTGAGTGGACTAATGGTGCTGTTGTCTCTTCATCTTTCTGAGATTTTCAGCAACTGAGTTAATTATGTTTAGTATTGTTAATTATGCTTTGTTGTGAGCATGATATGGTTTGGTTTCCGGTGTTGCCAGTAAGACCCGTTGGTGTTGAGGTTCTCCTGCGTTGTGTGTGGTTCTGGGTGGTTCCCTACTGAGCCAATGACTTGTTGAGGCTCAGTCCCTTACTATTCTTTTCAGGGTTTACCGTTGGTGTGGCTTGTGGAGGTGTCGTGACAGACTTGTACCACCAGCAGTTGCGTTAGTACAGTTATGTGAGCTTATGCTCCCTTGGGGTATGCCACAGGTAGTTGTACTCTTTTTAATTTGGACATGTAATAATGTAATAGGACAGTTGTAAATTGTTATATGCAGATATGAGCACATATCCTTTCTTATGTCTCTTACTGTTGTGGTTTATCTTTATATTCTTCCTGGACACGTGTTCGAGCTATCCCTTGAGAGACTTCGGTCTATTCGCGGGAGACAGATATGGATATGGACCCTTATTAGGTATAAATATCCAGGGCCATTACAGATTGGATGAACTATGTAAGGGAGCTAAAGAAACTTTGTCCTAAGGTGGCCGTTTTTAAACGCAATGATTATTCCCTCAATAAGAAATAAATGTCATCCTTTATTTGGCCAAAGTTTTCTTTGCAATGATTATATCCTCCAGAATACTATGATTTAGCCTCAAAAATGGCCCTCGGGTGTGCTTCTAAAAATGTAACGGACACAGGCGTCGCGCTTCAACTTATGATCTGTGACCACTAAAGTCGTTGCTTAATTCCAAAATGGCGACCACTTACCCCGTTATGCTTTAAATTATACCTCAAAATTCAAATGCCTCAAATTCAGCACCAGGGTAATGATGGCATCTATGAATCGCGACCACCTAGCCTGTCGCGTATCAAATAATCCCTCTAAATGCACGACGACTATGTCCGTCGCGTTTCAATCAAGTTCAAAAGCCTCTACAAAACACCCGATAGCCCCTCTGATCACCCTTGACGGCATTTGCTTCTCCGATCTCTCACCCTCTCAACTCTCTCTTGCTCCTCTCATCTCTTACATCCTCTCTTTAGCTCCTATCATCTTCCTCTAATGACCAAGCTAGCGGCCACCAAACACCAACGCGAGGAGGAGACCTCGATGGAGGAAGAAAGACTGACAACGGTGGCGATGGAGGAGGAAGTTGAAATGTCGAGCACGGTAGCGAGGTTGATGGTAGAGGAGATGATGGTAGTGGAAGAGGAAGCGGTGCCGGAGGTGGCGACGGGTGAAGTTCTGGAGATGGCGGAGGAGGAGGAAGGAGGGGCCGAAAATTCACCGGTGGGGAGGCTTCGGCGAGGACGCTGAGGCCATGAAGTGCCCCATGCAGTGATACAGTAAGTACCCCTGACTGTGCCTGTGGTTTGCAAGTGGTGAGGAGGAGGGGATGGCCATCGGGGCCGGAGAAGAGAGGGGGTGAATCTTGACAAGTTCAATCATCGTGATTAACTTTATGAATCACAACAGCAGAAACTGTCACGATTCAAAGATGAATTGTGGCTCTGAACTGGTCATGATTCAAATGGGCCACTTGAGGGCTAGATTTTGACCTTATTTTGCTCTGTTTTAACTGTATTGGACTTGTTTAACTTGTGCTTTTGGTTTATTACATTCAAGGTATCATGAGGCCCCGGATCCACTGGCCGCTAGCGATCGCAGCATATCAGGGGCTGTTGGACTTTCAGAGAGAGAGAAAGGGTCATGGGATTCGGGCCGATATTGGATATCAAGCCCTTCTACGTGAATAGCCCCCTCGTCTAGGCTCTATGGGAGCACTGGGACCAGACTAGTAGGGCCTTCTTGATACCCAGGGGGCATATGGTGCCCAATTTAGTGGATGTGGTGAGGATCACCAGCTTCCGAGTGGACGGGGAGGCGGTGACGGGATTTACATATACCCACTACACAGAGATGGCCCAGAAGATATTGAGCTTGGAGCCAACAAGAGTAGATGACCTCGGTGACTAAAGGATGGTCGTTCGAGGGGAGTTGTTGGAGAGCCTAGGACTACGAGGGGTGAGGCAATCAGGTGAGGAGTCACTGCACGAGTTTGTGCAGCGAGCAGCGGGACTAGCCAGAGTGGTGTACGGCTAAGACCCCTAGGATGAGGAGAGGATGGATCGGGACCTGTGGAGGTTCCTAGTATTATTCTTGGAGAAGTTGCTATTGGGGATGAAGGGGGGCGACATTCATTGCTTATTTCTAGAGATCCTAGCAGACTTGGAGAGGGTTGGCCAGTGTGCTTGAGGAGAGGCCTTTTTGGCCCACACATTTTTCGGCCTCTCCAGCGGCACAGGCCAAGAGACTATTGTGGATGGGTTTGCCCCTTTCCTTCAAGAACACTTTTTTCCTTAGAGCTTTCTTTTTCTGCATTAAACTTATTAGTCAAATAATCAATATGTTCATGTATGTATGTGTGGAGCTGCTACTACTTCCCCCTGGGGAGGGCCACGGAGGTGTGACCTGACGCATTTTCGCTTGCTAGGCGGTGGCTCCCGGTGGTGACGGCCGCCTCGTTCTCCTTGCAGCTTGACACACTGCTGTGGATACCGCTTTTCGCTCCCTTTTTTTCGGGGTTCCTTCGGGACCCCGAAGAAGAGAGAGAGAGAGAGAGGCCCACAAAGAGGGGGATAATAAAAAAAAATGGGGATAGGGGTTGGTGTTGGGGTGGTAAGGAGAAGGACTGGGATTGCCCATTGCACTCACTTGCTCGTTGTGTATAACCCCCTCGGTAGTGGGACCACTAGTAGAGGTACCACCGGTCTTCTTGAAAGTCCGGGCTTTTGTCTCAAACATGGCCATAATTGGAGAGTCCTTTAGTTGAGTCTAGATGTATCGGGCTCTCTCATGCAGTTCTTCCATCGTGGTCAACTTATTCATAGCCAGAATGTGCCTAAATTGCGGCTTGGCATTCACCGTAATCATCTTCACCTGCTCTGCCTCGGACAAAGAATCTCTCAACCTCTCAGCCAGGGCCATCCATCTGTTGCCATAGTGGGTGAAATCTTCATCCGCTCTCGTTTTCTCGGCCATTAAATCTGTGATTGACAGTGCAGAGCCAACCCTATCTCTGTATCTTTGCAGAAATTTCCTCCACACTACCTCAAATCTTCGGCGTCTGCGGGTTCCAAGGAGTAGGACCACTCGAGGGCGGGCCCGTTCAGAGACCGGCGAAAAAGGAAAGTAAGGATGCGGCTATCATTCTGCCAAAATGACGACTCGTACATGAACGACTTAACATGTACGAACGGGTTACCGGTGCCATTATAACGGTGGTAGAAGGGTAACTCCGAAGGGGGAAGATGGAAGACTGGCATAGAAGGAAGTGCCAGTTCAAAGGAGTCTTTGGCGGCAGACACCTTCTTCAAATCCTATTCCAACTGACTCACCTTTGCCATGAGGGCTTGGGTGAATCAATTGGGAGATGGTTGGGTGGGTGCCCCAGAAGGAGGAAGGTAGGGGACATTCAGCAGGGCGGAATAATGAAGGGAAGGGGCGCCAACAGGTGCGAGAACATGAGTCGGAGCCTGAGAAACATAAATAAGCTTTGCCGGATCGTGGTCCGGCCATACATGAGATGGCCCGCCGACAGGGCTATGCCGAGAATGGATAACAGAGTGTGCCCGTGAGGGGGCAGAAGAAGCTCGGGCCGTCGGGTCGCGAGCAGGTTGAATATGAATACCCGGGTCAGGGCGAGGGGTTTGATTGGGGTCGGGGACGTCTTTCCCCTTAAGAGCGGTTTGAACTTCCTGAAGTTGGGGAGCTTGGAGGCTTTGGAGAATGTCCACAAGTTGGGACAGATCGACAGAGGTGGAGGCATGAGCAGTGGTGTGCCTTGGGGGGAGTTGGGAGGGCTGAGTATCCACTGCACCAACAAGCGGGTTGGAGGGATCAATTTAGGGTTGGGGAGTTGGGGGAGTTTATGGTTCACATCATACCCATCATTATACGTATCATCATAGTAATCGGCCATTTGAAGGGATCGGCCTGAGCGAAGCTGCATAAAGACTCGAAACACACGGTGTGACTTAACATGCAAGTAGCAAACAACTACTCAAGAAAGTTTGAGAGAAGAAGTTAGTGGCTTTTAAATCACACACTTGGAAATGTTTACGTCCACTTAAATGTTTGGATGTAATTCAACGTGGATTTTAATGATAGTGTGTCTCTCCAAATAGGTATGAGCCCAAATGGGTAAGACGATAACTCCGGGCTTTACTAGGAACCTCCTTTTCACGCATGGGTATGCTAACCGGGTCTCTAGGGTATTACAACCGGCTCGGTCCACCGTGAGGGAATCCACGGGGTACGGAGACTTATGGAGGTCCCGATGAGGATTCTCTAGCCCAATGAGATGGAATGCCCAAAGGGGAGATAGCCCTCACCAAGAAGGTGTGTGGATTGTAGGAAATGGAGGGAAGTGATAATTACTAAATTTTTCATGTTAAATTTCATACATTTAGTTAATTGTAGACATCAATTGTCTATAAATAACGTGCAGTTTGACTTTAATTTTCATTCTATTCATGTTTAGGTTTTTAAACATATTAGTTGACATTGGGTTAGAATACACATTTTCATTCAATAAGTCATTTCGTTTTAGATTGACTAATCGTGTTCATTGTCTTTTCACAAGTACATTTTGGGAAATAAAAGATCTGTCTAAATAAATAATTTTGTCACAACAATAGTTTTGTAAATATCTTCTAAGAGTAGATAGGTATAAGTTGTAAATAAATAATATTTTTTTTTTTACTTAAGAATACCCTACCCAACGCTATCAAGTCACATACCCAACTCAATCCCTTAAACGAATAAAAATCATTTTTTTAAATACCCCACCCCACCCACTCACTCCACCTAAACATTTTTTCCTTTTCTCCCCACCGAAGCAACTGGAAGCTGGCAGATCTGCTAAAGGGCAATGGCAGCTCTGGCGGTGGAGGAGCTCTGCTGGGTGTGCGCAAGAAATGGGGGGCTGAGGTGGCATGATGGCCAGCTGAGGCGCGGGCTGGTGTGAAGCCTGGGCGGCCAGCGCCCAGGTGCGCTCAGGGATGGAGATGGCGGGCTGCTGCAGCTAGATCCAGTGCGGTGCAACGATCTGGCGGAGGGCGTGGAGGCGCCCGGCTGCTGTGCGATGGCAATGCTGAGGTGGCTACCGTGCGCAGTGGCTATGGCAGCGATGGATCTGGTGCATGGGCGATTGAGATGGTGCATGTGAAGCCCATCCGTGCGGAGCTGGCGCCTGGAAGCTGAGGGTGAGGAGCCTATAAAAGGACCCAAGGTCCAGGCACTCGGGAGTTCTGTTCTGTTTTTTTATGTTTTTAATTCATCTTTTTGGGGTTTTCCTTATGTAAGCAGTGAGGGAGAAGGGTTGGTTAGTTCAATTAATTTAGGAATATTAGCTTCTTCCTGTTCTTCCAGAATTGTGAGGATTGGAGTTTGTTATTATGGGGCTTCGCTAGTTCAAACATTTTTGGAGATTTCTTGCATTTTTCTTCTTGTTCGGTTGCAGAGCAGTGGAGAAGTCTTCCGGAGTTCAAGCTTTTGGGATTTTGTTTCTGCCATTTAGTTGCTCTGTATTCTTTCTTTCCTTTAGCATCTGTGGGAGGGAGAGGCTTCGCCAGTTAGATTTTTACCATTTTTTATTTCTGTATTTTCCCTTTCAGCAGAGCAGGGAGGGAGATTTCTCTGGTTCAGCATCTGTAGGAGAGGGGATTCGATGGCTGGGTTGGGAGACTTCGGGGAGTAATATTTCTCATTTCTTTGTGTTCCAGCGATCCAGTGGAGTTTAGTTCTCATTTCTTATGTGTGGATTGTCTCATTTCTTCTGTGCTAATTCCATTGCTTCTGTGCTGTTCGAGACCTGAAGGGTTTCTTTTGCCTTGTTCTTGGATGAGATAGATTGGTTAGGTTGTGAGGATTTGCCAGGGGTGATTTCTTCTGCTCCCTCTGCTCTGTGACAATTTGAGAGTTTTCTATTGTTCTTTTGTACTGCTGTGAGGAGGATCTAGCAGTTTTCTTCCATTTCTTTGTGTTCGATCTTGTGCATTTGTTAATTCTAGTTCTTTTCTTCTTGAGAGATTGTTCAGCATTTGAGGTTTTCAATTGCGAAGGATTGGTTCAAGTTAGTTTGGTTTGGTTGTGGGAGATGGTGAGATCGATCCAGTCTGTTGTAGGGTACAGTGGTCTTAAAGTTCAGTTCATGGTAGTCTCCGTGCAAATTTTTGATTGAGTTCTTAATTTATTCTCTGTCTCTTTTGATCCATGTTTGCATTGGTAGCAGTAGGCATTTGATTTAGCAACATTAAATGTTTGTTTCTGAGGATAATATGGTCCAATGTTGGTGGAGAATTACAATTGTTGATTGTTCACCCCTGTGCTCTAGGGGTACACTGATTTGAAAGTTTTCTTTTAAAGATTTCTATCTACCGGTTCGATCCCTCAACCGTGAGGGTACATTGATATCAATTCTATTTTCATTTCAATTCAGCTTGTTCTTTCATTAAATTTGATCTGTCAAGATTGTGAGAGATTTGTTCGGTGTTGTTGACATATTTACTTTTAATGCATTGTCGATAGAGATTTCAAGTCAAAGTAGTTTAATTCAAATTCTATTCAGCCTCTCGTGGATATGACATGTTCTCACCACTTTGCTAGTTCATTTTTGCTATTTTAAATATGTGAGACAGTTTAGAGAAGGTGGGCATTTTGACGTGTGCAACGAACTCTATACAACGGAAAACACACAGTCAACAATGCCACGCATTCATCTTGGCGACGTTTCCGGGGAGGCGTTAGAGTTTGATTTAATTCTGTTTTGATTTGATTTCATTTGCTTTTGGGCTTTCTATTGACTTGTTATTGGGGCTTTCATTCAGATTTGCACATAAGGAGGAACATGGAGATTGGGTTTGACATTTGAAGCCCATTGGAGAAGAGCTTGCTGAATTCTTTTCACAATTGCTTTTAATTCAGAAATTTTAGATAGAGTGTGAGCGAAGCTTGTAGTGAGGATTTCATGTACTCTCTATGCATGTACAGAGATTTCTTTCTAGTTGGCATGTAATAATTGGACTTTTGTGGTTAGAGTGGTTTGACATTAGTTTATAGTATCATTTTTATATTTTCTTAGTTAATTTTCATTTCATTTAGTTCAAAAATTAAAAAAATTAAAAAAAAATCTAAAATCTAAAAAGAAATTCAAATCATTCTTTCATGTAAGCCGTTTGTTTGCAATTTAAAATTTCATCTTCTTAAGATTAGAATCACTTGTTTTAGGACATTCATCATTTTAATTGTCATTTTAATTCCATTTCTTTTTCTGCATTGAAGAGTGGGGGAAAGGTAAGGTTTCTAACTCTTATTTCATGCATTAGACTTAGCATTAGAAAACCACTGTTTGAACTTGTTTGTTGCACTTCACATTTGTAAAAAGAGACTGCTTAAGGGCATCACCCTTTAGAAATCATAAGATAAGGTGAGGGATTCATCACCCTTTCCTTTGCCCAAAATCACCAAAAAATTCCATTCTTGCATTTAATAAAAACCAGTAGACGTGGCCTTAGGGTTCATAATTAGATTTGTCCTTCTTGAATTCAAAACTGCTCTTTAAGTCTGGTGTCTAGGATTAGAGGTTAAAAAGCTTACGCTTAAGTGAGCTAGAGGTTATTTAATTGGGTCCTTGCGAAAGCAAAGGGGGCCTCCCTCTACTCCACCTCTTACCTGGCCAGTACAAGAAGAGTTAGGATTGGGTTTAAGCAAGTATAAATCTAATTTTGAGAAAAATAACATAGGTCCAAGGAACACTTAGTGTTTAGGTTAATTTGTTTTAAAAGTGTTTACTTGTTTGTGTTTGTTCATAAAAATTCAAAAATCAATAAATAAAAAAAATTCAAAATTCATAGAAGGCTTTTCATCTGTGCATGCTTGGTAGACGCTCTTTGAACTTAGATTTGGCTCAACCTATAGATGAGATTGAAAGATTCTTTCATAGGATGGCCAACCAAAACCAGAACCAAGTTGCTAAAATGTAGAAGAGGCTGCACCCAGACAAATGAAGGAATACTTCATTCCTTCTTACTATCAACCTGCTACTTGCATTAGGCTGGAAATTCCTGCAAATCATTTTGAAATCAAGCCTGGAACCATTCAAATGTTGTCATCCTTCTATGGCAATCCCAATGAAGATCCTTATAGGCATATAGATGAGTTCCTAGAGATTTGTTCCCCTGTCGGGATCCAAAATTTCACAGAAAATGCTTTAAGACTGACCCTATTTCCATTCTCCTTAAAAGACAAGGCCAAACATTGGTTAGGAACCATAGGGAGAACCATTACAACATGACCAGAAATGCAGCAGGAATTTTTGAAGAAATTTTACCCCGTTGGTCGCACCAACACCATGAGAAGAGCAATAACTAGATTCTCCCAACACCCGGGAGAGTTAATGCATGAATCATGGGAGAGATTAAAGGAGTTTCTTAGAAAATGTCCCCATCATGGCACTACAAAAAAAATGACATATAGCTTCGCGTAAAAACTATAGGTATATGCCAAAAATCCGAAGGTAAAACCATTTACCTACGGAAAGTGCTACGGTTTGAATCCGACACGCATGCTCGCGTGACGAAATCCTATACCCATAGAAAAATAATCGTAGGTATATGTCGGATTATTCATACAAATATTAACCGTAGGTAAAGACTTATAAAAAGCATAGGTAATTTTTTTAAAAAACTATAGGTATTGCCATCTATACTTATGGTTTCATAACTGTAGAGTAATACCTTTTTTGAGATGTCGCAATATATATACTTATGGCTTTACGGTATTGTAAGTAATGATATTTTGTCATGAATATTAAAAATCGTAGGTGTAGAGTTTTTTTTTTCTTTTTTTACAAATATAAAATGAATACCTGTCCATATCTGATGTAAACATGTAATACAGATACATTCACAGAACAAATGTGCACATGGCATTTGAAAAAATGGAACGTTACTCCAGTACCACGAACAGGGAGAACACATATAGTGAGTTTGAGTTTTGTCAATCCTTTCATGTGCCTGAGAAAGACAGGTAGAATATGCCATCAGATTCAGAGACGTGAAGCTGTTTTTAACACAAGCATTTAACATACCATAAAGACAAGTGAATCAATTTTGTGTGATACCTAAAAGATTGCATGATTTTTCATACAATTTCTGGAACAAAAAGTCCGTACTACTGTATGGTTTATCACTGGACAATTAAATGGCAAAGTACCAAAACATTTTAAGGCTTGATGTCCCTGTGGCATACACCAAGAGTTCCATGGATATATGCCAGAGCTCTAAAAATCTGCAGAAAACATAAGTTGTAAGTGTTAGAGATGTTCAAGTTTGTCTATTAGATTATAAATATGAAGGAAAAGAAGTAGAGACTGAGGGAGGCCTAGAAAGGAAATGGTAATGTCCTCACCAACAATCAATCCCAATAGCATTTGTCACCTTGGCTGGAGCACAAAGTTCTAATACTGACCTCCGTCAACCAAACAATGGCACACAGTGAGACCGGGAAAACCCTTATTCTTTTTTAAGATAGAGACTGCAAAAAACTTCTCTCCGTGACTTATTATTCACCCAAGTGTCCCTCCAGAACTGTCTTCCCACCATCCTAATATGAATTTCTGATGAACGGTTGTAGAAATAAATTGTTATTTATAATATTTTTTCCTCATAGTCAATACTTTTAGAATCAGATGGTACTTTAAATATAAATCAAGTGCGTGCGATGAATTACCTTTCTTAGGACATATGCCAAGTATAGATAAGCTACTTCACATTCATCAGATGATAGAGTGCCTACACGTCACAAGGTGAAATTTCAGAAGTATTGACTATTGATGATTTAGATTAAGGTTCTGCCTTATTGCAGTATTGTACTGCTATTTAATCTGAAATGTAGGTCACAATATATATGCTATGCCTCAGAAGCCCATACCAACCTTTCACCTTTCCTTGCCTACAAGTTCTACCGTTCAAACCCAGATTATCAACATTAGTTAGAGCCAAACAACAATTTTTTCTTCATCATCAAAGCAAGAAATAGGACCTGCTGAAAACAGATTATGAACTTACTCCTGTCCTGGTTCCCATCACCCAGTGCACCATGTCTACGCATGAGTTCGACAGACTCAGGCCTTTTTAAGAACTCATCTACAAACCCATGGAAATTCTTCACAAAGACACCATTTCATTCCTGATATTCAGCCTACTTGTGTACTCTGCAGGGAAGTTGGCATCAAGTTAGCAACTAGCTAGCAACAGTGCCCAATGGTTTAGGATTCTCAAGTGGAACTAAGAAGCTGAAATTGGATGGACAAGCTACGGATGAGAAGAAGGATTAATAGTAGAGTTGCTTGTAAAAAAGATAAACTTTTTTTTATTCTCTCCCTCCCACCGAAAAAAAAGAAATATTACTTAAGCTAGAACATGAAATAAACCAACATCATTATACATTGATATAAAATAGAAAAACACAGTTAAAACTACAAGAGAAAATAGTTCATAAAGAAAGATTTTTCACTACCTTTGTCATGGGATCCTTCTTGCCAAGTCTCTTTAAGTGTTGTGCCATTTCACCATTCACATCCTATGGCATAAGACACAGGTATCAACTGACTAAGTTAGAAGAACTAACTGAACACTATCATGCAAAAATCTAATTATTTCATGCTTTGCATTGGACAGTCTAAAATAGAACACCAAATCCACAATGACAAATTCTCAATAATGAAATAGACATATCAAAAGATGAGAAATGGCAAGACTAAGTAGAATACTGGCTCCTATCGACAGCAAATTTCGTATAGCACGCAATTTAGGCCTAAATTAAAATGGGTTAAGTAAGGGGCTGATAAAAAAATAATAAAACTCCCAAATGATAAAATCTGGGCTCAAAATCTGATCCACAAGCCCATTTAAAAGGCAGACTCCATGACTTGAGGCCAATAAATCTGAACAAAATTTGATCAACTCAATCTTTAAAAAAATGTACCTTTTAAGTTTGTCTAGAAAATCCAATCAAATTCTTAAAAAAAAAACTTAAACAAAAAAAATGAAATCTGCAAAACTGAAAACAAAACAAAAGAAACCTGAAATCTGCATGATCCTGGTGAAACAATTTTATGATCCTAGTGAAACATATTTTCATTTATCATAAGTTTCATGTTTAAAATGTCCACACTCACAAAGCATGTATAGTCATATTCAAAGAATTTGCAGAGTATATGTAGAGGTATAACAAGTCACCTGATACATTTCTGCTACATAAATGTACCATCCGATGTTAACATCTTGCACCTTGTCCCTGTCATATCCTCCCATCTCCAGGTCTCTAGTTTCCTGGGCTCAGCTTGAGATTCCTGCAAGATTTACAGAGTTGTGATTCACACCAGCTTGTTTCTAAATCTATGACTTTGAGATGTACTTAACATCTCAGGGTTTCAATCTTAGGCTAGACATTGAACAGGGGATTGGAGAGAGAGAGAGAGAGAGAGAATCCCTTCACAGAAGGTGCTATTAACAGTGATAGACTATGGTTTGGGGGCACTTTATTAAATGCCTCAGAGAGAATTGCCCCTGTTCATAATAGATTTGGGGCACTTTTATTAAATGCCCTAGAGAAATGCCTCTAAAATAGAACACAATACAAATTCATAATGTGACTAATTTGTATAAATTAGAAGAAATATCTCCAATCAGTGTTCTTCATCAATGACGCAATATATGTTGTTTTGCCACCTAGAGCTGCCCTAAAGAAAGGAAACAAGGAACCTTTTATATTGATGCTCAAACTAAAATCAACCTAAAGAAAGTAAACAAAACTTCTGGTCATCAGAAATTATTTTTCAATAACTTCTGGTACATAAAAAGAACCACAAACTTCTGCGTGTTATACAAAGAATCCACTAATTAGCAGAAGAAGGGAGATTACTAATATTAAGGGAAAACTTTTTTGAAAGGCCAAACTAAATTGCATCAAAAGATCAGTCTTCTACATGTAAGAGGGTTGTGCTTCACAAGGTTAGCAGAAATTTGATCTTCATCAATGGATCGAACACAGAAGTTAGACACAGAAGTTGCGATCTTGCTCTCGTCAAATTTGCATTCACACAGTCTGTTCCTGTGTAAGGACAATCAGATTCTCACTGCAGCCCTGTGACTTTTAGCAAGAACATGTTTAAATTGTACTCATCTAAAGTTCCCAATGGTAAGAAGAGTGATTTATCCATATCATTATTCAGCAAGCACAAAGGCATCTAAAATTCTTCTAAAAGTGGAGTAAAATTCCTAAGAAACACCGAGGGGAAGAAATTAAGAAAAAAGTGTTTCTCTATGTAACATAGGAAAAGGAGCTAACTTCTCAGGTCTTATAGCATCCAGGTATAAGATGAGTGGACAAATGAACGGAAATAAGTTTTACGGTTGGGATGAGTACAAGATAGATACCTCGTGGTCGCAACCACCAACAGCTACTTGTTGTTGTTGAGGCTTTCTAGCTTGCCCGTCGATAGGTGTGGGCGCCTTCTAGAGCCCATGATGTGCTAAAGGACCAGCAAGACCATCCAACATAGTCACGACACATAAATACAAAAAAAATAGCCACGAGATGATATACCAAAGAATCCGTAAAAAAAGTCGAAAGAGAAAATAGGTTGGGCGATCGAAATGAAGATGATCAGACGAATTCGTAAAAGTAGTATAGATCGACCTAGTTCTTGACAGGGGTGATAGCGCCGTGATCCTTCCAGTCGAAGTCCGCCAGTAAGTCGTCGGTGGGCAGCATCGGGGCTGTGTGTGGAGCTAACCCCGCAGCCTTCTTCGAGAACATGGGGACAGCCGGCGGTGGAGCCTAAGGTACCCCGGCTCGAACTCCTCCGGCGTGAGGTCCGAGAATTGCATAAGCCCGTGAACAACAGTGTGATCTAGCAGTTGGTGCCACTGCACTTGGCGGAGATTGGCCTTCAACACAGAGAACGATAGCTGTGCTCCTTGGGGGTGGCATACGACTTCTCATACATCCTCAAGAACCCAGCGAAGAGGTCCTCCGCGTTGAGTAGGGGGCACCTCTTACTGAAAGGCAGCTGCACCCACCACGCCGCTCTTCTGCATCCTCCTCAGCACTACCAGCCGCGACAGAGAGGGAGCGGGAAATGCGACAGAGGGGGAGAGGTAGAGGAGGATATGGCGTGAGAGAGAGAGAGAGAGAAGTACCTGTGCAGAATGAAAGTGGCCGGTGGCAGCGTTGCAACTTGCAAGTGGCGGCGGCGACTGTGAGAGAGGAGGGAGTTAAACGGGGGGATTTGGGCTTATGTGTGGAGGGGGAAGGGATTTTGTGGCACGAGGTGGGCCGAGGTGGAGGGAAAAAGGGGTGCAGGAGCACATTTTGTTTTGAGCGTGAATATGTGGAATAAGAAACATGTATACTTTGGCGCCAAATGACTAAAGTTAATACTCACGGTTGAAAAGATTTTAAAATTTTAATGGTAGATTTTTCCTATAGTTTACATGAAGTATATGAAAATATGATCCATTACCTACGATATGTACATGCATGTGGGTTAAAGTGAATTTTACCTATAGTTAGTAAACTATCGTACTAATATCCTAGGCTATCCACTAACCATAACTAATGTAGGTATACCAAACTTACTATTATTATAAATTGTAGGGTATGTCACTTTTACCTATGTATAGATCATCTGTAGGTAAATTCCGTAGGCATAGCCTAATTTTCTTGTAGTGTGGTCTGTCGAGGTGGCAAATTGTTCAAGCTTTTTATGAAGGATTAACAGAATCGAATAGGCAGATGGTTGATGTCTCGTGTGGAGGAGCATTTAGAAGGATTACAGAATCGAATAGGCAGATGGTTGATGTCTCGTGTGGAGGAGCATTTATGACTAAGAGCGAGGATGAGGCATATAATCTTTTTGAAACATTAAGTGAATTCTATAAATCATGCCTCACTCCACTCTTACGGGAGAGCATTAGGACCATTAAAGAAGGCAGGGTTGTATGAACTAAGGGAGAGAGGAGAATCAGATTCTAGGGTAGAAGACTTGGTTAGCTAGATTTGATCAGAGATTGGACCAAAGTTGGAACAAAAATTCGATCAATTGTTATCTCTAACTGGGCAAGCCACACCTAAATTTTCTCAACCACCTGAAACTTGTGCTATGTGTGCTAGCCCAGCTCATCCTACCAATGCTGTAAGGCCCTGAGTTTTTCATCTTTGGGTGAGTTCCTATGTATGTATAAATGTATGCCATTGATGTATAAATTCTATTATAGATAATACTTACTTGTTCACATTGTATGAATAAGTTTATTTTAATGGTGCATTGTAGATTATATATATATAGCATGTGCGGTGTACATAAATTTTCGTTCGCAGTTTTAAGTTCTGTGCAGACGACCTGTTGGCGTCAACATCAGTTGACGTTGACCATAAATCAACGGCCACATCGATGGACTCCTACTCAGAATTGGCGGCTATGATGTTGATGTTTACCTCCCAGACCTATTGCGATTTCAGATTCGGAACGTCTCCGGAAATGTTGCCCTTGATTTAGGAAAGCGTTCCCCAACGGTAACCAACCTTACCCAACTTCGTCTCCGACCCTAGCCCTATAAAACACCCAGCTCCGGCTAGATCTAACCCTTTTGGCTCTTGAGTCAAAACCCTAGTTCCTGTGTGAAACCCCATCTTTGGCTCTGAAATCCGGCGACTGGAGGCTTCATCCGGCGTTCTACAACGACTGGAGGAGAGTTTAAACATTTGAGAAGACTTCTCTGACACCTATCGCGCTATGCATCAACACAAACTCGGATCAAGGGAGTTTTGAGGACTCTTTGGTTCTGGCCGAGGAGGGCTTCTCTGCTTAAATCTTTGCTAGTAGATTTTCCAAGAGGCAAGTACCTCATCCACATCATTCCTACATGTGTCTAGTAAGTCCTAGAATTTTTTGGATTTATTTCGTGTCCTGGAACCTCAATTTCACCAAGTTCATACATTCAGTCTGTGTTTTGCACAGACAAGAACTTAACGGCAGGATCTCTTGCCGTTAAGATCTGAGTTGAGGTCCACTATCTTGTCGTTAACATGAGTAAACGCCATACCATTGTCGTTGAGTTTCTTCAGGCAAGAACAGTGGACTGTCTGCCTTTATAAGCTATTTTTTTGGATTTATGTGCATGAGGATATATAGTAAATTTTATATGTTATGTAATATGTGTAGTGGAGCATGTTGTGTAATTTCTGTGAAATTTGTTCAGTGTATTATTTATTAAAATTTTTGAAATACATGTTAAACAGATTCGAATATTGTAAATTACTGTTTATGTTATCCTTGTGGGGGTTTAAGTGACAAAAATTACGTGGTGCTTAAATCGATGTCAGAGCATGTTGTTAAAATTGGGAATTTATTATGACTGTGTAAAGTTTTTTAGATTTTCTGAACTGAAAAATAGGTGGCGACTGCTTAAATAGTGTAGAAATTCCATTAAATGATATGGAAACAGTTAAATCTCTAGAATTTGGCACAAGATTAAACTGTCAGTATACTGTGTATAATGAATTGTGAATCCGAACAATGAAAATCCATGTTAATTTGGTTATTTTAGTCTTATGTGATTTCACTATTAGAATTTTCATAATTAGTGTGTAATTCAGAAAATTGCAAAATTTATATGCATGATGGTTACCTGTAATAGGTGTTTGGTTAAAATGTTGTACTGAAATGATGACAGTATCTATATAGTAGATTTTGTGTGCAATTGATAAATAAATGCACGTTAATATGATTAGTGTTAAAATCTGCTAATTTCAACATGATTAGACTTGTTTGAATCTGATAATATTGCGAACAGTAGTACCATGTTAGTTAACACTGAATTATGTAAATGTGTGAGCATGTATTGGATGTGTTAAATTTTTGCGGTGACACTGCTACCTTAGAGGGCTGTGGAACTGTACTGTGGTAAAGTCCCCACGGGAAGGTTCATAGTGTGTGATGTCCCACGGGCATTGGGATTAAAATCCTGGAGGCGAACAGTATCGCTGGTTAGGGTGGAGAGTGCTTCTCCTGGTTCTGCGCAGTAACTAAGATTTATCACTGTAATGCCTAGGTGATAGATATGTGATGTGATTAGTGTGTGTCCTTCTAAAGGTGGTTTGGGCTATGTGTCATGACATTTAATAATGTGAACCTGTGTGTTAGTGAAAGTGAAAATGTACATTGTGAACTTGTGTAAGTGATCATGTGTTAATATGAATTCTTGTGACGCATGTAAATTGATACTTCTTAATGATTATAATATGTACATAGCAAAACAGCAACCTTCTCATGAGTATAAATGTATTATCTATGTGAAATTATTATAGAATCATGTTAAATTTCTCTTATTTATTGTACAAACTCCATGTTTAATTGACTATGTTTAACTTGAAGTGTGTGAATGGGGTTAAATGAGCTAGTTTAATATATGGAAAAGTGTGTAGAAAGCATGTGATAGGCTTTAAGTTATTGAAAATTTGTATAAGTCAATTTCCATGTGTAACATGTGTAGACATCAGTTTAGGATTTTTACTCGAATTAATTGTTAAATACATATTTATATGATATTGTGTAGTATGAAAATGTGAAAGTTATGTGATGCATGTAGTTTAGTGTGTTTGGTGTTACTTGTTGAGTTCATTTGAACTCACTCTTGCTTCGGCGTACAGGTACAGAGATTTCTACTTCTTCCGAGGAGATCGTTAGGAGCGACTCAGAGTGGGAGTAGGAGACCTTGTTTTGGACTTGGTGTTGTACTTTATTTTTCATATGTATGTAATAAGAGTAGACTTACTCTACCTTTGGGATTGTGTACTTATTTAATGGAAAGTTGTGGACAATGTAATTATTTCATTTCTCAGTTATGAAAAGTTTAGATTTCATTTCTTCTATATATATGGACTACGAATAGAGTGTGGATGATGGAATAAGAAGTTACTTTTGGCTATTTCTTTTCCGCTGTTATGTGAATGTATTTATGTATATTTCAGTCTATCGTATAACTGTTGGGCAAATGTCCCACTGTAGCGGCATTCATTATATCGATGTGGGTTGGTGTAACCGTACCGGTATAAAGAGGGTCGTTACAGAGATTGGTCACTATAGGAAAACCAGGCTTTGCTTACGTCCAAACACCGTAGGTAGATAACCAAAAAACGTAAGCATAGTCTTTGCTTATGGTGTTACCCACGTTGGGTTTCGTCGGCAGAAGACCGACGGCAAAGGCCTAAGGCTACGGTGTTTTAAACTCCGTAAGTATAAAGCTATAGTGACAGTGTTGGTAGCCGTAAGTAACACCATAAGGAAATCTGTTTTTAGTATAAAGCTATAGTGACAGTGTTGGTAGCCGTAAGTAACCCATAAGGAAATCTGTTTTTGGCTACGACGATGTTAACCGTAGTCATATTTTTGTAGGATAGACTCAGTGACGCCGAATATCCCTACGGCATTTTGAACCGTAAAGCTTGTCCCTACGGCCACGTACACCATAAGCAAGTATGTTTTCCTAACGGCTAAATAGGCCATAAGTAAAATATGTTTACCTACGGCCATGTACACCCTAACCAGTATGTTTTTTACCTCGGCCACGCAGACCATAAGTATGTTGTTTCAGCAAAAAAAAAAAAATTAGCATTATAGTTAAATGGATCCACATTCACCTACATTCACAAATAATTGGATCAACATGTACACATCCACAATTATCCACACATTCACATTTGGATCAATCAACATACACATGCTAACTTTAGTTCCACACACACATCCACATTTAGTTCCACACATACACATCCACCTTAGTTCCACACATACATCCACATCCACATTAGTTCCACCATACACATCCACATTACATCCCACACATTCACACCCACTCATTCACAATGCACACCACCTTAATAATATAAAACCATTAAAGTTACAAACAATAATGTTAATAAAAGATGACATAAAACATCATTCTTCACATTCACATGCTAGTGCTAAAGTCTGTTCAGAAGAGCAAGTTATTTGTTAGTAGATGAAATTGTTCACATGTGGTGAGAGGATTTTGTGAAGAGTTTGCTTTGTCCTTGGAGAAGACAGGTTTCAGCAGACATATTTCCTGCAAAAGCAACAATAGGTGTTTCATAAGTACTGTGTGGAAAACCAGAACAAAAGAAACAATATGCTTAACAAACAGTAATGCAGAAAATATGATCTCCTCTGGTATGCTAGATGTCACAATTGTCACATGGTAACATAGCCACCTATGGCTAACACTACACAAGATCAAAGTATGATCTCCTCTTCCTGTCACTCTGTTTCATCATCTGCCAAGCTCATGCTAAAGGAAAAAGAAGAAAAGTCCACCCCAAACTGAGCCCGGACCTCTCTAGCTCGTGTTCTTCCCTGATGAGATCAGATCCCACCTCACCCTGCAGTTTCACTTCAAACTGGACTTCTGATCAGTGCGATGGATGCAAAGCACCTACTGCTGCGGTTCCAGGATAAAAGGACTTTCCTCCACTACTGTTGTTCATGAGGAATGACATATGCAGGACATACTGGATCTCGCCAGCACTTTTGTTTCCACATGTGTTTTGATTGTATTCACTCCCCAATCTTTGACATGTTATTCCTTGCTAGTGTTTAATTTCTTTCAGGATCAAGTTCATAATTGTGCATTTGGCATTGATCAACATAGGACTTGATAGTATGAAGTTTAAAAGTAGCATGAAGAATTAATATACTTTATGAGCTCATGTCCCCTCTAAGTATTCTTTTTTTGGACCTGTGTCTTGGGGTGATAATTGCATAAGGAAGTAGAATTATAGGATTAAATAATGCATTTTAGTGATTATGCAGTTTTTTATCTTGTGATTTTGTTTTACAAAGTGAAAGGCTCAGATTCGTGTAGAATCATGGCCTTCAATACATTTGTACTTACTAATTTTCTTTCCAATATCTACTTTCCATCCCTACTTTAACTGTAAGCCAGTGAGTATACCATTTGAGCTTGGACTGGGTATACCATAAAACCCAAAGTATCAGCTGCCTCAGGTGACTGAAAAACTCTCACATAAAACCCATGTTAATATGGTTGATCTTTGTGATAAAAAAACTTACAAGTTTTTGTAACCCACATAACCTGTCTACATAGAGTTCCAGCTTAAAATGGAGAAGCAAAATCTACAAGTTTATGTAACCACACATACACTGTCTTTCACCCAACCTAGAATGGGTGAAAGACAGTAAAATCTCAGATGCAACCTACCAAAGAGGGTGGAGGTGAAGATCAATCATCCTCAAGCTCACCTGTTACATGTAAAAATGTAACTAACATCAGAGTTGACAATTAACAACATATAAATAAGAATGAGATAAATGTAAATACTTACATATTCTCTGAACCATATTATGTGACTCCCAACAACATCGTTCTATTATTTTTTCTATCTGCATCTTGATAAACACGATGCAGTCGGTCATGGGCTATGAGTATAGAAATCTCATAGTACTCACCACCTAACTTCTTCCCCATACCACATTATCATTATCATCAGAGATAATATGCCGCTGGCAACTACTTCTCTAAGAAGTTTAGGATCCTCACCCTCCTCCCCGCCATGATCCTGTTAAAAATTTTGAATATGGATGTCAGATATACATGCATCCAACATATTACACGGTTAGATTTCATTTACCTTTTTCTTTTGAGCATGACAAACCTTGCAGAACTCTGCACAAGTAAATGTAGATTGTCATATTAAGCATGTTAATAATGAAGTATGTCAATAGAACTAATTACCTCATTATTGCCACGAGACTCATTTTTTTCATTCTTTCATCGAGAGCTTCAATTTTTTCTTTTAGGCTTTCATTGTCCTGTCTCAGCTTTTGTTCCTTCTTGACCCCCACAAGCTCTTTGGGGTAGGGCCCGTGCCTATGCCACGGATTCTTCCAGTTCTGTCCCGTCTCATAACTTGCTCATAAGCGTCCCCCACGCTTGCAATTGAGCTTCAGCTCCCCAAAAACTATTTTAGTAGCTGCCCCCCCTCTCCTAGTGGCTGCCCCAACTGATTAACATCACTAGTATGCATTCATTACTTTGCAATCCATGTACAGATCTTAACAATGTTGGGCCTCTCTTAACTTCTTAGATGTGGAGGCAACGAGCATCTATGGTGAATTATTTTCCCTTGCAGGTCCTCTCTAAATTTTCATACTCTTCTCTTGAGAACCAATCAGCTTCAGCTGCAAAAAGAAGGTATTCATCAATGAACAGAATACATATATAGTTGACAAAATAACTATTAACATTATTCAACTTACAAAAGATGGGTAGTCATTCGCCAAAGGATGTAGGAGCAGCGAATATGAAATAGAATATGAAATAAAGAACCATAATCCACATTCTGTGCTCCCTTTTGTTGGGCACCTACAACATGAAAGATATTAATGATACTTTTATTTTTTTTTACATATGCAATTCAAACACCCTCAATTTAAAAGATTACCTTCGGCACGTGTAGATCAATTACTTTCATCTCATCGCCACTGTTGTCATCCCTTTCCCTTCGTATGCATCTTTAAAAAAACTGCACCATCATACCAACATACTTATATACATAATATGTTTCAAAATATATATATAAAAAACTAGAAGATATTACTTTTTCAACTCATTTTCGATCCTAGTGTGTTCCCCCCATGTGAAGGGAGTCAAGGAGCATAAGGAACGACATGTCCATTATCCTCTTGCTTACATATGACAACAACCTGCCAATGATTCCAACAACCGTAACAAAATTAAACAATGATGATTTGTTGCTGAATTAGTGATGGATCCTTAATACATAAACGGGTTTAGGCATACCATATGCAATTGGAAGTAGAGAGTATGACTTCTCCAGCAAAGAAATTCTTCTGTACAAGTGATTTAATTCTATTCACACCATCATAAGTCAATCTACAAAAGTTAACCATAAACTATCGAATATCTCAAAACGCTCTAAAAGCGTTGATGGAATCACCCCCCCAAATACCTGCAAGTTCAAAAGTAATTAAAACACAACAGAATCCCGATTGGTGACTCATGCTAGCCTTGGAAAAATATTAAAGAAAACTTACAACACACAAATACTCACTCCACATGTTCTTGAATATTAGGGTGTCCAGCATCTCTGGCTCCCCATCATACACTTCTTTTCATTGTTTTTTTTTTTTGCCTTTTTTGGCGTCGTGTCGCATAATGGCCCTGTTTTCTTTTTTGGCGAGTCTTTCTCTGTCTTCTTTGGAATCTACCACCGCAAATCTCTTCCGTCGGCCCCTTCAAATTGCAAATAACATTTAACATCAAGCAAAAAAAAAAATAACACTTACATATTAGTTAGAAAAATAACACTTAACCATAGCTTACATTTAATGTCGTCTATCTTCCTTGGCAACTTGTAAACTGCAATATTAAGAATTTGACTAATGAGAGTAAAACACAAGTAATATAACAAAGTCCCTTTTCTTATAATACTAAGAAAAACAAAGACAATATAAAGATAAATTAATTTGTTTTCATCAGAAGTGATGGTATTCTTCTCTGCATATGTAAATGTTATTTCCTGTTTCTCTTTCCCTTGCCTTGTACACCTGACTGTACTCCAGATGACAGAAGCATATAAGTGTCTGCAGATTGTGCAGGTATTCTCTGCTAAATAACAGAATGATTTAAGAGATTAAAATATAATCCTCATACAAAAGACATGTAGAACCACCACCTGCAACCCACTTGTAAATCCCAAGAAAAGGAAAGAAATGTGCCTATGTTGTCTACCATTACTTTGAACAGTTTTAGTTACAGAGACTAAGGTTTCTTTCAAAATAAGTCTTAAGGCTTAACACAATGAATATTGACCAAAAATGGGAAGGCATGTATGTGTTTTGGGAAGGCTCAATAACTATGTCTTCAGATTGGATTTTTACAACATCATGTCGTCTCTCTTCCATGTGATGTTTATGTCATCAAAAAACAACATCATCATCAATCTTTACATCTTTTGCATCATTTTCAGTAACTTCTTCATTTTTCATGTCAAAGTAATTTCTTTCTCGGCTTTGTGTTCCTCACAACAGACCATCCTTCCATTTTGGGATCCTCCACATACCATACTTGTTCCACTTGAGAGCCAAAACATATGGTTCACTTGTACGTAATTTATAGTGTAGGTTGACCAATGTGAAACCTTCATATGTCATTACTCCTCGCTGAGTATCAACCAGTCACACAACTTGAAAAGTAATACCTTTCTTTGATCGTAATAGTTCAACTCGAATATTTCTTGAGAACATCGTAATATGTCACCTCATCTCGATAGGAGCCTTGTCCTTTAACTGGAAAAACTTAAAGTTTTTGCACACATAACAACCCCACATTCTATGTCTTCCTATGAGCTCATATGCTGAGTCTAAAACGGAACCCATTTACTAAACATTGTTAAACTTCTTCCCCCCTTCAATGGTCGATCTTTTAGAACAATTGTGTTTGCATGTACCCTTCCTGTCATTGTCGTCTAAAGTTTGACCTAAAAAAAAGGTTACATGTCGTTATCAGTAAAACACATGTGATGTGCACTAAAGAAAATGTTATATATGTTTACTTCTTTACACATAAACCAATCTGGAAACTATAATGTATGACTGATAGCCCACGAATGCGTCGTTACAAACGTGACTAACACTCTCAAAATTATCGCCTACACTAATTATTTTGACAATAGTTAAGTGGTGAGAGTCGAGTCGAATCCACAGAGAACTAGACTTTAGAGTTTGAAAACGTGGGTTTTTAGTTAAGAAATAGCGTGGTGATATTAAAACTAATTGCGTTAATTAAATCTAAACTATGTTAAATAATAAAGAGAGAGAGAGATAATGTGAATGAGAGAACACGAGCAATTTTTAAAACTGCAATCTACTGAATAACAAAAATACTTAACAAATATTTTATTCTAACCAATGTCATTAACAATTACACTGAAACAAAGAGAAAAGAATAGAGAGAATAGAGAGACCAGAGAGAGAGAAGAGTGAGAGAAAAGAGAGGGAGGAGAGAGAGCGCGTGAGAGAGAAAGAGGAGAGAGAGGATAAAGAAGAGAGCGAGAAGAGAGATAGCGATAGAGGAGAGAGAGAGAGAGGCGGCGATAGAGGAGAGAGAAGAGAGAGAGAAAAGAGAGAGCGGAGAGAGGCGAGAGGCGGAGAGAGCAGAGAGAGGAGAGAGAAGAGAGAGAAATAGAGAGCGGAGAGAGGAGGAGAGAGAGCGTGGAGCGCGCCTTCTACGTGCATGCAAAAGCATGCCACGTAGAGAGGTGGGGCGGCTGGTGCGGCCTGGCGGGGCGCTTGGCGCGTGGAGGGGCAGCAGGCGCGTGGCGGGCAGCGGCGAGCGCGGGCGGCGGAGGCGTGCGGCGCGGGGCGCGGGGCGGCTGGGCGCGCGCGGCGAAGAAGGGAAGAAGAAGAGGAGAAAGAGAAAGGGAGGAAGGTGTGCGCGGAGGAAAGAGAGAGAAAAGTTGTGTGAGAAGAGAGAGGGGGGGTTTTAAATAGATGAGAGGAGAGAGATTTTAAAATAAGGAGAGAATCTTGAGGAAAATGGAAGGAAGAGAGAGAAAGAAAAAATAGGCGGATAGGGTTTTACAACAATATGAAAATACCAGATTTGCCCCTGTTGGACTGCTTGTCCATTGGCCCAATACGAACTTCATTCAATGGCCCATTAACCTGCAAATACACATGTAATTGAATTTAATCATGATCCATTGGCCCAATACGAACTTCATTCAATGGCCCATTAACCTGCAAATACAACATGTAATGAATTTTAATCAATTATCGTCCGTGACAATAAAATCTATGAATTAATCACATATCAATCACTAAAATGGCATGATTTATTTATGATAAATGTGATATTATCACATCCTCAACTTACTCATTGCTAGTCCCTTAGCAATGCACCCAGATGAATAATTAGGACTAACCGAACTTCAAACATCATTTTCATGTCAAGAAAGCAGAGATAAGATTGATCAACAATAAGTATTTCCAGTTCTAGTAGCATGTGTCAAAGACAATCATGCCGTCGTTATTAGACAGTTCCTCAAGATACAGTTAAAATTATCATTTCCTTCATGAATGCACTTATGATCAATAAGCATTACTTAAGACAATGTATGAGTTTTGACCCATTACTTAGAGATGATATCAACTCTACACTCCTACAATAAAATCCTCGATTAGAGGTAGCTTTCACTTTGCCTTTTTATTTTCATCCTCAACATCATTTTTTTTTTTTTGGATATCCGTTCACTCTTGACGCGAACTCCAACACTTCATGAGGTGCTGAAGCCCGGTTACTAAGCTAGGGTTTCCTTCTTCATTTTATCATCATTTTTTTTTTTTTCATAACTTGCAGGCAGGTAGCTTTTTCCCCACGATTAGTTTCAATAAGAGTGTAGAATATCAATCTTCATCATGAGTATTAGGTAAAACTCTCATCACCCTCTTGAATGACACTTATTCATCATCTAATACATGTGTGAAGGTTTCATCAAATTTCAAATGTAGTTTGAGGAAAATGCTAAGAACATAACCGCAAGCTTCATCCATTAGCGTGCCACTAGCACACGTATATACTTAGATAAAAATCATTCTAGACTGAGGTTTTTTTTTTCATGAGAAATGATATGTGAAGTTAATGAGCACAGAATAATACATGGGATGTTTTAGCAGGATTTAAAGATTTGAAAGACTTGCCCTCCCCCAACTTGAATGACATTGTCCTCAGTGGCATAAAAGTAATGAACATAGAATATAGCCAAAGTAAGGGAAGAAAGGAGAGATGCAACCTGATGATCACATGAGAGTGGTGGCAAACTGGCTTCATTAAAGGTGATGAGTTGCCCACTAGCCTTCCAAATACCTAGAATAAAATAGAAATTAAAAATAAGTTAAATTTCTTAAAAAATATTGGGTTGCCTCCCAATAAGCGCTAAGTTTATGTCTTCAGCCAGACACAATGAAGTTCATGTGCTTCTACTCAAGATCATTCAGGGGAATGGATTCTTTAGGTGAGAGCTGCATGTTTTCATGTATGGTTTGAGACGTTGACCATTAACAGTGAAAATTTGACCATTTTTAGGATCTAGAATTTTAACAGCACCATGGTCAAAGCTTTTACAACAATGAATGGTCCATCCCATCGAGATTTTAATTTACCTGGGAACAAACGCAGCCTAGAGTTAAAGAGCCAAACCTTTTGGTCAGGATGGAATGATTTCCTCAAAATATGTTTATCATGAAAGATTTTGGTTTTGGCTTTATATATCTTGGAATTTCTAAGCTCATTGTGCAATTCCTCAAGCTCATGCAACTGGAGGGCTCTATGTGATCCAGCCTGGGCTAAGTCAAGATTGAATTGTTTAATGGCCCAATACGCCCTATGCTCCAAACTCAACAGGAAGGTGACAAGCTTTACCAAAATTAACCTGTAGGGAGACATGCCAATGGGAGTCTTATAAGCAGTCTGATAGGCCCACAAAGCATCATCTAGCCTTTCTGAACAATCTTTCCTATCGGGCCTAATAGTCTTTTGGAGAATGTTCTTGATCTCCCTATTAGATACTTCCACTTGGCCACTGGTCTGAGGATGGTAGGGGGTAGCAATCTTGTGAGATATCCCATATCGTTTAAGCAAAGCTCGAAATTGGGAATGAATGAAGTGAGATCCCCCATCACTTATGATGGCTCGAGGGCACCCAAAACCTAGAGAAGATATTCCTCCGCACAAATTTCATGACAACCTTATGGTCATTGGTGCGGGTGGCAATGCCTCAATCCATTTAGACACATAATCGACAGCCACAAGGATATACTCATTGCCAAAAGATGATGGGAATGGGCCATGAAATCTATTCCCCAGACATCAAAATTTCGACCACCAAAATTGGGTTGAGTGGCATCATGTCTCTCTTAGAGTTGTTTCCTAATGCTTGGCATCTCAGACAGGTCTTACTGAATTCATAAGCATCCTTGAACAAGTGGGCCAGAAAAACCACTTTGTAAGACCTTGGCCGCAGTTTTCTTCCCGAGAAGTGTCCCCCCAGGCTAGGGGTGACAGAAATTGAGGATGCTCTTTGCTCTTCCTCAGGGACACATCTCCTAATTACTTGATCCGGACCCATAAAAATAATTCAGGGTCATCCCAGAATAGTGTTTGACTTTAGAGAAGAAATGATCCTTTTTATTCTTTGACCATCCTTCAGGAAGTTGACCCACCGCAAGGTAATTGACAATGTGAGCATACCATGGGGGGGGTATTATGGGAAATAACAAGAAGGTGTTCATCGGGAAAGGAGTCATACATGGGAGCACTTTCTGGGATGAGAATTCGGACAGATGATCAGCAACAACATTTTCAGTACCTTCTTATCCCGAATCTCCAAATCAAATTCTTGAAGAAGAAGGATCCATCTGATGAGTCTGGTTTGGAGTCCTTCTTGGCTAGAAGATATTTTAAGGCAGAGTGATCTGAGTAGATGATGACTTTTGCCCCCAGAAGATAAGATCGAAATTTTCAAGGGCAAAAACCACAGCAAGAAGTTCTTTCTCTGTGGGGTGTAATGCAATTGAGCATCGGCGAGGGTGCGGCTCGCATAATAGATCACCAAGGGACGTTTATCTATGCGTTGTCCCAAAACAGCACCTATGGCATAGTCCGAGGCATCACACATGATCTCAAAGGGCAGTGACCAATCAGGAGATTGAAGAATGGGAGCTTTGGTCAGATCCACTTTCAAAGTAGTGAATGCCTCTAAAACAAGCATCATCGAAGTGAAAAGGGACATCCTTGGCTAGGAGAAGAGTTAAGGGACGGGCAATTTTAGAAAAATTTTCAATGAACCGGCGATAGAAGCCGGCATGGCCAAGAAATGCACGAATTTGTCTGACGGATGTGGGGGAAGGAAGATCAGCAATGAGGCCAACTTTGGCTCTATCTACCTCGATACCCCGCTCAGACACAATGTGGCCTAAGACTATGCCCTCTCGAACATGAAGTGGCTCTTCTCCCAACTAAGCACCAAGTTTGTCTCCACACATCTAGCCAAAACCTTCTCCAGATTTTTCAACATTTTTCAAAAGAATCCCCATATATAGAGAAATCATCCATGAATACCTCCAGGAATTCTCCCACCATGTCAAGAAGATTGCCATCATGCACCTTTGAAAAGTGGCTGGTGCATTGCAGAGTCCAAAAGGCATTCTCCAAAAGTAAATGTGCCATAGGGGCACGTGAATGTGGTCTTTTTTGATCTTCTGGGTAAATTGCCACTTGATTGTACCAGAATAACCATCCAAAAAGCAGAAAAATGCTGGCCTGCTAGTCTCTCAAGGATTTGATCCATGAATGGGAGTGGAAAGTGGTCTTTCTTGGTCATGGCATTGAGCTTCCTATAATCTATGCACACTCTCCATCCCGTGGTCAATCTAGTAGGTACCTCCTCCCCTGCTCATTTTTCACAACTGTTAGCCCAGACTTCTGGGAACCACTTGGGTTGGGCTGACCCACTGACTATCTGATATTAGGTAGGCAATTCCAGCATCTAGCCACTTCACTACTTCCTTCTTCACCACTTCCTTCATGTTCGGGTTTAACCGCCTTTGCAATCCGGCTTGGTGTAGCATTGTCCTCCAAGTAGATGTGGTGCATGCAACAGATGGACTAATCCCCTTAAGGTCGGCCACTGTCCAACCTATGGCACCCCTATGTTCCCCTAAGACTTCTATCAACTGAGCTTCTTGGGTAGAACTTAGGTTGGAGGCAATGATAAACATGCAAAGTTTGGTTTGGGCCAAGAAATACATACTGGGGAGTCTGGAAGAGGTTAAGCTCAAAATCTGGAGGGCTTTGAAGTGAAGGTAGAGCTGGTGCAGATTGCAAGGCCGGTAGAGGTTCGACCTTGGACCAAGGTGCCAGACGGAGTGGTGAGTCATGTAAGCATTGGTCTCCTCAAGTTGGTCAACATCTAGATCATTATCAATGGACTCAGTCAAAATGTCAATAGAATGACATCCTTCTTCGGGATCTGGATATTGAGATGCTTTAAAAACATTGAGCGAGACCTTTTGTCCCCCAAATGAAATGTCCATCATCCCCGTAGCACAATTGATATGGCTTTGGCAGTGGCGAGGAAGGGACGACCAAGAATGATAGGAGTGTGTTTCAACTCCTGGTTAGTGGACATGTCAAGGATGAGAAAGTCCACGGGGAAATAACAGTCATTGACTTTGACAATTACATCCTCTATCAATCCCGTGGAGTCTTGACCGAACGATCGGCAGTGCAGAATGATGGAAGTGGGCTTGAGTTCCCCTATGTGAATTGTTCATAAATAAAGGTGGGAAGAAGATTGACACTTGCCCCTAAATCAAGAAGGGCACGATCAAAGGTTATGCCACCTATATCACAAGAAATGAGGGGAGCACCAGGGTCCTTCAACTCCTAGGGAGGTGGTTTGTCAAGACTGCACTAACATCTTCAGATAGCCAGATCTTCTGAATTGCGGTCTTGGATTCCCTTCGTGGAGTGCACATTTCTTTCAAAATTTTAGCATAAGTCGGACATGCTTTATGGCATCTAGGAGTGGAATATTGATGTGGACTTGTTTGAATAATTCCAGCAACTCTCATCTTGGACCGACTTCTTCTTCTTAATGGGCTTGGATTCTAGAGCACTTGGAAATGGCACTTTGGGCTGGTAAGAATTTGGATCTGCAGAAGCTTTCTTTTCCTTTGTTCTCTTCCCCCAACTCAGGTTGAATAGGTTTTCTTCACTATCACTAGCATCATCTTGGGCCTTAATTCAGGATTATTCACAACCTTTTCCCTTATGTGGGTCACTTAGCACCTTACCACTTCGCAGGCTTGAAATGGCTTTATGTTCTCCAATTGTGGGCCTCTTGGTTGGACTTGTTGGACAGGTTGAGGTAGGAGGCCTGGTTGTGAAGCAAAGCCCGGTGGTAGGTTCCTTGGGTTGGCCACAGGTTGCTAGGCAATTGGCCCACTTCCCTTCTCATGGTGGGTTCAGCCATTTGGCCCACTTGGGCTTCTAACCTAGCATGGTCTGTTGGTTGGTTTGTCGCCAAAAGTTGTTGTTGTTGGTGCAATTGCTGTTGTTGGGCCAAGATGATCTGTTGGAGTTGGTTGAACTGATCTTCAAAGTTTTGTTGAGGAGGTTGTTGAAAAGTAGGCTGAACTTGCTTGGGTTGGGGGGAGGATATTGGATGCCTGAGAGAATTGGGCTTGAGGCCTCTAGCATAAGTGCCATTATAGGATTCGGCTGGGCCTGAAACTGGTTCTGGAATGGTTGTTTTGGGCTTGAGGCCGGATGGGTTAGGTCTTTGAGGTGGAACTTGTTGATTTTTCCAAGAGAAATTTGGATGGTTTCTCCAGCCTGGATTGTATGAATTGGAAAATGGGTCTAGATTGGGCTTGGGAAATCCTTGGGCTGCTGGACTTGTTCTTGGACTTGTTCTTGGATGAAAGGTGGGAGTTGAGCTGCAGTTGGACATTCATTAATGTGATGGGCCGGGCTAGCACACAAGCTACAGACTTCCTGATGATAGGAATCTGGGCCAACATATGGGCTTGAGGGGATGGGCCAAAGGAATCCTGATGGGTCCTAGACAAGATTTGGTCCTCTTTTGAGCCAGAGAGGCAACAGTTTGGGCCATCGTGTCCACTTTCTCCCACTTTTGGGCCATGAGATGGTTCTCGAATTTGGGCTCCGATTCAACCTGATTTCTCACTTCATACAACCCAGCCCGTTTAGATGGCCCAACAGATCTCTCATAAGATGAAAGTGAGGCATGATTAATTGAATTTTCACTTAGCATTTCAAAGAGATCATAAGCCTCCTCCTCACTTTTACTCATGAAAGCCCCGCCACATGAAGCATCCACCATTTGTCTATATTGTTCAGTCAATCCTTCATAAAATGCTTGGACAATTTGCCATTTTGAGAGACCATGGTGGGGGCATTTTCTCAAAAGCTGCTTCAACCTTTCCCATGACTCATGAATTAATTCCCCTGGTGTTTGAGAAAATCCAGTAATGGCTCTTCTCATGGTATTGGTTCGGCCTATGGGATAGAATTTTTTCAAAAATTCTTGTTGCATTTCTGCCCAAGTTCGAATGGTTTTCCCTACAGTGCCCAACCAATATTTAGCTTTGTCCTTAAGAGAGAATGGGAAAAGAGTCAGTCTGAGGGCATCATTAGTGAAGTTTTGGATCTTGACAGTGGAACAAATTTCAGAAATTCATCTATGTGCTTGTAAGGGTCCTCATTGGTATTTCCATAAAAGGATGGGAGCATTTGGATGGTGCTGGATTTAATCTCATATTGGATGGCTTGATTTTGTGGGAGATGAATACAAGATGAAGGTTGATATTGATTAGGAATGAAATAATCCTTCATTTGTTTGGGGATTTCTTGATTATCTTGATTTTCAGCCATTTTATTTTTCAGGAGATTATTCCTTTGATGCAGAAGTCTCTCAATTTCTGGGATTGGTCCTAGCAAATTAGGGCTTTGTGATCTCCTACCATGCATGCACTAGGACCGAATGAGAGAAGAGAGAGATTTTTTTTAATTTTGTTATATATATATATTATTTTAGATTTTTTTTAAATAAAGACAAACAAGTTTCAAACATTACCCTATTTGACCTAGAGATCTTAGACTTGAAAGTGAGATTTCTCACAAAGTGGCCATAGACCAACTTAAGTCCACTATTAGGTATATCCACTGGCCAGGTAAGAGGTGGGGTAGTGGGAGGCTCCCCCTACTTTCGTAGGGACCTAATTAGATAACCACTTTCCCGCTTAGGCATTGCCTTTTAACCTTTAGCCTTAGACACCAGTTTCCAAAACCAATTAGTGGGCCCAAGTGGACCTAAACCTCAGTGTGAACCCTAAGGCCAATGTTTACTGACTTTTATTAGGGCTGGGAATGCCAAAGATGCATGCAGATTGTGGTTTGTCGGCTAAGGAAGGGTGATCAAATCCCCACCTTATCTTGTTAAGGAAATTGCCCTTAAAGTATTTTAGAAATGATGTGCACACCACAAAATCAAGCAAGGGGTTCTATGCAAGCATGGCAATGCATGATCATGCTTTCTAAAAGATTGAGATTCTTACCTTGCCTCCCACAATCTTCGACAAAAAAGGAAACTTTTCAAAAAAATAAAATTACCTAAAGATGGAAATCTAAATGATGCATGTCCTAAAGATGGATGGTTTCTAATCTTGACATGACATCTTTGATTGGATTCAAATGATTGATTTTTTTTTTGGATTTTTGATTTTGTTTCTTTTTTTTTAATTATCTAAACATGGTAACTAAGAAAAGGAAACTAAATCAAAGAGGGTTTTAATGGTACTTACCTCAAACGCAATCCCTCGTTCTTTTGGAAATGCAAACAAATGGAAAGAGTGAGGGAAGAAAACTCACCTCAACTCACCTTTTTTTCTGATTTTTTCCTGCTATTTTTTTGGAATTTTTTTTAAACCTGCAAAAGGAAAGAAAATGTAAGTATGAATATCTACAAAAAATACCAAGATTATCAAAACTAAAAATTCTAATTCCCCGGCAACGGCGCCAAAAATTGATAGCCCACGAATGCGTCGTTACAAACGTGACTAACAATCCCAAAATTATCGGCCTACACTAATTATTTGACAATAGTTAAGTGGTGAGAGCCGAGTCCAATCCACGGAGAGCTAGATTTTAGAGTTGAAAATGTTGGGTTTTTAGTTAAGAAAATAGCGTGGTGATATTAAAACTAAGTTGCGTTAATTAAATCTAAACTATGTTAAATAAGTAAAGAGAGAGAGATAAATGTGAATGAGAGAACACGAGCATATTTAAAACTGCAATCTACTGAATAACAAAAATACTTAACAAATTTTTATTCTAACCAACTGTCATTAACAATTACACTGAAACAAGGAGAAAAAGAATAGAGAGAATAAGAGAGACGAGAGGAGAGAGAAGAGTGAGAGAAAAGAGAGAGAGGAGAGAGAGCGTGTGAGAGAGAAGAGGAGAGAGAGGATAGAGAAGAGAGAGAGAAGAGAGAGAGTGATAGAGGAGAGAGAGAGGCGAGAAGAGAGAGAGCAATAGAGGAGAGAGAGAGAAAGAGGCGGCGATAGAGGAGAGAGAAAAGAGAGAGAGTGGAGAGAGAAGAGAGAGAGAAAGAGAGAGAGTGGAGAGAGGAGGAGAGAGAGGGCGTGGAGCGGCGCCTTCTACGTGCATGCAAAAGCATGCACGTAGAAGAGGTGGGCGGCTGGGCGCGGCCTGGTAGGGCGCTTGGCGCGTGGAGGGGTGACAGGCGCGTGGCGGGCAGCGGCGAGCGCGTGCGGGCGGAGGCGTGCGGGCGCGTGGCGGTTGGGGCGCACGCGCGGGCAGGCACGCTCGGGCGTGCGGGGGGGCGGCTGGCGGCCGGGGTGTGTTAGGAATCGAGCAATTAAGTGCACAAAAATAGATCTGCCAAATCAGTACCGATAAACAAAGAACCTGCTCTGATACCAATTGTTAGGATCGGATATTCGGTAATGGCAAAGCTAGAAGGGGGGTTGAATAGATTTGCAGCGGAAACTTAAGCAATTTAAAAATTACTTCGTATTAAAAGATCTACTCAATCAAAACCCCTTTGATCTGATTCAGCATGTGTGAATAAATCAATAAGTAGTGTGTAGACGAAATCCCTATGCATGCATCTAGCGCATACAATGCAAACCACAAATCAAACCACAGTGGCACAAGGGATTTTTTAGGTGGTTCGGAGATCACACCACGTGACTCCTACGTCCACCCCCCACACAGTGAGGACACACTACTCAAGAACTGAGTACAAAACACACACACGAGCACAACGGCTCAACCACACACACACACGCTAGATCAAGTTCACAACAGATCAGATCTTCTAGCCTTGATCTGATCCACACGCCACACACACGTTGTCTGATGCAAACACGCAATCAGAACAACAATCCACACGTGGATCAAGCACAAGGAACGCTTGAACCACTACCACACACACAAAGATATGAAAGGTAGAATAAAAGAAGAGTTCTGAGTTGAAGATCAAATCCAAATGAAGAACTCCTCGTGGTGGTCGTCCAGAAGAACTTCAAGCTTCGTGTTGATGATGATCAGACGATGTAAACAAATCTTGATTCATGGACAAACTGACTTCAACTCCTCTCGTGCGATGGATCTTCCTCGAGCAGAACAGAGAGTTGAAGCAAAAAAACAGGGGAACCTTCTTCTTCTTGTTCTTGGCTTAGGGTTTTTTGTGTGGAGGCTCCTTGCTGCGAAAATAGCCTCATATGATCCATATATAGTGGTGTCCAAGCATAGAGAGTCGTGCTAAAAGGAAACACCAAAATATAGATCATATCCCGGCCATTAGATCTTCCCAAAACTCCGTCTGTCGACAGCCGACTTGCTGCTGTCGACAGGCACAGACAGTGTTGCAAGATCCAGAAGACTGGGCTTTCTGGAAATAGATTTCTGTGTGTATCTGTCGACAGCGCAGTTTTGCTGTCGACAGGGGTGCTGTCGACAGGGTAGTTTTGCTGTCAACAAGGCACTATTCACCTGTTGACAGGGCACTATTCACCTGTTGACAGGGCACTATTCCAGCAGCTTGTCTTGTTCTTTTGCACTTGGATTTTGGGCTTTGTCTTGCATGGAATCTCACCTACATTTAAGAACATTATTAGTGAGATATAATGAACATTTAAATGAACAAGTTAAACATGTTTTTCTTGATTAGCATTTGCTTTTCTTGATTAACATTTGCTTGACTTAGCATTCTCATTATGTTTCACATATACACAAACATCAATTTGTATTGTTCATGAAATCTCATCATCAAAAACAAACATACCATCATGTCAACTTAACATTCTCATGTAAACCCAACATTCTCCCACATGAGAACCCCACATTCTCCCCCTTTTTGATGATGACAAAACTTACAATTGATGTTTCTCCCCCTTTTGGCAACATTCAAAAAGATAGGTCAAGCACAAATGGATAAGAATGAAGCAAAGAACTGTGTGACCATATAACTGAATTGTGAAAGATATGAGTGGGGAATGAGTGTTCAATTAAAATTTTAAGGATGAGAACTGGTTTATACCTATTGCAAAATGTCATAGACACTAGTATTAAGACACGTAAAAATTCTACAATGGTGAAGAGATAATACTTTGGGAATCTCAAGTTATAGCATTTATGATACATCGTTCAAAAACATATGAAAGTAAGATAACCCCTTGAATAAAGCCATTATAGAAAATTATATACCTTAGTGGTGATTTTCAGTTGGTAAAGGAAGGTAATGTCCACATAAACATTTGACAATTGACAACCCATTGCTCTTGATTTAAATCTTGGAGGCTCCACTCTATTTCAAGCATTTGAACCATTTCTTTTGTCAAGTTAATGTGGGAAAAGTAGTAATTAGGATCACTTTCACCTTTTGACGTGAAGATAGACATGAGGGATGCCCGTACCCCCAGTTACTCAGTGTGAGTGACCATCATACCATTGTGCAGAGATAATGAAAGGACTTTTTGACGCGAAGACAAACATTTGTGATGCCCATGTCCCCGGTTACTCAGTGATACTCATTAGTGCTCTGCCTTTGTCCCATTTCAAATACTTTTTATGAACTTTTGAGTGTTTGAAATAGGTAGCTTTTCTCCTTTTTTTTTAACAATCAAGGTCAATGATTAGTTAAGGTCAATGGTTAATGTAAAACATTAATTTCAAAAACCTTCTTACTTATCAAACCATTTTAGAAACATGATAATCCATAAGGGAGATATTCAAGAGAGTTAGGTTAGAATCATTAGATTTGATCAATGTTTTCTAGATGACACAACCTAGACTCAAACACAAAATATTATATCAAAATCATTGTGATTAAGTCAATGTCTTTGATACTATGTGAATATGAAAGGTTGCAATGAATAGTAAGTCCACATTCTCCCCTTGCAGCAATAAAATGAACATACTCATGAAGATATTGAGAAAGATGAAGAATTATCATTGAAATGTGTATCTATCGACAGCAAGGGAGTGCCTGTCGACAGATGCACTCAGACATGAAAGACTTGGTTCTGGGAGGTCAAGAACTGTGCTTGGCTGTCGACAGCAGAAGAATTGGCTATCGACAGGGGCTTTGAAACTTCAGCTTTAAGGCTTGAATTGAGTGTGATTTGAACCAGAAGATTGAGGGATAAGTACACATTGAATATGAAGGGTATCCCTTATGAATTTCACTCACCTAACCTTAAACTTACTCCCCCATAATGTGTGCATGTAATGAGATAACATTCAAGTAATTCAATCATGATTTTTACACATTCATCACAAGCATTTGCACACAAATTTCATGAGCATTCATGAGCATTTTCAAACTTACTCCCCCATAACACATGCATAGAAAATGTATCAAGCAATTCACACGTTATTAAGCACACAACTAGCCTTATGCATTACATGACTTTTGGTACTTGGCGGAGTATTTTACTCACGCATAATGATAGTTTCCAAACAAGCATAACTTATTTTTCTACATGTCATCATTTGATATACCAAGAGATCATGTGCATAATTATGGAAGCAAGATGGCATAATTCCAATTGCTAATAGGCATTGTCATGTGGGGTAGCATTAAGACACATTTTGCATTGCTCAGATAAAGGTAAGAATCCATTTCAATTTCAGCAGTTCAAATATGAAGTGATAAGGAGATTTTACCTGAACAGTCTTCAATCATAGTCAAGAAAATTTTACCTTTGTTCCCCATCATTTCTTACCTTGCACAGCCAATGTCATGAATCCATTTCTAATTTTTGGCTGCAAGCCATCTCAGCTTGCTGATCAAGCATGTTTTGGGACCCACACTTGCTTGGGTCCTGCAATGACATTAATGTTAGGACATAACAAAGATTTCAAAATCCAAAGTGATTTGATTTTTGGATTTCTGTTGTTTTGTGCAGTTTTCCTGTTCATAGATACATGAAATTTCTGATCTTTATGAACATGTTTATCCTTGTGTGTATGAACACATGGATTATTATGGAGCTTTGAAGCATGCACAACATCATGATTTTTATGAGAGTGTTGATTTTTCTTCCAGCAGAATTTAGCAAGATGACCAAGTTTATTGCATTTGTAGCAAACGGGTTGAGCATTTACCTGGAGCTTACCATAGTGTGATTGCATTTGCTGGAATCTCTGATATCCTTTAGAGTACCTTTGATCACCCTTGGGTTGAGAAGAAGGAGGTGGTACCCTTTGGTATCTCTTGGCATGATGTGGAGTTGGAGATTGCCTTGAAGCTTTTTGAGCTGTTGGAGGAGTTGAAACCTTGTACAATCCTGCTTTCTTTTTCACTTCCTTTTTCGGATTTTCAATTGAAACATGATTCTTCCTATTTGGAGCCTTTTTGTTCAATTTTTTCTTTTCAGCTTTCAATGCAACAATTTCTTTTTCAGAAGTTAGAAGTTGGCTTTTCATGACATCCAACCATTTTGTATTTTGTTCTTTTCAATTTCACTTCGAACAATTTGATTTTCTAAGTCAGCAATTTTCTGCTTAGCATTATTCCATTCATCATTTAATGGTCTGTTATGATACAAGCCTTCAATCTTCTTTTTCAGATGATTATTCTCCTCAAACAGTTGATTGCATTTTTCTTTTATTTGGTGATCATGAGCCATGTTGGAGATTTGTTTGTTCAATTGATCATTATCAAATTTGAGATTCTCATTATGATCAATCAATTTTTCATTTTCATTTTTCAAATTAACATTTTCAGATTCAACCTGATCATGATCTTCTTTCAACTTAGAAAACTTGATTTCATAGCTTTTGACTTCATTTTCCGATTTTTCATTCTCCATTTTCAATTTTTCATTTTCTTCATAGAATGCTTGAGCATTATCAATTATCATTTCATTCTTTTCTAGATTTTCTTTTAACTTCTTGTTTTGATGTTTAACAGTTTTAAATTGTTTGCGCATGTGCTCATAACATTCTATCAATTCATCATAAGATATATCATTCTCTGAATCAGAATTGGATATTGATGCATCAAATGGATCTGAATTTGATTTACCTGATTCTTGAGAATTTCTTGACACCTTTGACATATGTGATCCTCTAGATTCGTCTGAACGAGAAGAGCCTCTTGAGCTTCCATGAGCTATGTAGCATTTTTCTTCTCTTCTCTTTCTAGACTTGCATGTTTTCATAGAGGAGACCTGCATTTTATCAACATGGTTATCAAACTCAATAATCATTGGTCTACTTATAATACTAGAGAACTCAGACATATTTCTGAGTATGTAGTAGATAAATAAACCAACCAACAAAGTGATCAGATCAGTTCAGAATCAATTATAAGCCCGATCAGAGCAATTAAGCACACATAAACAGATATGCCAAATCACAATCGATGAACAGAAAAACCCGCTCTGATACCAATTGTTAGGAATCAGAGCAATTAAGTGCACAAAAATAGATCTGCCAAATCAGTACCAATAAACAAAGAACCTGCTCTGATACCAATTGTTAGGATCGGATATTCGGTAATGGCAAAGCTAGAAGGGGGGGTTGAATAGATTTACAGCGGAAACTTAAGCGATTTAAAAATTACTTCGTATTAAAAGATCTACTCAATCAAAACCCCTTTGATCTGATTTAGCATGTGTGAATAAATCAATAAGTAGTGTGTAGACGAAATCCCTATGCATGCATCTAGCGCAATACAATGCAAACCACAAATCAAACCACAGTGCACAAGGGATTTTTTAGGTGGTTCGGAGATCACACCACGTGACTCCTACGTCCACCCCCCCACACAGTGAGGACACACTACTCAAGAACTGAGTACAACACAAACACACGAGCACAACGGCTCAACCACACACACACACGCTAGATCAAGTTCACAACAGATCAGATCCTCTAGCCTTGATCTGATCCACACGCCACACACACGTTGTCTGATGCAAACACGCAATCAGAACAACAATCCACACGTGGATCAAGCACAAGGAACGCTTGAACCACTACCATACACACAAAGATATGAAAGGTAGAATAAAAGAAGAGTTCTGAGTTGAAGATCAAATCCAAATGAAGAACTCCTCGTGGTGGTCGTCCAGAAGAACTTCAAGCTTCGTGTTGATGATGATCAGACGATGTAGACAAAGCTTGATTCGTGGACAAACTGACTTCAACTCCTCTCGTGCGATGGATCTTCCTCGAGCAGAACAGAGAGTTGAAGCAAAAACAGGGGAACCTTCTTCTTCTTGTTCTTGGCTTAGGGTTTTTTGTGTGGAGGCTCCTTGCTGCGAAAATAGCCTCATATGATCCATATATAGTGGTGTCCAAGCATAGAGAGTCGTGCTAAAAGGAAACACCAAAATATAGATCATATCCCGGCCATTAGATCTTCCCAAAACTCCGTCTGTCGACAGCCGACTTGCTGCTGTCGACAGGCACAGACAGTGTTGCAAGATCCAGAAGACTGGGCTTTCTGGAAATAGATTTCTGTGTGTATCTGTCGACAGCGCAGTTTTTCTGTCGACAGGGGTGCTGTCGACAGGGCAGTTTTGCTGTCGACAGGGCACTATTCAACTGTTGATAGGGCACTATTCACCTGTTGACAGGGCACTATTCCAGCAGCTTGTCTTGTTCTTTTGCACTTGGATTTTGGGCTTTGTCTTGCATGGAATCTCACCTACATTTAAGAACATTATTAGTGAGATATAATGAACATTTAAATGAACAAGTTAAACATGTTTTTCTTGATTAGCATTTGCTTTTCTTGATTAACATTTGCTTGACTTAGCATTCTCATTATGTTTCACATATACACAAACATCAATTTGTATTGTTCATGAAATCTCATCATCAAAATCAAACATACCATCATGTCAACTTAACATTCTCATGTAAACCCAACATTCTCCCACATGAGAACCCAACAGGGTGCTGCTGCTGCTGCTTTGCGTCTTCTGCGCGAGCGAGAAACTGGGCCAGTGAGAGATAGGAGAAGAGGAAGAAGGGAAGAAGAAGAGGAGAAAGAGAAAGAGGAGGAAGGTGTGCGCGGAGGAAAGAGAGAGAAAAGTTGTGTAAGAATGAGAGAGGGGGGTTTTTAAATAGATGAGAGGAGACAGATTTTAAAATAGGGAGAGAATCTTGAGGAAAATGGAAGGAAGAGAGAGAAAGAAAAAACAGGCGGCTAGGGTTTTTGCAACAATATGAAAATGCCAGATTTGCCCCTGTTGGACTGCTTGATCCATTGGCCCAATACGAACTTCATTCAATGGCCCATTAACCTGCAAATACAACATGTAATTGAATTTAATCAATTATCATCCGTGACAATAAAACTCTTATGAATTAATCACATATCAATCACTAAAATGACATGATTTATTTATGATAAATGTGATATTATCAAAGACATCGCTCAATTTCCATTTCACTTGCTCGTGGTCTTGTTTTCCTAATTTCTTCAAGATGCATACTACATACAAATTGTGGACACTACATTAACGATCTTCTTTTGAGAAACAATACTTTAAGGGTGTTTCATTTGACTTACCTTATGTAAGGAGATATGTCCTCACAATTAAATAGTACATAGAGATGAGCTTGGTTCAACTCGTCATTCCTAAGATGACAAACGGTTCCACCACCTAAACATCGACCATTTCTTGAAAAAATATCTCATCCTTTTTTTGTCATTTCTTCAGCCCCTTCATCTTCATTTCTTAAAGGTTGGTTAAGCCATGTCTCAACATCATCATCTAGATATCTCAAAGAAAAGATAAGAGTCTCCTCTGCTATATACCCTTCTTCCATTGACCCCTTTGGACGTGCCCTATTCCGTACATAGGACTTAAGTTTCACCAAATACCTAGTGGAGATTCAAAAAAAATTCAAGTATTAATAGCAGTAGTGTACAATTGTCAGGCACAAGTATAAGATTAGCGCAAACCTTTTAATGGGGTACATCCATCTGTACTGAACTGGGCCAGCAAGCCTTGCTTCGTCAGGTAAGTGGATGAGAAGATGTACCATTATATCAAAAAAGCTTGGCAGGAAGATCATCTCTAATCGACACAATATGTTTGCAATTTCTTGTCTAAGCTTATAGAAATCACTTGACGATGAAGTCTTCGAACATATTAGACAAAAAAAATTGCATACATCATTAATTGCAGATCTCAGCTCCTTTTGTGTCACTCCCCTCATTGCTACTGGAAGCAATTGTTGCATGAGGACATGACAATCATGACTTTTTAAACCCCAAATTTTCTTAGGATCATTGGGATTTACATGCCTTGATATGTTTGATGCATAGCCATCTGGAACTTTCACACTTTTCAAAACATTGCAAATCGTATCCTTTTCCATCTTGCTCAAAGTGAACATGGTAGGTGGCAATAGCAATCTGTTAGAATCCAGAGTTTGAGGTTGAAGAGTGGCCCTTATACCCAAATGTTGGAGATCATGTCGAGCTTTAAAACCATCTTTTGTTTTAGCATCAACATCTAACAAAGTTCCAATAATACTATCACAAACATTCTTCTCGATATGCATGACATCGAGATTATGTCTTAATAGTAAAGACTTCAGATATGGTAAGTAAAAAAAAAATGCTTTTCTTCTTCCAATTGGTATGACACTCAAAAGTGGATGATGAAGTTGCAGCTTCCTTTCATTTTCTTCTCACCCCGACTTTAAAGTTGGGAACTTTCCCAAAAGTAAATTTACGTGGATGCAACTGCTTAAGTATATCAACCCCAGATAACACACTTGGTCTGCCTCTCATTTCTTCTTTTCCATCAAACCTTCGTTTCATAGAACGAAACTTATGACCCACACCTAACCATCGACGATGATTAGTGTAACAGAATTTTTTACTACCTTTTAACCATAATGATGATGTAGGGCAAGCTAATCGACCTGTAAGGCCCTTGATTTTATTCATCTTACTTACTTAAGTATGTGTATATGCGTATAAGTGTATACTATTGATGTATAGATTATTGTGTATAAGTATTTATTTATATAAACTGTATGAATTAGTATTATTGAAATGTATATAGTGTATTTAAGTATATATATATATATATAATTATGTGCGTAGTGTTATGGATACTACATAAATAAAGTGAATTTTGTCGGCCAGCCAGCGTCCACCTCGACTGACGCTGACCAGGGGTAGGCGGCAATATCGATGGACGCCCATTTTGGATAGGCGACCATAGATATGGACGCCAATATCCCAAACCTGTTGCGTTTCCAGATCCAGAAACGCCTCCGGAAATCTAGCACCTTGTTTTGGAAACCCTTCCCAACGGCTCTAAGATTTGCCCCTTTAACCTATCCGACCCCCAACCCTTTATAATACCCCGTTTTCGGCCAGATCCATCACTTTTGGCTCTTGGGTCAAAAACCTATCTTTCTATGCAAAAACCCTAACTTGAACCTGAGAGATCCGGCTTCGGGAGGCTTCGTCTAGCGATCTGCATCGACTGGTGTCAACCTTGAACATCCGGGAACGACTCCCCACACTGGTGTGCTGTAAAGATCAACAGAAGATCCGAAGAAGGAGGGATTTGGAGACTCTTTGGCACAGGCCGAGGAGGCTTCTCCGGCTTGAATTGTCGTTTGTAGATTTTACAGAAGGCAAGTACCCCATTCACATCAACCCTACATATGTCTAGTATGTCCCAGGAATTTCTCAGATTTTTCTCGTGTCCTGGAACCCCCCTTTCAACTGATTTGTTGGCTTTCAGTCTGTGTTTATGCAGACAGGATATTAACGGCAAGATCCCTTGCCGCTAATATCATGTGTTGGCGGCATCATATTATGCCGTTAACTTATAGACGGCTACCCCATGCCGTCTGGTTCTTCAGACTGCAACAGTGTGCAAGTCTGTCCCTATATAAATTAATTTTCGAGTTTTTCCGCATGAGGATATACAGTAAAATTTCATATATATGTTTGTACATTGCATGAGGATATACAGTAGAATTTAATTGCCATGAATTTTTTGTACATTGTTCATAAGATCTGATACATGATATAAAAATTTGAACAATTTATAATATCTGTATAGTTTATTTAATTTTCTGAATCGAAAAATAGTTAATATGTCTACTCAATGTAGAAAAGTTAAGAATTCATGCGAAACTAGTTAAATTCCTAAAATTTGTGATAAAACTTGTACTATCAGTATTCATGTATGAAATAAATTGAGAATCCGAATAAGGAATATTTGTGTCAGTTTGGCTATTTTTACAGTTGATAACATCACTGTTAGAATTTTCAGAAAATATGTCTAACTCAGAAAAATGTAAATTTTGGTATGCATGATGCTTAAACTGTGATGAATTTCTGGTTAACTTTTTGTACTGAACAGATGACAGTAGCTATATAAACTTGTTTTATGTTAGATATTAAATATTAATACATGCTAATATAATTAATGTTTAATTCTGCAAAAATTTCAGCATGATTAGAATTGTTGTAAAAATTTGATTAATACTAAAAACAGTAGTACCATGCTAGGTAATACTGAAGAATGTAAATGTGTGAACATGAGATGAATGCGTAAATATTTTATATTAAAAATGTGTTGAAATTGAGAAATGTATTAATGTGCCAATGGGTGACACTGCTACCTTAGAGGGCTGTGGAACTGTACTGTGGTAAAGTCCCCACGGGAAAGTTCAAGTGTGTGATGTCCCATGGGCATTGGGATTAAATCCTGGAGGCGAACAAGTATCACTGGTTATGGTGGAGAGTGCTTCTCCCGGTTCTGCGCAGTAACTAAGATTAATCACTGGAATGCCTAGGTGATTGATATGTGATGTGATCAGTGTGTGTCCTTCTAAAGTGGTTTGGGCTATGTGTCACGACATTAAGAAATTGTGAAAATGTGTTTAAGTGAAAAGAAATGTGTAAATTGTGAAATTGTGTAAGTGAATATGTGTTCATGAAATTCTTATGATAATATGCAAAAAGGATAAATTTCTTGTGAATGCGACATGATAGTAGTAAAAGAGTGACTTTTCACTAAAATAAATGTGTTAGCCATGTGAAGACTTATCTTAGAATTCATGTTAAATTAGTTGTTATGAAATATGTAAATATTGTGTAAAATGATCAACATGTGGCTTATGAATGATTGAATGAAATTAGTTTAGCATAGTGAAAAGTGTAGAAAGCATGTGATAGGATTAGTTTATTATGTATAAAACTAAATCCCATGTGTAAAATGTGTAGAAATCATGAATAGGCTTCTATTTGAAAAATTGTCACTTCCATGCATTATGTGTAAATGATGTAGCATAAGGATATGGAGATTACTTGATGCATGTATGTTTAGTGTGCTTGGTGTTACTTGTTGAGTTCTTTGAACTCATTCTTGCTTCGGCGTACAGGTGCAGACGTTTCTACTTCTTCCGAGGAGATCGTTAGGAGCGACTCGGAGCGAGAGTAGGAGAGATAGTTGTGGAGTTAGCATTGTAATTTTCATTACTTCATAGTATGTAATAAAGACTCTGCGTAGTCTCATGTGGACAATGTATTTATTTTGTTTCAGTTATGAACAGTTAGCTCTCTTTTCTTCTATACGGACTGTGAATAGAATGTGGATGATGGAATAAGATTTCTTTTCAGTCTTTAAATTCCGCTGTCATGAGATATATTATATTTGTGTATGTTTCAGCCTATTGTACTAGTGTTGGTAAATGTCCCACTATGGCGATGCTTTCTATATCGATGTGGGTTGGTGGGACCATACCGATATAAAGAGGGTCATTACAGAGATTGGTATCAGAGCAATCAGGCTGAAATTGTACATAAATATGCATATACCATCATCTTCATTGTATACTAAGTCAGTGTAGATTGTCCACATAGATAAGTAAGTTGTTAGAAATTAGATAGTTTAGTTCTAAATGGTGATTAATCCGTTTTACAGGTTATGGCTTCGCGTGGTAGGCGTGGTGTTCCTGCTCGTGATGGCGAGCAGAGGAGAGATGAGCCTCGGCGTGAGGATCAGGGTGAGCAGTAGGCCCCTGCACCCCAAGGTCCTGTACTTCCTCCACCGCCACCAGTAGACTATGGAGTGTTCATGCAGGGTTTGGTGCAGGCCATGCAAACGCAGGCCCACACTCAGGCTGCACTCCAGGCCCAGTTGGAGGCTCAGGTTAGAATAATAAGATAAAGTAGTCTGTATTATTAAATGCATGATTGTTATGTTATATGTGTTAATTTTGTTGCTTGTTGTAGCGGGCTCAGGTACCAGTTCCCCAGGCTGACCATGGTGGACCCTCCATCATGGAAAGGTTCAAGAGGATGTCGCCACCTTCTTTTAAGGGGGAGAGCGATCCATTATTAGCTGAGAACTGGATGAGGGAGATTGAGAAGACCTTCCGAGCCATTACGTGCGCTGAGGACGACAAGGTCACTTTGGCCACCTATATGCTACAGGTATGTGTAATCTAATCTAGTGGTTATTACTTTAAGTACAAATTATGTTGGTTAGTTCTCATGGATGGTTTTGGCAGGAGCGAGCCGATGTATGGTGGTCCTCGTTGTTACGTACACGGTTCGAGGATGGTGCCGTGGAAGTCGGATGGGATGAGTTCGTGAGGCTTTTCCGAGCCAAGTTTGTTCCGGAGCACATCCAGGACAAGATGGAGCAGAAGTTCCTCTCGTTGACTCAGGGCTCCATGACCGTGCTGGAGTACGAGGCCAGGTTTGTCGAGCTATCAAAGTATGCCCCTCATATTGTAGCTGATGAGCGCAGGAAGGCGAAGAAATTCGTGATGGGTCTGAAATCATCACTGAGGACGAGGTTGGTGGCTTTCGACCATCATACTCTTGAGCAGGCGCTCAGCGCGGCGTGTCGGCAGGAGGGGGAGATGGAGCAGTATCTGGAGGAGAAAAAGGCTTCTCAAAAGAGGCCAACAGCTCCTTTCCAGAGACAGGAGAGGAAGAAGGCGACTTTCCAGTCACCGCAGCGTCCTGTGGCATCAGGCAGTGGTCAGGTATCTTCTCAACGTTCCCCTAGTGGTAAGAAGGAGTGTCCTCATTGCGGGAGGTCACATGGCGGTACGGAGTATTGGCTGGTAGCAGGAAAGTGCTTAAAGTGCAGGAGCAGTGATCATAAGATTAAGGATTGTCCGAGGCTTCAGCAGGGAACCCAGCATGGACCAACCCCAGTAGCAGCAGCAGCGCCAGCGACAGGACGACCAGGGAGACCTCGAGCCCCAGCTCGAGTGTTTGCATTAGCTCGTGAGGACGCCGAGCAGGCGGATCATGTCACCGAAGGTACGGTTTTGTTCTTAGGTGTGCATGCTCGGGTTTTGTTCGATACGGGTGCTACTCACTCGTTCATTTCCGAGCGTTTTGCTAGGCAGTTAGCTTTAGAGTCAGGGTTAGAGTCTGAGGATTTAGAAGTCCTTTTGTCTGTGCATACACCTGCGGGTACGGTATCGACTAGGAAGTGTATTCCGTCTTTACCGGTGTGCATTGAGGATAGAGTCCTAGAAGGGTGTTTCTTCTTGCTTAAGATGAAGGACTATGATGCTATTCTTGGTCTGGATTGGCTAGAGGAGCACTATGCATTGTAGATTGTCGTGGGAAGAAGATCGTTTTCCGCATTCCTGGTGAGGATGAATTTTCTCATCCTTTGCCGAGGAACTTAGCAGGAAAGTTTGTTATCTCGGCCATGAGGGCAATGAGAATGGTGAACAAGGGTTGTGACGCTTTTCTTGCCAGTGTGGTTTTAATACCCAAGGCTGATGAGTCACTTACTCTTGCCGAGATTGATGTAGTGCAGGATTTTCCAGATGTCTTTCCTGATGATTTATCTAGATTGCCACCAGCTAGAGAGATAGAGTTCACTCTAGAGTTGCTTCCAGGCATCTCTCCTATCTCGAAGGCACCTTATCGGATGGCACCTGCGGAATTAGCTGAGTTAAGGAAGCAGTTGCAGGATTTGTTAGATAAGGGATTTATTCGCCCTAGCGTTTCCCCTTGGGGCGCACCTGTCTTATTCGTGAAGAAGAAGGATGGGTCACTTCGGTTATGCATTGATTATAGAAAGCTAAACCAGGTGACGGTAAAGAACAGGTATCCCTTACCTCGAATTGATGATTTGTTTGACCAGCTACAGAATGCATCGGTCTTTTCTAAGATTGATTTGCGTTCTGGCTATCATCAGTTGAGGATTAGGAGTGAGGATGTGTCCAAGACGACATTTAGAACCCGTTATGGACATTATGAGTTTTTGGTCCTTCCGTTTGGTCTAACCAACGCCCCTGCAGCGTTCATGGATCTCATAAACATGGTGTTTAGACCCTATCTAGATAGTGTTTGTCTTCATCGATGACGTGCTGGTCTTCATCGATAGAGGTTCTCCGTGAGCACAAGCTGTATGCAAAATTCAGCAAGTGCAATTTTTGGATGCGCGAGGTTCATTTCCTTGGGCATGTTATCTCCGGTGCTGGTGTAGTAGTGGACCCAGCGAAAGTCCAGGCTGTTATGGATTGGGAGAGTCCCAAGACTCCTTCGGAGATTCGGAGTTTTCTTGGTTTGGCGGGTTACTATCGGCGTTTTATTGAGGGATTTTCATCCATTGACTCAGCTGACCAGGAAGGGAGTGAAGTTTGTCTGGTCCGAGGAGTGTGAGAGTAGTTTTCAATTATTGAAGACTAAACTCACATCGGCCCCTGTGTTGGTTCTACCGAGCGGTGTAGAGGATTTTGCTATCTACACAGATGCATCTCGGATTGGTCTTGGCTGTGTGTTGATGCAGCAAGGAAGGGTAGTAGCATATGCTTCGAGGCAATTGAAGGAGCATGAGCGAAACTATCCAACTCATGATCTTGAGCTTGCGGCAGTGGTTCATGCACTGAAGATCTGGAGGCACTATCTTTATGGTGTCAGATTTGAGGTGTTCACTGATCACAAGAGCCTAAAGTATCTTTTCTCCCAAAAGAATTAAACCTTAGGCAGAGAAGATGGATTGACTTCCTGAAGGACTATGACTTCGACCTCCAGTATCATCCTGGAAAGGCGAATGTCGTAGCAGATGTCCTTAGTAGAAAGAGGTCATCTCTCCAGCAGGACTGGAAGATGTTGGAAGATGCAGCGTGTTCGATGACCGAGTTGGAGCCATCATTGTGCCGAGCTTTTGTAGCTCAGCTGTCCATTAGGTCATCGGTGTTGGATGAGGTGATCGAGCATCAGAAAGCCGACCCTAGACTCCAAGAGTTAGTGGGCAAAGCGGGTATTGCTCGTGATGAGGATGGTGTGATTAGATTCCATCATCGTGTCTGTGTTCTAGACATTGTAGATATTCGTGAGCATGTTTTAGAAGAAGCTCATAGATCTAGGTTCTCGATTCATCCGGGTAACACTAAGATGTACCAGGATTTAAAGAGATCGTTTTGGTGGTCTGGCATGAAGAAAGATGTAGCCGAGTTTGTGTCTAGATGTCTAGTATGCCAGCAAGTGAAGGCCGAGCGGCAGCGACCATCTGGTCTTATGCAGAAGATGGAGATCCCAGTTTGGAAGTGGGAAGCTGTCACTATGGATTTTGTTACGGGTTTGCCTCGGTCTAGACGAGGTAATGACTCGATTTGGGTAGTGGTAGATCGATTCTCGAAGACTGCACATTTCTAGCCTATGAAGAAGAAGCAGTCAGTAGAGAGTTTAGCTAGACTGTATGTTAGTAGTATTATAAGATTGCATGGGGTACCGAAGTCTATTATTTCGGATCGAGATCCGAGATTTACTTCGAGGCTATGGAAGGGTCTTCAGGATGCGTTAGGTTCGGAGCTGAAGCTCAGTTCGGCATTTCATCCCCAGACAGATGGACAGTCCGAGAGGACTATCCAGACGCTTGAGGATATGTTGAGGACTTGTGTGCTGGATTGGAAGGATGATTGGGAGCGCCATTTAACTCTAGTGGAGTTTGCATATAACAACAGTTTTCATGCGAGCATTGGCATGGCTCCATTTGAGGCTTTATATGGTAGACCTTGCAGATCTCCATTGTGTTGGGAGGAGACCGGTGATAGGCAGTTGATCGGTCCGGAGTTAGTTCAGGAGACTTCGGATAATGTCCAGCTCATTAGGAAGAGACTTGTTGCGGCACAGGATAGGCAGAAGAGTTATGCCGACAACAGGAGGAAGGATCTCGAGTTCGAGGTAGGTGAGCATGTCTTTTTGAAGATTTCGCCTACGCGAGGTGTAGTTAGATTTGGCAGGCATAGTAAGTTGAGCCCTAGGTTCATTGGCCCGTATGAGATTCTCCGACGATTGGGCAACGTGGCATATGAGCTAGCTTTACCTCCAGCATTGGCTAGCGTTCATCCTGTTTTTCACGTATCTATGCTCAGGAAGTATGTCAGAGATCCGTCTCATGTTATTAGCCATGAGCCAGTGGAGATCCAGCCAGATCTTTCTTATGTAGAGCAACCAGTAGCTATTCTTGATCTGAAGGTTCAACATCTCCGAAACAAGAGCATTGTGTCAATAAAGATCTTATAGCGTAACTTCTCGCGAGAGGAGGCTACTTGGGAGCTTGAGGATGCAATGAAAAAGAAATATCCTCAGTTGTTTGAGTAGTGTCAGTCTAACTTCGAGGACGAAGTTTCTTTAAGGGGGAGAGGGTGTAAGGCCCTTGATTTTTTTCATCTTACTTACTTAAGTATGTGTATATGCGTATAAGTGTATACTATTGATGTATAGATTATTGTGTATAAGTATTTATTTATATAAACTGTATGAATTAGTATTATTGAAATGTATATAGTGTATTTAAGTATATATATATATATATATATGTGCGTAGTGTTATGGATACTACATAAATAAAGTGAATTTTGTCGGCCAGTCAGCGTCCACCTCGACTGACGCTGACCAGCGGTAGGCGGCAATATCGATGGACGCCCATTTTGGATAGGCAACCATAGATATGGACGCCAATATCCCAAACCTGTTGCGTTTCCAGATCCAGAAACGCCTCCGAAAATCTAGCACCTTGTTTTGGAAACCCTTCCCAACGGCTCTAAGACTTGCCCCTTTAACCTATCCGACCCCCAACCCTTTATAATACCCCGTTTTCGGCCAGATCCATCCCTTTTGGCTCTTGGGTCAAAAACCTATCTTTCTATGCAAAAACCCTAACTTGAACCTGAGAGATCCGGCTTCGGGAGGCTTCGTCTGGCGATCTGCATCGACTGGTGTCAACCTTGAACATCCGGGAACGACTCCCCACACTGGTGTGCTGTAAAGATCAACAGAAGATCCGAAGAAGGAGGGATTTGGAGACTCTTTGGCACAGACCGAGGAGGGCTTCTCCGGCTTGAATCATCGTTTGTAGATTTTACAGAAGGCAAGTACCCCATTCACATCAACCCTACATGTGTCTAGTATGTCCCAGGAATTTCTCAGATTTTTCTCGTGTCCTGGAACCTCCCTTTCAAGTGATTTGTTGGCTTTCAGTCTGTGTTTGTGCAGACAAATATTAACGGCAAGATCCCTTGCCGCTAATATCATGTGTTGGCGGCATCATATAATGTCGTTAACTTATAGACGGCTACCCCATGCCGTCTAGTTCTTCAGACTGCAACAGTGTGCAAGTCTGTCCCTATATAAATTAATTTTCGAGTTTTTCTGCATGAGGATATACAGTAAAATTTCATATAATATGTAAATATATATGTTTGGTTGTACTGTGAGTTATTGTGCATTTTTGAAATTTCACTAATTATTAAAATTCTTGGAATGTGCTACTAACAAAATTTTAATCTTGGAAAATCTCGTTTATGAAATATGTGTAGAATTTAATTGCCATGAATTTTTTGTACATTGCTCATAAGATCTGATACATGATATAAAAATTTGAACAATTTATAATATCTGTATAGTTTATTTAATTTTCTGAATCGAAAAATAGTTAATATGTCTACTCAATGTAGAAAAGTTAAGAATTCATGAGAAACTAGTTAAATTCCTAAAATTTGTGATAAAACTTGTACTGTTAGTATTCATGTATGAAATAAATTGAGAATCCGAATAAGGAATATTTGTGTCAATTTGGCTATTTTTACAGTTGATAACATCACTGTTAGAATTTTCAGAAAATATGTCTAACTCAGAAAAATCTAAATTTTGGTATGCATGATGGCTAAGCTGTGATGAATTTCTGGTTAAATTTCTGTACTGAACAGATGACAGTAGCTATATAAACTTGTTTTATGTTAGATATTAAATATTAATACATGCTAATATGATTAATGTTTAATTCTGCAAAAATTTCAGCATGATTAGAATTGTTGTAAAAATTTGATTAATACTGAAAACAGTAGTACCATGCTAGGTAATACTGAAGAATGTAAATGTGTGAACATGAGATGAATGCGTAAATTTTATATTTAAAAATGTGTTGAAATTGAGAAATGTATTAATGTGCCAATGGGTGACACTGCTACCTTAGAGGGCTGTGGAATTGTACTGTGGTAAAGTCCCCACGGGAAAGTTCAAGTGTGTGATGTCCCATGGGCATTGGGATTAAATCCTGGAGGCGAACAAGTATCGCTGGTTAGGGTGGAGAGTGCTTCTCCCGGTTCTGCGCAGTAACTAAGATTAATCACTAGAATGCCTAGGTGATTGATAAGTGATGTGATCAGTGTGTGTCCTTCTAAAGTGGTTTGGGCTATGTGTCACGGCATTAAGAAATTGTGAAAATGTGTTTAAGTGAAAAGAAATGTGTAAATTGTGAAATTGTGTAAGTGAATATGTGTTCATGAAATTCTTATGATAATATGCAAAAAGGATAAATTTCTTGTGAATGCGACATGATAGTAGTAAAAGAGCGAGCTTTTCACTAAAATAAATGTGTTAGCCATGTGAAGACTTATCTTAGAATTCATGTTAAATTAGTTGTTATGAAATGTGTAAATATTATGTAAAAATGATGAACATGTGGCTTATGAATGATTAAATGAAATCAGTTTAGCATAGTGAAAAGTGTAAAAGCATGTGATAGGATTAGTTTATTGTGTATAAAACTAAATCCCATGTGTAAAATGTGTAGAAATCATGAATAGGCTTCTATTTGAAAAATTGTCACTTCCATGCATTATGTGTAAATGATGTAGCATAAGGATATGGAGATTACTTGATGCATGTATGTTTAGTGTGCTTGGTGTTACTTGTTGAGTTCTTTTGAACTCATTCTTGCTTCGGCGTACAGGTGCAGACGTTTCTACTTCTTCCGAGGAGATCGTTAAGAGCGACTCGGAGTGAGAGTAGGAGAGATAGTTGTGGAGTTAGCATTGTAATTTTCATTACTTCATAGTATGTAATAAAGACTCTGCGTAGTCTCATGTGGACAATGTATTTATTTTGTTTCAGTTATGAACAGTTAGCTCTCTTTTCTTCTATACGGACTGTGAATAGAATGTGAATGATGGAATAAGATTTCTTTTCTGTCTTCAAATTCCGCTGTCATGAGATATATTATATTTGTGTATGTTTCAGCCTATTGTACTAGTGTTGGGTAAATGTCCCACTGTGGCGATGCTTTCTATATCGATGTGGGTTGGTGGGACCGTACCGATATAAAGAGTGTCGTTACACGACCTTTAGTGCTCCAACCAGACAGATAACCATATGCAGGAAAATCGTTAATTGTCCAAAGTAGTGCAGCACGCATAGAAAATATTTCACCCTTATAAGCATCGAATGTTTCAACTCCGTGCCAAAGAATTTGTAATTCTTCAATAAGTGGCTGAAGGTAGACATCAATATCATTTCCCGAACCTTTAGGACCCGGAATGAGCAACGACAAAAAAATACTTTGTGGCTTCATACACAACCATGGAGGTAAGTTGTATGGTGTCAACAACACAAGCCATGTACTATGACTCGTACTCATTATCCCAAAGGGGTTGAAACCATCACTTGCCAAGCCTAGGCGCACATTACGAGGTTCTAAACCAAAAGCATCAATCGCATCTAACGCTTTCCAACAAGGGGAATCAGTTGGGTGCCTTAGAATGCCATCTTCTTGGCGTTCATCACTATGCCAACACATGGTTGCAGATGATTTACTGCAAGTGTATAATCTCTGCAGTCTTGGAATCAATGGAAAATACCGAAGAACTTTCTTTGCAACCTTAATCTTCTTATTATGACCACTTTTTTCAGTTCCTTTCATCCATCTACATTCTCCACATTGAGGACAATGATCATAAGACTCATACTCTTTCCGGTACAAAATACAATCATTAGGACATGCATCAATTTTGTGATAGTCATATCCCACTTTACCAATGATTTTTTTCAATTCATAGTAAGTAGCTGGCAACACATCACCTTCTGGAAGAGCCTCTTTCAACAGCTTCAGAAGCATGTCAAATGATTTGTTGCTCATTTTGCCTCTGCATTTTATGTTGAACAATCTAACTATAAATGAAAGCTTGTTGAATGTCTTGCAACCAGGGTACAAAGGCTGTTCCACATCTGCTAACAACTGTTGAAATTCACCATATTCTCCTTTATTATCATCCATTGACTTCACTTCTGGATGTTTTGAATTTTCCTCACCAATGACATCCTCCAACATCAAATGTAGACCAACATCCTTCGGAAGTGTTGTACGTGTAAAATCCGTAAGCATGTGACTGGAAGAAGAACTACTCCCGTGGAACTTCCAAAATTGTTTGTCTTTAATGACTCCATATTGAAACAAATGTTGTCTTACTATTTCCTTTTCATGTTTCAAGAGGCATACACACTTCAAACAAGGACACTTAATCTTTGTTGATGGAGCAAAGTGAGTAGAAGCAAATTGAATGTATGTGTCAACTCCATCCATATATTCCCTTGTATTCTTCAATTTATCCATTCAACTCCAATCCATAACGTCTAACTACAAAAAAAAATTCATTTACATTATATTCTTCATACTAGAAATGTTGCAAGATGTCCAATGAATTGTCTTACGATAGGACAAGGTAGAGTACATGGCAAAGAACATGCCAAAAAGCTGAAAATAGAGTGTCCCAAGGCATGACTCATCTACGGTATGATATATCACTGTTATTGTTTTGATATAATTAGCACATGACACTAAGATTAATAAGACAATAAAAAAGGAGTGTCAGAGCACAAAACATACAATGAGAATCATTGAAATGGCAAAGATGTTCTCCATTCTTACCACAGAGAGAAAAGTTCAACAATAGCAATTTCTTACCCATGTTTGATTCCATCCTTCAGAATATTATACAGCTCATAGTTTTGAGTGCAAATGCCATTTGAACCATCAATAAGAATTGGTGAGAGATTGAGCAGCTGCATCTGATTAATCCCACTAGGATATCCCCATCACAATCACAATCAGTTGACCAGCCAGCCATCACAATCACAAAGCCTCAGAGATAAGGTTGCAGGACATGGCTTTGCCTGCCCCTGTTAATTAAATCCTGGGAGATCACACCATCCCCACATGTTGTCCCTAGTTCAACCTTTGTTAAAATAAAAAAATTGTGATGCTTTGGTGTCTGCTTTGAGACACTCCTCTAAGATACTCCTTAATCCCAGTTACTTAATTCTGTCAGGTCACAGGAAGACCCAAGAGCCTAATCTTTGTGTATCTTTGAAATCTACTCCTAGATCACCATTAAAGGAGGGCCATTGCAATTAATCAAAGACAAGTTGCTAGGAGGTGAGGGCTTACACAGTCTATAATACTCCTTTTTGGGCCAATAAAAAAGCATACTTAATAAAAAGTTGGTTGGTATGAACTGATTTAATGCTGGTTTTATGAGCACAGTTTGCAGGCCAACTGGTGGTGGCCGCTCTTTGCATGCATGCCTTCCTGGTACTAGATGGACTGTTTCCTCTTCTGAGAAGAGAATTCATACGATATGTCAAACGTACGATTTTTAAATGGCTCTTCTTTTGTGGCTTACTTAACTCTTCATGAGAGAGTAAAACTATATATAAGTAGAAGAGAGTGGGCTAGGACAGTGGCTATTTATGCAAGTGTATATATATATATATATATATATATATATATATATATATATATATATATATATATGTGTGTGTGTGTGTGTGTGTGTGTGTGTGTGTGTGTGTGTGTTTTACTTTACTTTGGCTCAACGCCAGAGTATTATACTACTTACCCTGCCAGGAATCGGAATGTCTAGCGCCGTGTTAACTGGAAAAGTGGCATTTCCATGTACAGAGATTTATAAAGAAAGAAAAGAAACAACATGAGACAATCTACACCGGATACGGCAAACAGATGGGTTTTTCTTTTAAGAAACTAAAGATAATAGGCTAATATAAAGGAGGCCTCTTTGACGAAGAATGCGGCGGAATAGTAAGTGATTGCAAGGCTCATGAGTTTTGTTAGCATGCAGAAGCAAACAGATGGAGACCTTTTTTAAGCTGCTGATCTCCCATCATGAAGCTTAATAAACTATTGGGGATCACAGTGGAATGTTGCATAAAAAATGGGATGACACAAGCAGAGATACTATTAAAAATTCACCAGACTCCTAAGAATCGGGGAAGAAACCATTTTTCTATTAAACAAGCACCCGATTTCACAACATCAGAAGAAAAAAAGGAAGATTGTTCCAGAAACTGGCACATAAACAAGGGGATTTGGAGTACCCAAGACGGCACACAGGCAGTTCTTCTGACTAGTCTTAAAAAGTCCCTAAACTCAACCCCATGTAGAAAAGATCGATCCCTTGTATAATGCAGGAGGATGGCCAATGAAAGGGCCGAAATCCGGCCGAGGGGTCATGCAATAAGTATTTGTCTATCTAAAATCTTGACCCTTTTGATGATGCGGCAAACACATTCAACCTAACCCAACCACGAGGGAGACAAAGAAGCTAAGAAAATGGAAAAGAGTACTCACCTTCGCCGCGATGGACTCACCTTTGGCGATCAATCAGCCCACAACTTTGTAAAAAACAAACCACATGCAGTAGCACAGCGTTCGTGAGAAAACGGGCGATGGGGGACGAGCAGTCGGAGAGGCCAAACACCCGCTACGAAGCGGAGGAGGAAGAACATGATGGGGTCGGCAGGAGACGCCCGGCGGCGTGGAGGACACGCGAAGGAATAGGGGAAGGAGGAATGGGTGGCCGGAGTTCCCCTGCTGTCGCCACAAGTTTGCCGCCGTTGCTTGCCCTAAACCGCTGACGGCGCCTTCTCCGCAAGTTCCGCCACGCAGCCTGCCTGCTACCGCCTCCTACTACCGCCTTCTCCGCAAGTTCGGCAGGAGACGCCACTGCTTGCCCTTTCGCCGTTCTTGCCCTATCGCCGCTGCTGCCCCTTTTCCCTTTCGCCGTTGTTGCCCTTTCGCCAGCAGGAGGCAAGGAGAGTGGAGAGGTCGAAGGAGGAGAGTGGAGGCCAGGGGTCGAAGGAGGGGTTTTTTCTCCCTTCAATCGGGGCGCGGGACTTCCAAAGTTGAATGGACGCCCAATTAAAACTTCGTAGCTAAATGAAATAGTTATGCGCTTACGATATTACGCCATAGGGGTAGGCATATCTTAAAAGTTTAAGAACAAACTTTGTCTGATGTACTTATGACATGTATAGTCCGTAAGTATAGATATGTCTATCCATATGGATACCTTACGAATATACTGAACCATAAGCAACTTTTGTAGGCAGAGCTAAGATTTCTTGTAGTGGGTATCAGAGAATCAGGCTGAAATTGTACATAAATATGCACATACCATCATCTTCATTGTTTGCTAAGTCTATGTAGATTGTCCACATATATAAGTAAATAGATAGAAATTAGATAGTCTAGTTCTAAATTGTGATTAAATCATTTTGCAGGATATGGCTTCACATGGTAGGCGTGGTGTTCTTGCTCGTGAGGGTGAGCAGAGGAGAGATGAGCTTCGGCGTGAGGATCAGGGTGAGCAATAGGCCCCAGCACCCCAGGGTCCTATGCTTCCCCCACCGCCACCAGTAGACTATGGAGTGTTCATGCAGGGTCTAGTGCAGGCCATGCAGACGCAAGCCCACACTCAGGCTGCACTCCAGGCTCAACTGGAGGCTCAGGTTAGAATGATAAAAAGGGTAGTCTATTTTACTTGATGATATGTTTTCTATGTTACTATGCTATATATGTTGCTTATGACGTTTGCTGTGGCAGGCTCAAGTGCCAGTTCCCCAGGCTCAGGACCATGGTGGACCCTCCATCATGGAAAGGTTCAAGAGGATGTCGCCACCTTCTTTTAAGGAGGAGAGAGATCCGTTATTAGCGGAGAGCTGGATGAGGGAGATCGAAAAGATCTTCCGGGCTATTAGGTGTGCTGAGGATGACAAGGTCACTTTAGCCACCTATATGTTGCAGGTATGTGTAATTTAATTCGGTGGTTACTTCTTTAAGTGTAGATTTTGTTGGTTAGTCCTTATGGATGGTTTTGGCAGGAGCGAGCCGACGTGTGGTGGTCCTCGTTGTTACATACTCGGTTCGAGGATGGTGTTGTGGAGGTTGGCTGGGATGAGTTCGTGAGGCTCTTCCAAGCCATGTTTGTTCCAGAGCACATCCAAGACAAGATGGAGCAGGAGTTCCTTTCGTTGACTCAGGGCTTGATGACCGTACTGGAGTACGAGGCCAAGTTTACAGAATTATCAAAGTATGCCCCTCATATAGTAGTTGATGAGCATAGGAAGGTGAAGAAGTTCGTGATGGGTTTGAGACCATCACTGAGGATGAGGTTGGTGGCTTTCGACCATCGTACCCTCGAGCAGGCGCTCAGCGCCGCATGTCGAAAGAAGGGAGAGATGGAGCAGTACCTGGAGGAGAAGAAGGCTTCTCAAAAGAGGCCGACAGCTCCATTTTAGAGGCAAGAGAGAAAGAAGGCAACTTTTCAGTCACCGCAGCGTCCCGTGGCATCGGGAAGTAGTCAGGTACCTTCTCAACGTTCCCCTAATGGTAAGAAGGAGTGTCCTCATTGCGGGAGGGCACATGGTGGTACGGAATGTTGGAAGTTGGTGGGGAAGTGCTTAAAGTGCGGGAGCAGTGAGCATAGGATCAAGGATTGCCCCAGACTTCAGCAGGGAGGTCAGCGTGGAGCGGCACCAGCCCCAACAGTAGCAGCAGCAGCGCCAGTGATAGGAGGACCAGGGAGACCTCGATCCCGAGCTCGAGTGTTTGCGTTAGCTCGTGAGGATGCCGAGCAGGCAGATCATGTCACTGAAGGTACGATTTTGTTCTTAGGTGTGCATGCTTAGGTTTTGTTCGATATGGGTGCTGCTCACTCGTTCATTTCCGAGCGTTTTGCTAGGCAGTTAGCTTTAGAGTCAGGGTTGGAGTCAGAGGATTTAGAGGTCCCTTTAACTGTGCACACACCTACGGGCACAGTATCGACTAGGAAGTGTATTCCGTCTTTACCGGTGTGCATTGAGGATAGAGTCCTAGAAGGGTGTTTCTTCTTGCTAAAGATGAAGGACTACGATGCTATTCTTGGTCTGGATTGGCTAGAGGAGCACTATGCGTTAGTAGATTGTCGTGGGAAGAAGATCATTTTTCGCATTCCTGGTGAAGATGAATTTTCTCATCCTTTGCCAAGGAACTTGGTAGGAAGTTTGTCATCTCTGCCATGAGGGCGATGAGAATGGTGAGCAAGGGTTGTGACGCTTTCCTTGCCAGCATGGTATTAGTATCCAAGGCTAATGAGTCACCTACTCTTGCGGAGATCGATGTGGTGCGGGAGTTTCCAGATATTTTTCCTGATGATTTATCTGGATTGCCTCTGGCTAGAGAGATAGAGTTCACTCTAGAGTTGCTTCCAGGCACCTCACCTATCTCGAAGGCCCCTTATCGGATGGCACCTGCGGAATTAGCTGAGCTAAGAAAGCAGGTGTAGGATTTGTTAGATAAGGGATTTATTCGTCCCAGCGTTTCCCCTTGGGGCGCACCTGTCTTATTCGTGAAGAAGAAGGATGGGTCACTTAGGTTATGCATTGATTATAGAAAGCTAAACCAAGTGACGGTGAAGAACAGGTATCCCTTACCTCGGATTGATGATCTGATTGACCAACTGCAAGATGCATCAGTCTTTTCAAAGATTGATTTGCGGTCTGGTTATCATCAGTTGAGGATTAGGAGTGAGGATGTGTCCAAGATGGAATTTAGAACCCGTTATGGACATTATGAGTTTTTTGTTCTTCCTTTTGGTCTGACCAATGCCCCGGCAGCATTCATGGATCTCATGAACAGGGTGTTTAGACCATATCAAGATAGTTTCGTCGTAGTTTTTATTGATGACGTGTTGGTCTACTCTCCGGATGAGGCCACACATCATCAACATTTGAGGGTAGTGTTAGAGGTTCTCCGTGAGCACAAGCTGTATGCAAAATTCAGCAAGTGCGATTTTTGGTTACGCGAGGTTCTTTTCCTTGGGCATGTTATCTCCGGTGCTGGTGTAGCAGTGGATCCAGCAAAAGTCCAGGCTGTTATGGATTGGGAGATTCCCAAGACTCCTTCGGAGATTCGGAGTTTTCTTGGTTTGGCGGGTTATTATCGGCGATTCATTGAGGATTTTCATCCATCGCCGCCCCATTGACTCAGCTAACCAGGAAGGGAGTAAAGTTTGTTATGGAATGTAAGAGTAGTTTTCAGTTATTGAAGACTAAGCTAACTTCAGCTCCTGTGTTAGTTTTGTCGAGCGGTGTAGAGGGTTTTGCTATCTACACGGATGCATCTTGGATTGGCCTTGGATGTGTATTGATGCAGCAAGGAAGGGTAGTGGCATATGCTTCACGTCAACTGAAGGAGCATGAGCGAAACTACCCGACTCATGATCTTGAGCTTGCGGCAGTGGTTCATGCATTAAAGATCTAGAGACACTATCTTTATGGTGTGAGATTTGAGGTGTTCACTGACCACAATAGTCTAAAGTACATTTTCTCTCAAAAGGAATTAAACCTTAGGCAGAGAAGATGGATTGAGTTCCTGAAGGACTATGACTTCGACCTCTAGTATCATCCTGGAAAGGTGAATGTCGTAGCGGATGCCTTTAGTAGGAAGAGGTCGTCTCTCCAGCAGGATTGGAAGATGTTGGAGGATGCAGCGTGTGCGATGACTGAGTTAGAGCCATCATTGTGCCAGGCTTTTGTAGCTCAGTTGTCCATTAGGTCTTCGGTGTTGGATGAGGTGATCGAGCAACAGAAAGCCGACCCTAAACTCCAAGAGTTAGTGGGAAAGGCGGACATTGCTCGTGATGAGGATGGCGTGATTAGATTCCATGACCGTGCTTGTGTTCCAGACATCGTGGATGTCCGTGAGCATGTTTTAGCAGAAGCTCATAGGTCTAGATTCTCTATTCATCCGAGTAACACTAAGATGTACCAGGATTTAAAGAGATCTTTTTGGTGGTCTGGCATGAAGAAGGATGTAGCGGAGTATGTGTCTAGATGTCTAGTGTGCCAACAAGTGAAGGCCGAGCGGCAGTGACCATCTGGGCTTATGCAGAAGATGGAGATTCTAGTATGGAAGTGGGAAGCTGTCACTATGGATTTCGTTACAGGTTTGCCTCGATCTAGACGGGGTAATGACTCGATTTGGGTAGTCGTAGATAGATTCTCGAAGACTGCGCATTTCTTGCCCATGAAGAAGAAGCAGTCAGTAGAGAGTTTAGCTAGATTGTATATTAGTAGCATTATTAGATTGCATGGTGTCCCGAAGTCAATCATTTCGGATCGAGATCCGAGATTTACTTCGAGATTATGGAAGGGTCTTCAGGACACGTTAGGTTCAGAGCTGAGGCTTAGTTCGGCTTTTCATCCCCAGACATATGGACAGTCTGAGAGGACTATCCAGACACTCGATGATATGTTGAGGGCGTGTGTGCTGGATTGGAAGGATGATTGGGAGCGCCATTTATCTCTAGTGGAGTTTGCATATAACAACAGCTTTCATGCGAGTATTGGTATGGCTCCATTTGAGGCGTTGTATGGTAGGCCTTGCAGATCTCCTTTAGGTTGGGAGGAGACTGTTGATAGGCAGTTGATTGGTCCGGAGTTAGTTCAAGAGACTTCGGATAAGGTCCAGCTGATTAGGAAGAGACTTGTTACGGCACAGGATAGGCAGAAGAGTTATGCTGACAACAGGATGAAGGACTTGGAGTTGAGGTAGGTGAGCATGTCTTTTTAAAGATTTCGCCTACTCGTGGTGTAGTTAGATTTGGCAGGCATGGTAAGTTAAGTCCAAGATTCGTTGGCCCGTATGAGATTCTCAGACGATTGGGCAACGTGGCGTATGAGCTAGCTTTACCCCCAGCATTAGCTAGTGTTCATCTTGTTTTCCACGTATCTATGCTCATGAGGTATTTTAGAGATCCATCTCATATTATTAGTCGCGAAGCAGTAGAGATCCAGCCAGATCTTTCTTATGTGGAGCAACCAGTAGCTATTCTTGACCGGAAAGTCCAACATCTCCGGAACAAGAGTATTGCATCGGTGAAAGTCTTATGGCATAACTTCTCGCGAGAGGAGGCTACTTGGGAGCTTGAGGATGCAATGAAAAAGAAATATCCTCAATTGTTTGAATAGCGTCGATCTAACTTCGGGGACGAAGTTTCTTTAAGGGGGCGAGGGTGTAAGGCCCTTGATTTTTCAACTTTGGGTGATTTCCTATGTATGTATAAATGTATGCCATTGATGTATAAATTCTATTGTACATAGTACTTACTTATTCACATTGTATGAATAAGTATTATTTTAATGGTGCATTGTAGATTATATATATATAGCATGTGCGGTGTACATAAATTTTCTGCAGTTTTAAGTTCTGTGCAGACGACCTGTTGGCGTCAACATCAGTTGACGTTGACCATAAATCAGCGGCCACATCGATGGACGCCTACTCAGAATTGGCGGCTATTGATGTTGACGTTTACCTCCCAGACCTGTTGCGATTTCAGATCCGGAAACGCCTCCGAAAATGTTGCCCTTGATTTAGGAAAACGTTCCCCAACGGTAACCCAACCTTACCCAACTTCGTCTCCGACCCTAGCCCTATAAAACACCCTAGCTCCGGCCAGATCAAACCCTTTTGGCTCTTGAGTCAAAACCTTAGTTCTCTATGTGAAACCCCAATCTTTGAGCTCTGAAATCCGACGACTGGAGGCTTCATCCGGCGTTCTACAACGACTGGAGGAGAGTTTAAACATTTGAGAAGACTTCTACGACACCTAATCGCGCTCTGCATCAACACAGAACTCGGATCAAGGGAGTTTTGAGGACTCTTTGGCTCTGGCTGAGGAGGGCTTCTCCAGCTTAAATCTTTGCTAGTAGATTTTCCAAGAGGCAAGTACCCCATCCACATCATTCCTACATGTGTCTAGTAAGTCCTAGGAATTTTCCGAATTTTATTTCGAGTCCTGGAACCCCAATTTCACCAAGTTTCATACGTTCAGTCTGTGTTTTGGACAGACAGGAACTTAACGCCAGGATCCCTTGCCCTTAAGATCTGAGTTGGCGGCACACTATGTTGCCGTTAACATGAGTAAACGGCCATACCATTGCCGTTGAGTTCTTCAGGCAAGAACAGTGGACTGTCCGCCTTTATAAGCTATTTTTTTTTATTTATGTTCATGAGGATATATGGTAAATTTTATATGTTACGTAATATGTGTAGTGGAGCATGTTGTGTAATTTCTGCAAAATTTTGTTCAGTATATTATTTATTAATTTTTTTTGAAATACATGTTAAACATATTCTGAATATTGTAAATTACTGTTTATGTTATCCTTGTGGGGTTTAAGTGGCAAAAATTTTCCGTGGTGCTTAAATCAATGTCAGAGCATGTTGTTAAAATTTGGGAATTTTCTGATGACTGTGTAAATTTTTAGATTTTCTAAACTGAAAAATAGTGAGCATGCTTAATTAGTGCAGAAATTCCATTAAACGATATGGAAACAGTTAAATCTCTAGAATTTGGCACAGGATTAGAACTGTCAGTATACATGTATATAATGAATTGTGAATCCGAACAATGAAAATCCATGTTAATTTGGTTATTTTAGTCTTATGTGATTTCACTATTAGAATTTTCATAATTAGTGTGTAATTCAGAAAAATGCGAAAATTTATATGCATGATGGGTAACCTGTAATAGGTGTTTGGTTAAAATTTTGTACTGAAATGATGATAGTAGCTATATATGTAGATTTTGCGTGCAATATTGATAAATAAATGCACGTTAATATGATTAGTGTTAAAATCTACTAATTTCAACATGATTAGACTTGTTTGTATCCGATAATACTGAGAACAGTAGTACCATGTTAGTTAACACTGAAGTATGTAAATGTGTGAGCATGTATTGGATGTGTTAAATTTTTGCATTAAGCATGTGTTAAAATTTAGACAAATGTGTAAATGTGCCAATGGGTGACACTGCTACCTTAGAGGGCTGTGGAACTGTACTGTGGTAAAGTCCCCATGGGAAGGTTCATAGTGTGTGATGTCCCACGGGCATTGGGATTAAATCCTGGAGGCGAACAAGTATCGCTGGTTAGGGTGGAGAGTTCTTCTCCCGGTTATGCGCAATAACTAAGATTTATCATTGTAATGCCTAGGTGATAGATATGTGATGTGATTAGTGTGTGTCCTTTTAAAAGGTGGTTTGGGCTATGTGTCACGGCATTTAATAAATGTGAACCTGTGTTTAAGTGAAAGTGAAAGTGTAAATTGTGAAATTGTGTTAGTGATCATGTGTTAATATGAATTCTTGTGACAGCATGTAAATTGATAACTTCTTAAATGATTATAATATGTACATAGCAAAATAGCAACCTTCTCATGAGCATGAATGTATTATCTATGTGAAAATGATTATAGAATTCATGTTAAAATTGTCTCTTATTTATGTGTACAAACTCCATGTTTAAATTGACTAATGTTTAACTTGTAAGTGTGTGAATGTGGTTAAATGAGCTAGTTTAATATATGAAAAAGTGTGTAGAAAGCATGTGATAGGCTTTAAGTTATTGAAAATTTTGTATAAGTCAATTTCCATGTGTAACATGTGTAGACATCATGTTTAGGATTTTTACTCGAATTAATTGTTAAATCCATATTTATATGATATTGTGTAGTATGAAAATGTGAAAGTTTTGTGATGCATGTAAGTTTAGTGTGTTTGGTGTTACTTGTGGAGTTCATTTGAACTCACTCTTGCTTCGACGTACAGGTACAGAGATTTCTACTTCTTCCGAGGAGATCGTTAGGAGCGAATCGGAGCGGGAGTAGGAGACCTTGTTTTGGACCTGGTGTTGTACTTTATTTTTCATATGTATGTAATAAGAGTAGACTTACTCTACCTTTCGGATTGTGTACTTATTTAGTGGAAAGTTGTGGACAATGTAATTATTTCATTTCTCAGTTATGAAAAGTTTAGATTTATTTTTTTCTATATATATGGACTACGAATAGAGTGTGGATGATGGAATAAGAAGTTACTTTTGGCTATTTCTTTTCCGCTGTTATGTGAATGTATTTATGTATATTTCAGCCTATCGTATAACTGTTCGGTAAATGTCCCACTGTAGCGGCGTTCATTATATCGATGTGGGTTGGTGTAACCGTATCGGTATAAAGAGGGTCGTTACAATGCTTGTCCCGCTACTGCCCAATTGCCTCCTTTCATTCAAGAACAAGTTCAAGCTGCCCAAGGTTTCTACAAACCCTCCCATGATCCATACTCTAACACATACAACCCTGGTTGGAGAAATGATCTAAATTTTTCATGGAAAAATCAATCTGAACAGGTGTCTCAACCTTCTTTTAAGCAATCCATGTATGGTCAATCCTATTGCATTCAGAATTCGGGATTTGGCCAATCTTCTTATTCCAAACCTCCACAATTCCAACGAAATCAAAACTCAAATCAAGTTGCTTACACCAATTTCCAGCAACCTTCATATAATCAACCACCACCTCCTCAACCTAATTTGAAGATAAAATGAATCAACTCCAAAACATGATGGCGACTCTATGCCAAACTGTGCAGGAACAACAAAGTCAATATCAAAATCAAAACCAAAAATTTTCAACAAAATTTGGCAAGGATAAGTCTCATATTGCTGATGTATGTCAAAGGAGGGAATTGGGTCAGTTGCCAAGTCAAGCCATAGCAAACCCAAGGAACAACCCTCCCGGATTTTATCAGAACCAGCAAAACCATCAAGTCCAGGGGTACAGACCACCTGCTCGACCAAATGCCCCTCCACCATCAAACACACAACAAGCTTTTGTCCAGAACATTCCAGCACCACAAATTCAGAATCAACCTATACAACAGGACCATCCTCCTGCCCAAGCTAGGGGCCCTCAAGTAGAAAATGCAAAAATTGTGTCTACCTTAAGAAGTGGAAGAATCAGAACAAATCCTCACCCTCACATGTCAACATTGCATGAGGATAAAGAAAATGAAAATGAAATTGAAATTGAAGAAGAGATTGAGGAAAATGTTGAAAAATCCAATGGAAAAGAGAAAATAACTGAAAAATCTCTAGACAAAATCAAATTGAATGAAGATCCAAGCTGTTACATTCCAAGAGTCCCTTTTCCTGAAGCTTTAAAGCCAAAATCCAAAAATAAACCAACTAGTAATGAAGAACTCTTGGAACTTTTTAAGCAAGTTCACATCAACATTCCTCTCCTTGATGCTATCAAGCATGTGCCTGCCTTTGCCAAATTTCTAAAAGAAATGTGTACTCAAAAACGTGAAGTGGGGAATAAAACTGAAACCATCATTCTTCCAGAAATTATGAGTACCATTGTCTTGAATCAACTCCCTAAAAAGCTCAAAGATCCAGGCACTCCACTAATTCCTTGCACCATCGGTGGAGTCACTTTTGAAAGTGGCCTTTTAGATTTGGGAGCCAGTGTCAATCTCCTACCTTCTGCTATTTTTGAGAAATTCAAGATAGGAGAATTGAAACCCACTTCTGTTGTCCTTCAACTAGCCGATCGTTCTGTCACCACTCCAAAAGGCTTAGTTGAGGACGTTATTGTGAAAATCAATGATTGTTACTTCCCTGCCGATTTCATCATTCTGGACATGAACACCCCTCAAGATTTAACTCAGTCCACCATCATCCTTGGTAGGCCCTTTTTGGCCACAGCCAGGGCAAACATTGATTGTGCCACTGGGATGATGAATATATCATTTGGGGATAGGCAGGTTAGTATCAACATTTTTAGGGCATCTAGGCACCATGATCAAGAAGAGAGCTGTCTAGTGGTAGACTCCTTGGAAGAATCCTGTGTGGAAGATGCAGTAGACCAACCCTGTGCTCTAGGATTTGAGGGAGAGGAAGGACAATTTAATTCCTTATTTCAGGATAGTGATCCATCAATTCCATCTGAGTGTCCTCCTAAGGTTGAGCTAAAATCACTCCCTGCTAGTTTGAAGTACATCTTTCTTGGAGAGAACAAGACTTGGCCTGTCATAATTGCTAGTGATCTTGAGGAAGGGCAGGAGAAGAAATTGATTGAAGTTTTGAAGAGTCATAAGAAAGCTATAGGTTGGACAATTGATGATTTGAGACGGATAAGTCCTTCAGTGTGCACACATCGCATATACTTAGAAGAAAATGCTAAAAGTTCAATAGAAATGCAAAGAAGGCTTAATCCTAACATGAAAGAAGTTGTTAATAAGGAGATTATCAAATGGCTTGGTGGTTGCATGGTTACGTGGGCATCCAAGAAGCAACACTCGGTTGCACTCTCCACTGCAGAGGCAGAATATGTTGCTGCAGGAAGTTGTGCGGCACAAGTGTTGTGGATAAAAAGTCAATTGTGTGACTATAACATCGACATTGGATGCACACCTATCCTATGTGACAATACTAGTGCAATCAATCTATCAAAGAATCCCATTCAACACTCTAGGACAAAACACAGAGAAATTCGTCATCATTTCTTGAGAGATGAGGTAGCCAACAGAACCTTAGAGATATGCTTCATACCCACTGAAAAACAATTGGCTGACATCTTTACCAAACCTCTCGCTGAAGATAGATTCACCACATTGAGAAGAGAATTGGGCTTGTGCAAACTGCAATGAAACTCATCCATATACTAAGCATATGTCCCTTGTGTGCACCAACTATGAGGTATATCAAATGGTGATTTATGGAAGAACAAGTCCTGCTTGTTTGGAAACCTTCATTATGCGTGAGAAAAGATACTTCGCCACGTATCCATAGTTATGTTGCATGAAAGGGTCATGTACTTTCTATAAGGAATTAGTTTCTTTACGTGTTTGCCCATTCTCTATTCATTGTGAAAGATTGAATATCTTCATTGTCTGTCTTCCTACATACTCTGGTGTGTTTATTTGATTGGTCCAGTTGTGCAAGTGTGTCTTGATTTTCTTAACTGTTTGTGTACACATGAGCACACACTATGGGGGAGCTAGTTCAGGTTAGATGGTTGTCATCATGAAGGAAATCACTCATCCTTTGTGTACCTTCAATTTCCTCACATGCAATGGTCATTTCATTCTTCATTCTAACCTTAAACTGGCTCTGCACAGGTATCTGTCGACAGTCCTCATTCACTCTGTCGACAGCTCACTCCCCACAGAACATAGATTTGCACTCTGTGTGCATCTGTCGACAGACGAAATTTCATCTGTCGACAGACCACCACAGTTTATGACATCCCTGACCGGGCAACACTCTATCTGTGTGTAGCTGTCGATAGGCTTTTTCTAGCTCTCGACAGACACCCTCAATCAAGGAAACTCATGCTTATTTCATCACACACTTCTTAAGCAGGTTCATGTCTTTCAACTAAGGTGTCTATTAGGTGACCATGCATGTTTGACTCCGTCATATTCACATGATATTAATGTTATTCCCTAAACCACCATGATTTTGACATACTACTCATGAATGAGTCTAGGTTATATCATTCTGAAAACATTGAACTATCTTAGAGGATAAACACCTAACTCTCTTGAATAATTTCCTTGTAGGAAAACACTATTCTCAAGTAACTTGAAAAGTTTTATGGTGATTGAACTTTATGTCTAATATTGACTGCTAATTATATATATTCCTTGATCTGGAGTTTTAATCTAAAATGGAGAAAAGCTGCCTATTTCTGAAAAACAACAAAATTAGACAAAAGTCAATCTACAATTGGGATAAAGGTAGAGCAATGATGTGTATTACTGAGTAACCGGGAGATGGGCATCACAAATGTCTGCCCTCGCGTCAAAATGCTATCTCATCAACTCTATACAACGGTATGATGGACACTTCCACTGAGTAACTGGGGGTACGGACACTTGTCATGTCTATCCTCACGTCAAAATGCGTGAAGTTCTCTTAATTACCCCTTCTCCCATTGCATTCATTAATTGCAAAAAAAAAAAACTGAAATGGAGTGAAGCCTCCACTGTGTCTCGAATCACAGGGTCATTGGTGTTTATGGTTATCAAGAAATTTAGACGTTCATTTCAATCATCATTTGATCATCATAAACTAGGGACAGTGTTGTTCTACAATGTTCTTAATCAAAAAAAGGTAATGGTGTCTTTTCTCAATGTTTGTAAGATGTTCTCTTAATGCTCTAACTTGAAACTCCTTGGGCATTATGTTTAAACCATTTAGGTCAATGGGATGGCTTACATATCCGTGCATATGATAGGTTCCAACGTGTGTTCACCTATCGTACACCTTATATATACATCGTGTATACACTGCTCAGATGTTTCTCTTCAAAATCCAAACAAAAAGCAGTCTGGCGCATTTTCTGAAGGCGCCTGTCAACAGCCCCCAGGGCATTTGTCGACAGCCAACGCCAATCCGAATTTGGGAAGTCCAATGGGCACGCCATTTGGGGCTGATTTGGTGGGACCCTTGCCTTTTAAACCTCCCTCCAATCTCTTCAAATGGCAACACTAGTTCTTTCTCCTCCTCCACCACCAAATCCCCCTCCTTTCCTCCTCAAACCACCTCCCTCCCTTCTCTGGTCGAGAAACCCTAGCCCCTTCCTCTCTTGCTCTTTCTCTCCTGTTCTACTATCTACATCCATCATCCCCTTCATACACCGTGCTTCTGTCGTCTTCATGGCTTCCTGGGTTAAGAAGATGATTTCTCGTCGTCGTCCCGCCTCCTCTTACGCTGGTGAAGACTCACGGGCTTCTGATGAGTGCCGGACGAAGCATCGGGATGATCGTCTACCCGAGCTCCTCATCCCACCCCGTCTGAAACTCACAAGGGTGAAGGGCACTTTCACAACATTCGTCCCTCCTCGGTATGTGGATTTCCCTTCTCTGGTCGACCTCTTCCCGAATCTCCAACCCCTGTTCGACATCCAGGGCTGGACGGTTCTTCTGTATGCTCATACGGACTACTCTCCCACTGCCGTTACTGAGTTCTTCAACAATCTCAGCCTCTCCGACAAGGGGGACTTCTACACCTCTGTAAAGGGCACTACCTTCAAACTCACCACCAATCTGTTCAGCACTGCCCTTCAAATTCCTAACACTGGGGCTGAAATTCTAGCACATCACCCAGATGCTTCTATCTACTATCCTTTAATCACTCTCCAACCCTATGATGGCACATAGAAGTTGCTAAACTCAATGCCAATACATTCCCTCCTCTGAACCGCATGATCTATCATATTTTCACTACCCTCATTGCACCTAAGCATGGCAGTCGTGAACTAGTCATTGATGTTCACAAATCATTGTTCACCTTTTTCCTAAACTGTGAACCCATAAACTTATCTGCCTTGATGCTTGGCCTCACCAGGCAATGCTACTATAATCCCAGGAGATCTATGCCATTTGCTTGCCCACTCACGTCTCTCATGCAATTCATTGGCATTCCTATTCCAGACAGTGAGTGTGTCTCGCTAACCTCCCGCAATAGCTTCGATCTCACTGCTGCACATCGCATGGGGTATAAGATGCTTGATGGAGTGGTCACCAGGGAACTAAAGGGTAAGGCACCAGCTGCTGCCATGGATGAAGACACTGAAGAAGATGAAGCTCCTGGTGATAAAGATGATGATGATGAAGACTCCCAGTCTGCACCTCATGATGTGCCGGGAGATGTTGCTAGTGATGCTGCTGCTGAGCCCTCGCTCCGCGATCTAATTGCTCAGCTCCAACATCAGATGGCAACTGGATTCAACACGCTCAATGCACGTATGGACACAATGGATATGAGCATTGCAGCACTTGACACTCGCCTGGATAACATTTCTACTAAGCTTCATGACAACCGTCGAGCTCCTGCACTGCCTGCCGATGATGCTGCTTAGTTAGTTTGTGTGTGTAGGAGTGGGTCAAGTCCTGTTATCTTATTTCCGTCTGAGTCTTGTCTTGTTTTGTGTCATGTTGCTTTCATTTGATGTTCATGTAATTTCCTTCCCTTTCCTGTCTCTTCAGTTAACACTCTTTGCCCTATGTGTGCTTCATATCATATTAATGAATTCACAGGTCTATGCTATCTACATGTGTGACAGTTGTGCGTACTTTTCGATGTTGTCAAAAGGGGGAGAACCTCAATTGTGCACTAATTGAATTTTTTTGTCATCATCAAAAAGGGGGAGAATGTTGGGTTTTCATTCTAATGTTTATAATAACATGTTTTTGATGATGAACAATCTTAATTGAGGTTTGATACATGACAAATAACTTGATGCAATATTTGGTCTTTCATGTATTCATAATATCTCACTATACATGTTTGATCATGTAGGTATGAAGGCATACAACCAAGCTATCACAAAACAAGAAAAACATATCACAAAAGCACTAAAATCTGTCACCTGCTGACAGACTCCAAGGTGCCTGTCGACAGATATGAACAGGCAGAAAACACCAAGTTCAGGAAATAGCCATCTGTCGACAGATGCCCAGTCGGCTGTCGACAGATGCACTCAGAAAATAGCCCACCGAAATCCCAAACTTCCTTGTGCAAAACTATTGCTATCTGTCGACAAATGATCAAGGCCTGTCGACAGACGTAGAGGATCATCAGATACGGAAACTTTCCAAGTTACCAAAGATAGTGGTTGCAACTCCCACATCTCTCCATATGTAAACACCACTATATAAGCAACTATTTTGAAGCAAATCCCGTACAGAAGCAGCCACCAACAAAACCCTAAAGCAAGTCCAAGACCAAGAGGTATTATTGCTGCTCTGCTTCAACCTACTGCTCAGAGATAGAAAGATCCATTGATCCAGCAGTACTGAAGATAGAACGTCGTGGATTCAAGCTTCTCCATCGATCTGAAGCCATCAAGACGAAGTTTGAACTCCATTCAAATGTTTCCAAGAAGAGTTCTCAATCAGGATTCATCCCTTCCACTCAGAACTCTTTCTACCTACTTTCATCTATCATATGTGTGTGTGTGGGTGTGTCTCAAGCAGCCCTTGTGCTTGATTCACGTATGTGTTGTTCTGATCGTGGGTGCACATCAGATAACACGTGTGTGTGTGAGTTGTAGTCACCGAACTAGCTCATAAGCAGTGTGCTCTGCATGTGTGTGTGGTCCGTGGACGTAGGATACACAAGTTGTGTACTCTGAACCACGTAAATCTTCGTGTCTCGTGGTTTGAACGTTTCTACGTTAGATGGTTGATAGGCACGTTGTCTCTACACATGATAGACAGATTGCTCTTTCATCTACACATAACCAACACACATCTAAGTCTTACTTTAATTCTACTGAAAATTCAGAAAGTCTGTGTTGTGATTAAAAGGGTTGTATTAAATTTTAATAGACAGTAATCTATTCAACCCCCCCTTCTAGAATACCATATAGGGAATTCCGCAACCTTTCAGAAGGGTTACGGAGGTACCTACCTTTCACCCGAAGATCGCGGGAGTTGCGTATGTGGGCCCTACCTCCTCCTTCCACCGGCCGGCCGACGAAGGAGATTCAGCTTCGATTACCTTGCAAAAGAGGACAAAGAAAACAAATGACGAGAGGATTAGACTATGTAAGTGTAGTAAAAGTTCATATAGAATGAAATAAAAGACATCAAATGGGCGTTAACACACCTTATGAAGTTGGTGTTAAACCCCTAAAAGATAGGCGGGGAAGAAATGATGTGCGTATGTGTGGTGGATGTGAGATGCATGCAATACAATAAGTAAAATGAAAATAGGAAGAAGGGGAAATGGCGATATAGCCCGCGGTGGTGGCGGATGGAGAGGATGAAGGGATGCTCCGCCCGTCTTACTCCGGTGCTCGTACGATGGATGGAGACTCCGGATCGCGAGGGGAAAGACGTGGAAGGCGCTCCTCCTCGGCTCCGGAATGCACTTTCGATTTAACAGGCTCCGCCTCTGGATATAGGAGAATTATAGCACGGAGGTCAAGGTGCCAATTTGGTAGGGCTTTGCCGGCTCTGAGAATTAGGTTTGGGGAAGAATGGGTAAGATCCAGAAATATTGGGAAAACACTCTTGCAAGGCAAAAAGAGGGCCATTTGTTGCGTTATGCAGCAACATGAAATTTGCTCGACCGTGGAGTCGAATTCGCGTGTCTACAGTTGCCACGCCTTGGCGTCTGCTTTACAGGGGAGCGAAGCGAAGGGACACGAAGTGGAGTGCAATGGAGTGAAATGGAGCGAAGTGGATTGAAATGAAATGAAGTGTAGCGGAATGGAGTGTAGCGGGAGCAGACTGAAAAGTAGACGCCAATGTGAAAAATAGACACGCGTGATCATTGGTGACTGCCACCTGATAAGAGTCTTTTACCAACACCTAAGGAAGTCATCACCGGAGAAGAAGACCTAAAGAAACGTATGTTTGGACAAAGGAAAGGGGTAAGAAAGAAAGGTACTGCGTGGGGCACAAAAGGAAAGAAAAGATCAACTTCCAACGTCGGGGGAAGTACCTAAGGACACAATCCATTAGGTTTCACCATTGGGGGCGTCTGCCACTGCCTCAGGTGGATCTCTGGGAGTAAAGGCGAAAAAATAAAAAGGATAATTCCAAACAAGGGGTTCTAAGGAAATCAGCCCGGGGGCAACAACAAAGGGAGTTGGGTATTCGACCCGAAATGGAATATTCCAAGTTGCATGGAGTTGAGGCACGGATGGCTCTCAAATTGCATTGGAAGAGTGGTTTTCCACTGTCATTTCAATATGCATGTATGCTGGGCTAAAAGAAAAATAGGTTAAAGGGAGTAGGAAATAACCAAGGATAATATTGTTACGATGGCGCTGAGTCAGGACTGGGGGTATGCATGGGTCCATCGTCCTCACATGTCAAGCGTAACGGCCTATCCGTGCGGCTAAGGATCCTCTGGGATAATTATTATTTTTGGTAAAGGGCAACTCAAATCCCAGATTCCCCAGAGCCACAAGGTCCTTAGTGTGCTCTAAGATTATAACATATAGATAACTGATGGTGGGGGCAGCAGTTGCAGCCTGATGTAGCGCCAGATGAGGTAACTCGAATCCTGCGCTCAAAACTCATTAGCCAAGATAACAGACAACATGGCATAACAACATTCATGGCTTGGAGCATTAATAAAGTATTAAACAAACAACCGTGGTTCATTTGGTTTAACCATGAGGATAGGTAATCTTTTGGATAAGGGAGTTTGGAGTGCAAGATGGGGAACCCATGAAGGGGAAGAATTGCATTGTTCTGACGCAAACAAGAGGCAATGTGCTTGCCTTGCAATACCATCATGAATTTTTTGGAGTTTTGGAAGTATTTGAATTTTTGTGGATTTTGGAGATATTTGAATTTTTGTTGGATTTTTAGAATATTTGAATTTTTGTTGAGATTTTTTTTTGAAAATAATTGAATTTTTGTTGGTTTTGAAAGTATTTTATTTTTTGTGATTTTTGGAAATATTTGAAATTTTGTGGATTTTGAAAAGTATTTGATTTTTTGTGGATTTTTTTGGAAATATTTGATTTTTTTGTGGATTTTGGAAGTATTTGAGTTTTGTGGATTTTGGAAATATTTGAATGTTTTGTGGATTTTAGAAATATTTGATTTTTTGTGATTTTGGATATATTTGGTTTTTTGTGATTTTAGAAATATTTGAATTTTTTTTTAGATTTTGGAACATTGTCATGCCATGGCAGCGTTAGAGTTATAAAAATTGACTGACGAGGGTCTTTGTTACCTCCCGTTTAATTAAGGAATGCTCAGAGTAGGACGTGCGTTTTAACGTGGCACCCACGACTAATTGCATTTAGTCAACAGTGGCACTATCACAGCCACTCCTGAAAAGGCAATTAGGTCTGGCAGAGAGAAGGGAAGAAAGCTTGGAGATAAGCTTGATATGGGTATTGAAGGGTTGGGTTAGACTTCCTTCCATGGCACAGCCGTCAGAAGATTCAGTCTCATTAAGCACTGGGGCTTTTGAATTATTTTGAAATCTTGAGTGATGACAATTTGATTGCAGGGACATGCGTACGACCAGGTCCATTTGGATCTCCGTGGGGACTTTGCCACTCTTTGCTATGCCCTATTATGATTGATTTGTTTTTTTTTTTTTTTTTTTTTTGCATGCGTACGTCCAGGTCCATTTGGATCTCTGCGGGGACTTTGCCGCTCTTGACATGCATTTGACTTTGATTTTTATTGGTCATTTGATTCGCCCGTTTTGGAGACGTTCTCTTATGACGGAGTGCTTTGGGTTTGTTGCCTTGCCCAGACTACCTCTACTACCCATACTTTGGCTGAATAGGAGGAGAAACAGACTTTTGTGCCTTTCAGGCATGGTTGTGACAGTGACAGTGTCTACTGGGAGCAATCGGCTTTGGGTGCTGTGCAGTGTGTGAAGTGCCCATGCTAAGGGCAAACCTTAATGACCTGGGAGGGAGATTTGGACTCCTGGCATGGGATTCTCACAACGTGAGTGCTGTGATAGCATGACAATGCTGAAATATTCATCTTTTTATGGATTTTTTATATTGATAAAAAACTTTTCAAAATAAGAGTTTTGGAGGGTAAGGAGGGACGAATTCCCTGCGCTAGGGCGAGACTCAGAGGCTACAAAGAATTTACATTTTTTATTTAGGAATTAAAGAACTAAGTGGGGGCTAAAGCCCCGAAAGAGGGTGAGTAAAGGACGAATGCCCTGTGTTGGGGTGAGACTCTGGGGTCTACGAGAATTTACATTTTTATTTGGAAATTAAAAAACTAAGTGGGGGCTAAAGCCCCGAAAGAGGGTGAGGAAAGGATGAATGCCCTGCATCGGGGCGAGACTCAGAGACTAGAAGAATGTACAATTTTATTTGGAATTTTAAAAAGACAAGTGGGGACTAAAGCCCCGAAAACAATGCGAGAAGGGTCGAAGGACCCGATTGAAAATGGCAAGGAGAGAGTGGCAGAAAAACTTTGGAGACTCCGGCGGGGCCGGAGGGGTTTAAAGAAGAAGGAGGGTGCGATGCCTTGTGAGAGGAAGAGAATCCGACGGGGCCGGAGGAGATAAAGGAAAAAGCGGGCCACGAGGGGCCAGAAAGGAGGGGGCGCCGCGTGGGGCGCAAGATGGAGATGTGCCACGTGGGGCACAGGATGGAGACGTGCCGCGTGGGGCAACAGGAAGATGTGTCACGTGGGGCACTGGATGGAGATGTGCCTCTTGGGGCACGGGAAGGAGTTGTGCCACGTGGGGCACGAAAAGAAGTTATGCTATGTGGGGCATGGAAAGGAGAGTAAGGATTATACAAAGGGGTGCGAAGCCCGGTATAAGAAAATGAATCATAAAAAAGATGAAAATAAAATACCTCCCGTAGGGAGGGAATGTGGAGACCCCACAAAAAGGTGCCAAGCAGCACAAAAGATGATAGGAAAGAAAATGGAAAAGATGGAGGCCCCCTGGTCTTTTGCCATGCCCGGCATTTAATATTCCGCTTGGGAATCGGCATTTTAACCCCCAGGTACTTCCTCATGAATTTTGCCCAACAGGCAGATGGCCTTGCTCTTCTCGCAGAGGTTGAACGGCTCTCAATGATTGGATTGTTGACTTCCGTTGGAGTGTCAAATGACAGTGGCAACTTCCTTGGAATGTGGTTGAACGAAATAGTGGGGAGTTCCACTGGTAGATTTGGAAGCAACAATGTGGGGATCGTGCCCAAAGATTGTATAATGTTGGTTGTGGGAAGGGGCACGTCCCCTTGGATAATTGATTGTGCCAAGGATTTGGCCTTGGAATGTGTGAGCACAATCTGGATAGTTGACCCCTTCACTAGAGTGGGAAGGTTCACAACAATGGTGTGAGGGGTCATGAGAGCTTGGAGGGTTTGATTCCCTATGAGTATGGTGAATTGAACCCGGTTGGCAACGGGTATGAGTGGCATATGATTAGAAGGCCTCTTGACGGCCATGATTGGAGGGGAGGACTCCCGCTCGGTAAATGCGCCCAGTATTTTGACAATGACCGGCATACGAAGAATACAATCTTGTATTTTAAATAGCATGCTCGGTCCCGGGGCTTCCTTCTGCTGTGCTTGCTTGTTGCTCCTTAAAGGGGTGCACCCGCTCCGTTGGATGGGGGTGGATATGGTGGGTGTAATGGGAGGTTGTATGGCCTGTGGAGGCACGATGGTATGAAGGGGAAGATTTTGCTTAGGTTTGGTTGCCAATGGTGTCGGCGGAATGGGAGGTGCAATGATTGGTGTAATGATAGGTGGAGGCTTGATAATGGAAGGTTTAATGGTAAATGTGGATGGTAGTGTAGAAAGCGTAGGTAAATGGCGTACGAACATGACCTTGGAAGGTTCATCGTCATAACACCAAGTGGTTTCCTGGATGGGTTGGCTGTTGGCAACCTCAGCCCGAGCAACAAGCTGTGGTGGAGGTGGAGGTTGTTGTGGTGGAGGTGCAGGAATCGGCATGGGAGCCAGAGCAGGTGCAACGTAGGGCGCAGGAGCTTCTTCTTGTATAGGGGCATCGTAGGGCCCAGTTGGAGGTAGCTGAGTCCAAAAAAGACGAATCAGTGGATGCCTGGGTGGCGGCATGTTGTGGTAAATGGGTGTTTGTGGAGGTGTATATGATGTGGATGTTGTATAGTGGTGAGGTGGATGGTGGATGGCGTTCATTGATCCGTTCTTTCTCAATTTAATTTGATCGAATAGCTCCACGATCAGGGAGTCCATCAGATGGGTCTGAATGTAACGTCCCCGCTCATAAAGCTCTTCCATGGTGGTGATCTGGTTCATGGCCAAGATGTGCCTGAACCCCGAAGTAGAGTTAGAAATGATTATTTTAACTTGCTCTGACTCTGAGAGCACATTTTGCAGACGGGTGGCCATTGACCTCCAACTGTTAGCAAATTGTACAAATGCCTCATCAGCCCCCATCTTCTCGGATGTTAAATCTGTGATAGAGAGATAAGGACTGATGCAGTCTTTGTACCTCTGAAGGAATTTTTTATGAAGGGCGCGGAAGTCTCCTGCCTCACTTGGCTCTAAAGAGTAGAACCATTCGAGTGCAGGACCGTCAAGAAATTTTCTAAATAAATATGCCAAGGTAATGGGGTCACGTTGCCAATGTGGAGACTCATAAAGGAATTCCTTGACATGAAGATAGGGATTGCCAATGCCATTGTACAATCGGTACGTTGGCATCTCCAAAGGATGAATATAAATTTGTGGGAGAGCCGGCATGGCGGCGACGGGGTCACCCATGGGATTGGAAAGCTTATTGATTTGATTCTCCAAATTATTCAATTTTTGGAGAAGAGCATGTTGGAGTGGAGTGGGTTGCTGCTGGGCGAATGAGGGAGTACATGGGGGTGGCCTTGAATTAGTGGGCCTTCCCAAAGGGCGGTCTGTACGGACCGGGGCATAGGACTGCAAATGGCCAGGGGGGCCGAGGTGATCGAGAATGTACAGAGGTATGTGGCAAAGTTGCCGGAATATACAAAGGCGGGTGCCTGGGAGAAGGAGAGGAAGAGGGAGTCACACCCTCAACTAAAGATTGAATCAAGTTGAGTTGTTGAGGGGTGAGCTGATCCAGGGCATGCAGGACAATTTGGACTATAGGGTCTTGGTGGGGGGAAGGCCCTTGCCGGGTTTTGATTGGAGTGAGGTGTGAAGGGACATCAGATAGGCTAGTGCGTGGTGTGCACACATAACAGTAGGAAGTAGATGTTTGTCCCTCACGATGGTGAAATGGATGGACATGGGATTGAAAAGACTGAATGCTTGAATTATCCTCATAGTCCATGTTATTAAAATTGGCATGATAGTATGGGTCCATTTTTAACAAGGCAAGCAAAACAAACAAGTTCAACAAAGATTAATCAATCAATAATGGTTCGAACAAGTTATGATGTTTTGCGCTTGTTTTTAGGAGTTTCACAATTAATTAAATGGATTGAAAAATATTGTCACTCCAGGTGAGATCCTAGTTGGGTAGAAGATGTATACTTCGGAGTACAACTAGAATCACCTCTCACCACGCGATGAGATAGCTAACCCGGGTCAACGGAAGGGTACCGCCAGCTCGGTCCACCGTGAGGGAATCCATGGGGTACGGAGTCTTATGGGGTTTTGGGAGAAGGTTCGCTAGTTCAAAGGGACGGAATGCCCAATGGAGAGCTTGCCTTCACTGGAAGGGTGTGTGCAGCCTAGGATATGAGGGAAGGAGGTCCCCCGACCAATGCAAAATGCCCTGCATGCAACAGTTTATAGCAAAAATGGCAGAAGAGGCGGGTTTCTGTCAGCACTGTGAATCACGACGGGCATAGTCGCCGCAACTCACTAATCACGTACAGTCACTCGGACGCGGAACAAAGAGCCCCGAAAGGTTGTCAACGACGCGTCTGGTCCCTGTTGACGGACTGCTGGCAAGAACGCATCGGCCTTTGCCACCGTGACAATAACGCGTCGGCCTCTGCTGCCGCGACAATAACACGTCGGCCTATGCTGCCGCAACAGTAAACTAAAACGTGTTTGGTGTAGGGGATGCGCTATAAACGCGTCCTCTATGTCGGCCGCTATTCCAAACAGGCACCCGAGTACGAAAAAGAAAGCAGTAAACAAGTAGTAAGCAGGTACGATGTACAGGGAATAAAAATCAAGATATACAAAGACGCGTCGGGGTTAGCCGCCGCGACAAGCTAAACGCATCGGCTATTGCCGGCGCGACAACAAAATCATGACGCGTCAGGTTTAACCGACGCGACAAGAAGAACGCGTCTAGTTAAGAGGACGCATTAATAAGCCTGAATCACGTCCTCTGTTTTGGACGCGATTCCAAAGGCAAACCGAGAAATAAAAACAAAGCAAAAAAGAAGGCAGGATATGTGTATAAAAAGGGAAAAAAATAGAATTAAACACACAACATGCTTCGCAGGGTATAAAACAAATAAAAGGAAGAGTGCCACAAGGGGCACGAAGGAGGGGGGTGATCAAATGGAAAGCGCAAAAGAGGTCCAACCGTGATCGCCAATATGTGGATACCGCTTTTCGCTCTCGTTTTTCCGGGGTTCCTTCGAGACCCCGAAGAAGAGAGAGAGAGAGAGAGAGAGAGAGAGAGAGAGAGAGAGAGAGAGAGAGAGGAGGGAGAAAATGGGGGCAGGGGTTGGTGTTGGGGCGGTAAGTAGAAGGACTGGGATTGCCCATTGCACTCACTTGCTCATTGTGTATAACCCCCTCGATAGTGGGACCACTAGTAGAGGTCCGGTCTTCTTGAAAGTTGGGGCTTTTGGCTCAAACATGGCCATAATTGGAGAGTCCTTGAGTTGAGTCTAGATGTATCAGGCTCTCTCATACAGTTCTTCCATCGTGGTCAACTTATTCATAGCCAGAATGTGGCTAAATTGTGACGTGGCATCCGCCATAATCATCTTCACCTGCTCTGCCTCGAACAAAGAATCTCTCAACCTCTCAGCCAGAGCCCTCCATCTGTTGGCATAGTGGGTGAAATCTTCATCCGCCTTCATTTTCTTGGCCATTAAATCTGTGATTGACAGTGCAGGGCCAACCCTATCTCTGTATCTTTGCAGAAATTTCCTCTGCACTACCTCAAAATCATCGGCGTCTGCGAGTTCCAAAGAGTAGGACCACTCAAGGGCGGGCCCATCCAGAGACCGGCGAAAAAGGAAAGCAAGGATGCGGCTATCATTCTATCAAAATGACGACTCATACATGAACTCCTTAACATGTACGAACGGGTTACCGGTGCCATTATAACGGCGGTAGATGGGTAACTCCGAATGGGGAAGATGGAAGGCTGGCATAGAAGGAAGTGTCAGTTCAAAGGAGTCTTTGGGGGCAGACACCTTCTTCAAATCCTGTTCCAACTGACTCACCTTTGCCATGAGGGCTTGGGTGAATTGGTTGGGAGATGGTGGGGGGGGGGGTGCCCCGGAAGGAGGAAGTTAGGGGACATTCGACAGGGCGGAATAATGAAGGGAAGGGATGCCAGCGGGCGTGAGAACATGAGCCGGAGCCTAAGAAACATAAATAAGCCTTGCCGGATCGGGGTCCAGCCGGACATGAGAGGGCCCGCTGACAGGGCTGTGGGGGCGAGAATGGATAACAGAGTGTGCCCGTGAGGGGGCAGGAGAAGCTCGGGCCGTCGGGTCACGAGCAGGTTGAATATGAATACCCAGGTCCGGGTGAGGGGTTTTATTGGGGTTGGGGATGGCTTTTCCCTTCAGAGCGGCTTGAACCTCGTGAAGCTGGGGAGCTTGGAGGCTTTGGAGAATGTCCACAAGTTGGGACAGATCGACAGAGGTGGAGGCATGAGCTGTGGTATGCCTTGGGGGGAGTTGGGAGGGCTGAGTATCCACTGCACCAACAAGCGGGTTGGAGGGATCAATTTGGGGTTGGGGGAGTTGCTGGTTCACATCATACCCCTCATTATACGTATCATCATAGTAATCGGCCATTTGAAGGGATCGGCCTGAGAGAAGCTGCATAAAAGACTCAAAACACACGGTGTGACTTAACACGCAACTAGCAAACAACTACTCAAGAAAGTTTGAGAGAAGAAGTTAGTGGCTTTTAAATCACACACTTGGAAATGTTTACGTCCACTTAAATGTTTGGATGTAATTCAACGTGGATTTTAATGATAGTGTGTCTCTCCAAATAGGTATGAGCCCAAATGGGTAAGACGATAACTCTAGGCTTTACTAGGCACCTCCTTTTCACACAATGGGTATGCTAACTGGGTCTCCGGGGTATTACAACCAGCTCGGTCCACCGTGAGGGAATCCACGGGGTACAGAGACTTATGGAGGTTCCGATGAGGATTCTCTAGCCCAATGAGATGGAATGCCCAAAGGGGAGATAGCCCTCACCGAGAAGGTGTGTGGATCGTAGGAAATGGAGGGAAGGAGGTCCCTCGGCCAAATTATGCCCTGCAAATGCAAACTGTAAAGAAAAAGTAGAAAACCCAGTGCACTGTGACAGACTGAATCGCGTCAAGGACAGCGGACATTTTTCAGTAAACAACGTCCGTTCAGTCGGCCGCGGATCTGACAGCTCCCAGAAGCTATAAAAGTTGAGGCAACTTCCTCCGAACTCTGTCACAAGTCGCGTCGGGTGTACCCGCCACACAAATCAAGCATACAAAATGCATCTGCTGCTTTGGAGGCGAATCTAACAAGCCACCGAGGCTCAAAAAACAAAGCAGGAAGTATGGAGCATGGTTCTAGGCAATTACAATAACATGAAATAGGGACCAAATAGACATGTTTCCTTAGGGTGAAAGCAAATATAAGGGGAGGGGAGCAAGATGGTGATTTTTTTGTGATTTTTCATTTCTTTTAAAACCAACTTTCTATGAAGGAAAGTGCAAAGGAAAGGGAAATGACACGAATACAATTTGGTAACGGCGACAGGAATCCCAAATAAGCATCGCGTGGGGTGGGAAAGGAAGGGTGTACCACGTGGGGTACAAAGGAGGAGCACGCGTGGGTGGTGAAGGAGGGGCACACATGGGTGCCAAAAGGGGTAACTAGCTAAAAAAAGAAGGGTCCCACCGTGATCGCCAGACTATAGATGCGCCCTTTTCTCTTTTATCCCGGTAGGACACCGTCCCGCGGAGGAGAAAGGGCGGGCTTTGAAAAGAAAGGTGTTTTGTGGGTGTTTGTTGTGGTTTGAAAGGGTGAAAAAGCAGAAAAAAGAATAAGATGATGCGTAAAGGAAAGAAAGAAGGTGATCGCACACCGAGGGAAACGGATGATAGGAAGGGTTATGGAGGTACCTACTTTTCACCTGAAGATCGCGGGAGTTGCATATGTGGGCCCTACCTCCTCCTTCCACCGACCGGCCGGCGAAGGAGATTCAGCTCTAGTTACCTTGCAAAAGGGGACAAAGAAAACAAATGACGAGAGGATTAGACTATGAAAGTGTAGTAAAAGTTCATATAGAATGAAATAAAAGGCATCAAATGGGCGTTAACACACCTTATGAAGGTGGTGTTAAACCCCTAAAAGATAGGCAGGGAAGAAATGACGTGCGTATGTGTGGTGGATGTGAGATGCATGCAATACAATAAGTAAAATGAAAATTGGAAGAAGGGGAAATGGCGATATAGCCCGCGGTGGTGGCGGATGGAGAGGACGAAGGGACGCTCCGCCCGTCTTGCTCCGGTGCTCGTATGAAGGATGGAGACTCCGGATCGCGAGGGGGAAGATGTGGAAGGTGCTCCTCCTCGGCTCTGGAATGCACTTTCGATCTAACAGGGCTCTGCCTCGGGATGTAGGAGAATTATAGCACGGAGGTCGAGGCGCCAATTCGGTAGGGCTTCGCCATCTCTGGGAATTAGGTTCGGGGAAGAATGGGTGAGATCCAAAAATATTGGGAAAACACTCTTGCAAGGCAAAAAGAGGGTCATTTGTGGCGTTATGGCGCAACATGAAATTTGCCCGCGGTGGAGTCGAATTCGCGTGTCTACAACTGCCACACAACATCTAGTACTTCCCGGCCCTTCTGGTACATACCCTGCCCTATTTCTCTCATGCATTCTTTATGATATGACATATGACATTATGTGTACATGGATGCAGGTGGTGTGGTAGCCCTACCTGGGCATGATGGACGAGGGACAGCCTTGGTTGGAGAGTGATCGACCTCATTTTGGGTGGGACCTTTTGGTCCATTGCTTGAACGAGATCAAGCCTCTTCTTCTGAGGCTTTCCATGAGGATGTTGGGGCTGCACCATGTGTGGCTGGAGGAGGCAAAGCTGAGAGGAGTTGGCAGGAAGACCCGGGGGAAGGCGAAGAAGGTGGACTGGCACCTTCGCTTCCCGACCAGTACGCCAACTGGTGGTGAGGGGGTACCGTGGTAGAGTCTGATGCCGAGGATAACCACGCATACCTCCAGTGCTACTAGGAGGTGTATGGTGACAGAGACTTCATGAGGCCAGTTAGGGTATGCACTTCTAAGCTTGCATTGTTCATATTGATATGTATGATTTGACTCATGAATGTATGCATGTGCAAGATGCTTGAGATGGCATGATCGAGACCCTCCATGCCCAACTGGCGAGCACAGAGGCACAGCTAGCCGAGGCACGTGAGGCTCTGGCGATTCTAGTAAGTATGAATGATTTACATTTTGGCTTTCTTTACCTTTGCATGTAATATTCTAACCTTTCATTTGCAGCGTGCCGAGCAGAAAGCCGTGGAGTGCACCGACCCCGTAGGTGCCTCCGCGAGTATGAGCATGCATGATCCTCAGGTGGCCTCTCCCTAGGAGTAGTTGACGGCAGCCATAGCTCGTGTTGAGGTGGCGGAGTGTGACCTCGTTACAAGGGTAAGTTGACAATGATACACACATGAAATTGAATTGTTTATAACTTACACATGTTTCCCTTTTTGTGTAGATTGTCGAGCTTCAGGGCGCCATCACCCAGGTGACCTTGGCAGGGGTAGAGGTGGCTGACTTGATGGAGCAGTTGTTCGAGCTATGGATCTAGGCCTCCTAGCATGATTCTGACCTTCCTCTTGAGGCGGCGGAGTTGCGAGTGTTGCTCGATGTGGAACAAAGGGAGCATCAGCGCGGACACACCGAGTGGGAGCACGAGTACAGCCGGTGGGAGCAGGAGCAGGAGTGCATCTCCCAACAGGTAGTGGATGTGCGCACGAGCCTAGGTGTCTCCAAGTGGCTACTCCAGGAGGTTGAGGACCAGTACCGATGCGGCAAGGAGAGCGCCGTAAGGGAGGGGCGAGCCAGTGTGTACTTCTCCAGTTTCATTGCGACTTCCTCTGAGTACCAGAGGAACGTCCAAGAGGACATGGCGCCCAGCGGTCGGTGGACTCTTGTAACTCCATGAGGCCACCGCCCCCTCGCACGACAGGTGACCTAGGTGAGGCCGAGAGTAGTAGACACCCCCGATCGACAAAGAGTGGTGGCGAGAGCTAGGGCCACTATCATATGACTTATACCTTTTTTTTTGCTTTGTTCGTAATGATGTATACCCAATGAGGTACCCTTTATGATGTACTTTTGATTGTCCCCATTTTGGCCATGATATAGTGGAATGTGCTTTGTATCTCTTCTTCCTATGCTTGGGAGTCACTTGGCAAAATGATTAGTTAACTCTTCTGACTCAGCCCCTTGCTTATTAAGTGATCTGGACATTGTGATTTGTCAAGGGGCTGAGCCTTTATTCAAATAAGGCAATGACATAAATTAAAAGGCAACAAGCAGGCAGGCAAATGCTATCAAAAAATTAAAAGATGAGCAAGTAGTAAATGCATCCATGCAAATGAGAAGGGAATTATCTCATCATTTTTTGGCTTTTGACATATTCAATTTTTTTATTTTGAAATCATTGGGTTTTTTTGCTTTTGAAAATATTCAATTTTTTTGGATTTTGAAATATTCGATGTCTTTAACTTTCAAAAATATTCAATTTTTTTAGATTTTAAAAATATTCAATTTTTTTTAGATTTTGAATGTAGGCCACAACTCAGCATGGTCCCTTCTTAGAAAGAAGCGCAGAACGAAGGGGGTCCGTTCTAAGTGGAAAAACGTGGTACTCGGACCCTTCAATTCTCAATCATCATTTAAAATTCATTAATGATTCCTAGGTGTGTTAAATATGGGTTGGATGTGCTTAAGTGGTGCCTTCACCCAAGGTAGCTTTTGGCGACGTCCTCTTTAGTCGATCGTTGTCTTGCCTTGAACCCGAGACATACCGATAAGGGAGAAGAGAAGGTGTAAGTTAGAAAGTCTGCCAATGGTTTGGATGACTGGGGAGACACTCATTCCTCTGCCCTATACATATTGGGCTTAGTCTTTGACTTGTGGAGATTTTTATAGCACGCTTACGACCAGGTTCATTTGAATCTTTGCGGGGACTTTGCCACTCTTGACATGCTTTTTACTCATGATTTGCCTTGTTTTGGCTCTTTTGACGTTGATTTTTTGACCAGGTTGCAAACCTCGAGGGGGTGTGTGAATGGATAGGTTAAAGTAAATCTTGAAATTTTCTTGTTAAAATAACTTTAAATAGAAACACTAAACAAAAGTGTTAGAGTTAGTGAGTAGCAGAATAAGATAAAAATAATCACACAACATAAGAGAGTTTTATCCTGGTTCGGCCCTTCCAAAGGAAGTCCTACTTCTAGTCCCCAAGCAACCTCTTGGGATTTCACTAACCAAGGGTATAGTCCCCCTTAAGGACACTTACGCATCCAGCACCTGCTGGCCTTCTCTTCAACCTCGAAGAGGCAATACACCAACCTATAGCAACAGGTCTTCCCTTCAACAAGGGGAACTAAACACCCACCCACAGTAGGTCTTCCCTTCACACAGGAAGAGGCTCACTCTAACAATGAGTTGAAGGGGTGGCCCATAGACCAAGCTCATACAACAATGCAGTGCTTGATCTGAAGCATGAACTGAAAGAGAAAAAAATGGAAACTATGATGCTATTCTCTCATATCAACAGGCTCTCAAATGAAAAGTCTAAGGAAGCTTCAAAAAAGTTTGAAGCAGATCGACGTGGAGTTGGGCGCACTACTCTTCTTAATGCTGGTGAAGATCTCTCAGTGTATGCCTGTTCACTTCCTGTTCTTCTTCTTCAAAACAAGTGTCTTTTTAAGAGCATCTCTACTAGCTGTTGAGATATCCGTTGAAGCAGCCATTGTCTCTCATTTCTCGCTACTTGTTTCCATGTAGTCGCAGGAGGTCTTACGTTATAGAAACATGTGACTACCGAAAACCTGCAAGTATTAAATGCTAAGAGAGATGTCTTCAGTCAATGAAAAAGGTGTTATATAGAAATAGATATGTTCATTCTGTCACCGCATAAAGCATAAGAAGACTTGTCATAAGAATGGCAAGCCGTAAAGCAATTTCTTCAGAAGAGTTGTGTCCTGTGACTAACTAAACCATAGATAGTTAGGTTCCTTTCTGTTCACACACAAAGTGTTAGACAACTTATCATGAAAATAGAAGTCAGTAAAAAACTCATACTGTATGGGAAATATATCCAGCAACAGACTATGCATGTAAAGATAACCTCGAATGCTTATGCATAAAAGATATTCAATAGACGGCGGGAGATTTGAATTCCACACGTCCAAATGCTAAGGACATTTAAAAACAAGTCTGTGAATACTTTAATCATATTATCAAGGATGTTTTCAAAAAGTTCATTAATCAAAAGATATGCAATGATTATATGTTTTCTTTAAGGATAATAGCTTAAATGAAATGATATTGAAAACAACAGTCATTAATAAAGTTTACTCATAATCTTTCTTGAACAACATAATAAAGATTTTTGTTCTGAAAAAGATGATCAGGGTATTAATGATAATCTATGTAGAACAGTCAACATGTAGGAAACAATTGTAATGATAAAGTCAATCGATTATTCTATTGAAGTTTTGATTTGACCAGAAAACAACACAACCGGTCGAAGTGGAACTTCGAAGTGAACTTCGCATAAAATGAAAAACACTATCAGTCGATTTAAAGCTTTGTATATGACGTCGGATATGACAAAGTTTGAAATTCGACTGAACACGATCAAAAGCATGCATGATGAAGTGCCAACTTTGGATATGACAAATTGCACTTCGGATAATGAAGTTTTAAAGCTATAGAAGATGAAACTTGACTTCCATTGAAACTGTGAAAAGATTATCAGTGATGGAAAAACATGAACATATGAATGAAACTATGAATGATAAGTAGGACTTACAATCATTTGAACACCATCTAGTGAACTTACAAATACTTGGAATACTTACAATGGTGATCATTGAAGTATTATTTATTTCATTTAAGTCTCCTATTGACAGACTTAACCAAAATGATATTACGGTAAAACACATGATTTAGATAAATATGATAATATTTTGACAAGCTTATTTATCACCAAAATATATAGTCATTGAGATAAAGGAGTCAACAATCTCCCCCTTTTTAGTGATGACAAAACTAACCGAAATCATAATGCTCCAAAAACAAATATGACCATAATGCTCCAAAAAAGATATGACGATATTTGTTCAGAGTATGTATGTATTTTAGAGTTTTTCTCCCCCTTTTTTGTCAATGACCAAAAAGGAAGGTCTATGGAATAGAAATGATGAAGCCAAAAGGAAAGATGTGGGGAGGATTTTTGAAGTCTCCCCCTTAGTCCAAGACTCCCCCTCAGTTCAAGGCTCCCCATGTAAAGAGATAACGGAGTTAAATGTAGGGAATTTGGTCAGAAAAAGTAGAGCATGAAAATGACCCATAGTGAGAGTGGAAACTAAATACTGGATCAGAACAAAAAAGAGTAGATGTTGTAATAGGATAATGATATAGGTCAACCTGTATGGAGTATGTGTCACCTTGAGTAAGGAGTGTGTCGACACAACATGAATTACAAGACATTTTTCTAGACAATAACTGATAGAATTCCAATGATTAGTAGTCAAGCAGTATTCCAAGAGACTCTAAAAAATTAATTTTCTTCAGTTATTGCAGAAATAAATCATTTACAAATTACACATGCCTAGCTCTCTTTGGAGAGAGGTGAATCTCTCTTCAGGTAAGGCTTTTGTAAAGATGTCTGCCAACTATTTTTCAGTTTCTATGAATGAAATGCTAATATTACCATTTGCTACATGATCTCTAATGAAATAATACTTAATCTCAATATGTTTGGTTCTTGAATGTTGTACTGGATTCTTTATGACATTGATGGCACTGATGTTGCCACATAACAGGGGTACAGACTTGATGTTTAGTCCATAATCCTCCAGTTGTTGTTTAGTCCACAATGGTTAAGTGCAGCAACATATTCACCTTCAGTTGTTAACAGTGCCATAGAGTTCTGCTTTCTTGAGGATCAGGAGATCAAACACCCTGCAAGAAATTGACAAAAGCCATTGGTGTTTTTTCTATCTACTTTGCATCCAGCACAATCAGTATAACCAATTAAACTCATCTTGCATGATTTTGGATACCATAGACCTAATTCACATGTATATGCTAAATATCTAAAAATTATTTTGACTAAAATTAAATGAGATTCTTTAGGATCTGCTTGGTACCTAGCACACATGCATACACCAAATAAAATGTCTGGTCTAGTAGCAGTTAATTATAGTAGAGAACCAATCATACCTCTGTAAGATTTTTGATCTACTTTTTTATCTTGAAGATCACTATCTAACCTGGTGGAAGTGCTCATAGGAGTGATTAGATGCTTTGCTTGTTCAAAACCAAAATTCTTTAGAAAATCCTTGATATATTTGGTCTGATTGATATGGGTTCCCTCCTTGTCTTATTTGATTTAGAGTCCAAGGAAGTAATTCAATTCCCCCATCAAACTCATCTTGAATTCTCCCTACATTAATTCTTCAGAGTACTTTCAATGAAATTCATCAATAGCTTTGAAAATGATATCATCAACATAAATTTGTACAATTAAGGTATTTTGAGAGCATGATTTAATAAACAAGGGGCTATCTACTTTGCCTCTTATGAAACCATGTTTTAAAAGAAATGTACTTAGTCTTTCATACCAAGCTCTAGGTGCTTGTTTTAGACCATATAGTGTCTTATGCAATTTGAAAACATGATTAGGATGGTCTATGCCTTCAAAGCCAAGAGGTTGCTCAACATAGACTTTCACTTTTATAAAACCATTTTAAAATGTAGATTTTATATACATTTGAAGCAATTTTAAATCACATGCAGATGCATATGTTAGTAAAATTCGAATAGCCTCGAGTCTAGCTACCGGTGCATAGGTTTCATCAAAGTCTATACCTTCCTCTTAGGATTAGTCTTGAGCTACCAGTCTAGCCTTGTTTCTAGTAATGACACCAGCTTCATCCATTTTGTTTTTGAACACCCATTTGGTGCCAATAACAGGATGATCTGATGGCCTAGGCACAAGGGACCAGACTTGATTTCTCCTCAACTGAATCAGTTCATCTTGCATGGATAAAATCTAAGATTCATCAGTCAGTGTCTCCTAGACTGTCTTGGGCTCAATTTGGGAAACAAAAGCTAAATAATCACAAGGAATAGTATTACATCAGTTCATTATTCTGTTAAATTCCTTCTTGCTTAATGAGCGGCATAATATACTTTTGGCTTTACTATTCTGAGACATCATTTTCTTGTCAACATCTATCCAGTTTTCTTTGGAGTTCAAGATTATCAGATCTCCATCTTCTATTATAGTCCATAGTTGATAATCTAGACCTTGAATAAAGAACTCCATTCTTATCTTTCAGTAGTTGTAGTCTTCTCCATTGCATAGTGGAGGCATGTTGACTAACTGTCCTTCTGCATAACCTTGGGCTGCCATATCTTTGCTCTTCAGATTGTGAGATCTACTAGCTTGAAGAGACGTTGCTCTGACACCACTTGTTGACCAAGTTGTAAGCCCAGAGGGGGGGTGAATGGATAACTTAAAATAAATCTTGAATTTTTCCTATTAAAATAACTTTAAATAGAAACACTAAATATAGGTGTTAGAGTTAGTGAGTAGCGGAATAAGATAAAAACAATCACACAACACAATAGAGTTTTATCCTGGTTCGGCCCTTCCAAAGGAAGTCCTATGTCCAATCCCCAAGCAACCTCTTGGGATTTCAGTAACCAAGGGTATAGTCCCCCTTAAAGACACTTACACATCTAGTACCTACTGGCATTCTCTTCAACCCCAAAGAGGCAATACACCCACCTATAGAAATAGGTCTGTTGCCCAGTTGATGAGCCCAAAGGGGGGGTGAATGGGTCTTTAAAAATTAATCTAGAAGATACCTGTAACTAAAAACATTCACACAAATGTTCTTCGAAGCAGGTTAGTGACAGTTAGTTGAAATAACAAACACACATAGAAGACAATCACACAACACAAGGATTATCCTAGTTCGGACCTCCTCTCCTTAGGAGTCCTACGTCCAGTCCCTGAGCAACAACTCAGGATTTCACTAACTAGGGTACAGTCCCCTAAGGACGCTACAACACCCAGCTCAGCTGGCCTTCCTTCACACCCGAAGGGAACAACACCCTGGATACAACACCAGGTCTTCCTTCACACCCGAAGGGAACAACACCCTGGATACCAGACCAGTCTTCCTTCACAACCGAAGGGAACAACACCCTGGATACCACCAGGTCTTCCTTCACACCCGAAGGGAACAACACCCTGGATACCACACCAGGTCTTCCTTCACAATCGAAGGGAACAACACCCTGGATACCACCAGGGCTTCCTTCACAACCGAAGGGAACAACACCCTGGATACCACCAGGTCTTCCTTCACACCCGAAGGGAACAAGGATCTGAAGCAACTAGAACTGAGAGCAAATAGATTTTAGACAAGGCACACTCTCAGAACTATACAGGCTCTCTCAAGATTTTCACAAACTAGTGGAGAGCAAAAGAGCAAAAGCTAAGTGGAATGAAGGTTCTTGGCTCTAAACTTTCTTCAGAAGAATTTGAATGCTTGAATGCACGATCTGTGTTCTTCTGTTCTTCTGACTTGAATTTATATCTTCAATTTGAAATGTAGACGTTGAAGTGTCCGTTGTCTCTCTTTTGAGTAGTCGTTAGACTGAATGACATCTGGAGTCTTGGAAGCTTTCTGTCAACAGTCTTTTGATCACTTGAGCACGCAAGGAGATGAGATCTTCAATGATATCCGTTGGCTTCTATTTGTTTAACGTTGTACCGTGAAGCTGGATCAGAGGTTTGCACAAATGTCAAACTCAAATAGCAGACAGCTAAGCTGTCTCTGATGTCAGTCAACGTTAGTAGCAATAGACATGGAAATAGTAATGCCAAATAGGTTAAGTCTAAAGGACGTTATCAGAGTAGGCACGATATGGTCTGCATGCATGCAGAGATACGTTCAGGTCTCATTAAATGCAGGTGCGTCAGAGAGATGTCTACGTGGACTTTGACTAGTCAACACTTTTAAGATGAATAAGATATCAAGATATGAAATCGATGACTATATGACTTATGAAATCGTTATGAATAAGTCAGGTTGACCAAGTCGTTGTGATACAGAAGAAGTCGTTGTGAAACACTTAACAAATCGTTATGAGATGCAAATCGTTGTGTTTCTGAAGAAGTCGATATGAAACACTTAACAAATCGTTATATAAAACAAATCGTTGTGAACACTTATCAAGTCGTTATGAACTCTAAGGAAATCGTTATGGAACATGAAGTCGTTACAATAAGCAAGTCGTTGCGAGTTCTAAAGAAGTCGTTACGGTAACTTATGAAATCGTTACAACAAGCAAGTCGTTGCGCTTTCTAAATAAATCGTTACGATAACTTATAGAGTCGTTATGACAGGCAAGTCGCTACGAGTTTCTAAAGAAATCGTTGTGACAACTTATAGAGTCGTTGCGACAGGCAAGTCGTTACGAGTTCTAAAGAAATCGTTACGGTAACTTATAGAGTCGTTGTGACGAGCAAGTCGTTACGGGCTCTAAAGAAATCGTTACGGTAACTTATAGAGTTGTTGTGACATCGACTTGTTTGAAATAACATGACTTTTCAGTCTTATAAGGAAATCGTTGTGATCACTTATAGAATCGTTACGGCATCGATTTGTTTGAAACAACATGACTTTTCAGTCAGAAGGGAAATCGTTATGATAGTTCTATTGAAATCGATATACTTATAAAGAAATCGTTATGGCCTTCAACAGAAGTCGATATGGACTTAGAGAAATATCATGTTGAAAAGATTAAGGCTTCAGAGAAGTAATGCATACCTTTATTGGCTTGTTTGACCTTGGTATTTTTCCTGTGCTTAAGACTTATGAAATATTCATTAGATATAATTGATAAACTTTTGTTTGATTTTGTTAATCATCAAAATATATATGTAATTAATTAAAATTACATGGGGATAGACTGGTCATCAATCTCCCCCTTTTTGGTGATGACAAAACTGAACAATAAGCATGGATAAAAAGTATCTGAAATTTGTTCTTAAAGAAATGACATGCTAGTTTTCTTTAATATTTCAGACATGCTAAGTATTTTCTCCCCCTTTTTGTCATTAAGCAAAAAGCGAACGGAGACAAAGAAAAGAAGAGAAAGATTGGTCCACATAAGCAAAGAGATTTTATTAATTCTATGGAGGTACAGGTAAGTAGAAAGCAGGAGACAAAAGAGAGGCAAAATGGGAGATGGTTTCCCATGCTTGTGCTTCCTGTTCTTCAAAATGGGTTTTAAGAACTCCAAAAGGTATAGAGTAGGATGGTCCCATAGTGGAAGCCACCCGTTTGAGATGAAGATCTAGGTGCTGGTAGAGAAGATCAGCATATGCATCCTTGTCCATGTTCATCTTAAGGAAACGTCGAGTCCCAAAGCTGGCACAGGAGAGGAATTGGTCCATTGTTACAGGATAGTGGTTGTGGTTATCTCTGAGAGCCTTGTGAAGAGCCACATAGACTTTGTATCTTTCCTCCCAGACTTTGAAGGGGTCATCAACAAGATGAATGGAGTTCATATCGAGGAAAATAGCTGGAGAAATGGCGGGTTTGCCTTCCCTGGTCTGAGCTTCATTGATGCCAAACAGCTGCTGAGCTGACAGGGGGTAGAACTTGGACCATTCAGAAGATGTGAGTCTTTCACATTCAGACAGAATAGGGGGCTAGAACTTCAGCACTTACATGCCCCTGGTGATATTCCCTAAATAAGAATCTAGGAAAAGCAACCAGGCAGCCCTTCTGCACTTTAATTCTGCCCATTACTCTGGCAAACCGTTCAAAGATAATGGATCCTATAGAGGACTCCATGACAAGGAAATGGATTTGCAGAAGAGCTATTTCTTCTGGTACTTGAAGGGTAGCAAAATCTACCTGGACATCTGAAGTATGAGAGATATCTGGAGAGAGAGCTAAAATGGCCCTTTTGAACTGGCAGAGCTGAACTTCAGGAAGACGATGGACATATCTGTAGTTGTTGAACAACACATAGTGCCTGACCATCTTAATTTCCTTTTGAATGAAGGGAGCCCAAAGCTCTTGGTGATACATCCTGAACCACTCAGATAGGGTCAGGGAGTGGTCCCTTGGAGGGAATCTGGCAGATTTGGCAAGAATGAATTTCTTTAGGAGATCCTTGTGACTTTTGCCCCACTGCTCTTCAGATTTGGAGTGAGCAAGAGAGAAGATTTTGGACTTTTTGGATTTTGAAAGAGAAGTGTAGGGTAGAATGGTGTTCAAATAATCTGTGAGATTTTGAAAGGGAAGGTTGATGATGGTGGCAAAAACAACTTTGGAAATGTATTCCCTATACAGTGGGTTATGTTTGTTGTCCACTGTGAGAGAAAACCACAAAGGTGGGTATTTGGGGTCAGAGGAAGAGGAGGAAGTAGAAGTAAGTTTCCTTTTCTTGGGGGCAGGACTAGAAGGATCTGCCCTGTGAATATGTTCCCCAACTTTCAACACAGATCTGAGGATCCCTTCCTCAAACTCATCCTTTATCTTTTCCATAAAGGGAGAGTTGAGTTGAGCTCTTTCAGGTATGATAGTGATGAAAGAGGGTGGAGGAGTAGGATGAAGAAAAGAGTGAGAAGAAGTAGGGAGGTCATCAACTGGTCCAAGGGAGGGACCAGAGGAGGAGGAGGATGCTCCAGCTGAGGATGCTGGAGGGGCCTCATGTATAGGAGAAGGAGAGGGAATGGAAGTAGAGGAGGCAGGAGTTGAGGTTGATTGAGAAGGAAATGGAGTGGGAGAAGAAATAGGTCTAGATTGGGGCTTCTTGAAAGTCTGAGCAGCAGGAGGAGCTGTAGGAGCTGAGGGTGGTGATGGTGGAATGGGTGTGTGAGAGGGAGAAGAGGGAGCTGGGGGCTTGGATGCCAGGAACTCATCTGCCTCTGACTGCACAGACTCACTCATCAACGGCCCTGATGGCCCCGAGCCTTGCTCAGATGGCCCTGGTGGCCCTGCAACCTGATCAGCTGGCACTTCTGGTTCTGCTGATGCTACTGCTGCTGCTTCTGGTGCTGGCCCGGATGGCCCTGATTCTTGGGCTTGGTCAGCAGGAGGAGGAGGAGGAATGTGATCTCCAACCACCTTCAGAATTTTCTCTAGCATTTCCTTCATGGTGCCCATTTTTTTATTAAACCACTTCATGGCATTTCTGACACTCGCCAATTCCTTGGAGGTTGAATCTTGGCTCATGAAGATTGAATTGGTGTCTGCCTGAAGAGTACATAAGATTTGTCCTTGAGCATCAAGTTTCTCTATTACAGGCTTCAGATTGATTATAATCTTCTGCTTTACTGGCCTTTCAAAGGGAATATTTGACAACATTGGAATTTCAGATTCTACTTCTTTCCCTTTATTCTGAGCCTCTGAAGCTGGAGAAGGCTTATCATCATCTGAACTGGAGGAGCTGGCTGTCTCCCTTTCTCTGATATCTTTTGAGCCACGAGGGATGTTATCATTTTCTGGTGCAGAGCCCACTGGTTGATCAAGGTGATCTCCTTCTTCTGCTTCAATGTCCGTTGACTGCTCCCCCTAAGCAGGAGCTTCTTCTTCATTTGATACCTGCTCCCCCTGAATGGGAGCATCCTCCAATACAAAGTCACTCTGACCATCTGGGTGCTCTAACTCTACTGGTACATCTTCCATTTGAACATCAAAGTGGCCTGATGCCACAGCCTCTTCAGCAACACTCCCACAAGCTTCAGGAGCACTTGAGGTGACAGGAATCGAATCAATGATGTCTGAAAGAATAGATGCAACTACAGTTGATGGTAGTGGGTCCTTAACTGGAATAATGTTTTCTGGGAGAATATCCTCAATTCTCCTCTCTGCAAAGATTTGAACTGATTCTTCTAGAAATTCTGAAGCTGCTACAGACACTCTTTCTTCTTCTATTGCACTTTCAGACTAAACTTCTGCTAAAGAGGGGCCTGATGATTCTGCTGCTCCAACTACTGGCACTGAAACTGACTCTACTTGCAATTATGGAATCATATCTATTGATCCCATCTCCTGATGAACAACTGAGGTGTCGTCAATGATGGCTTCGCCTTCAGCAACTGAAGCCTTGACCCAGACACCATTTTCCACAGAGAAGCCACTCTTCTTCAAGTTCCTGGACCTGATTGCTTGGCCCATTTTCTCTACAACTGCCCCAGAAAGATCAACACCGAAGTGTTTGAAGATCTTGGTAAGTAGATGGGCATAAGGCAGGGACACATTGAACTTACTCTTGGTGTCCCAAATCTGATCTCTGGCAAATTTCATTCTTTCCATTATCATTGCGGCCATATTTATCTCCTTATTTTGAATGGCCCAATACATCATGTCTGACCCGGCCTTTGCGCAAGATGAAAACGTTGCACTTCTGGGAACTAAGATTTGACAGACAATAAAATGAAGGAGGTAGTTGAAGGCAGATAGTTGATTTATATCGATCTTGTCATCCCTTAGCTTGAATCCATGCCTGATAATTCCCAAACCTTTCACTTGGGCGTCCACCGTGTGAACCCCACTAAATCCGGAGGTCTTCACATTAAACAACATCTTCAACAACTCAGGGTCTATCCTAATCATGATTCCCTTCACTGAAGAAACTAGAGACCCATTTTCCTCTGTTTTCATACACACGAAGAAAGCTTTTACCAAGTCCGGATAACTGACCTCTGAAAAGGTGGAAATTTCTGTCCACTGCATCTGATTGATCAAATCTACCACGCTGCTCATTCCACTTTTCTTCAGATTAGCGACATCGACTTCTTTATGGCCACAAAGCTTCGTCTTCACAAAGGTAAACCTCTCCTGCTGCTCAGGAGTGAGAAAGTCGGCGTTGTAGCCACCCAAACTACCGGCGATGACTGGTGCGACCATGGATTCAGGTGGGAAAGGCGCTGGAGGGTTGAGACGGAAGGTGAAGAGAAGGAACCCTCAAGAAATTTTGCGGGAAGGAGGAGGAAGGTTCAAATTTGCAGAGGGTTAAGATAGGAGTTGCTAGGGCATCGGCTCATGCGACAAGATGAAAAAGGGGGAAAAGGTAGACGATGAGATACGAATCGTTCTGCCATTGATTTTATGAATAAATTAATGCGATGTGGAAAGTGAGGCGCCAAAAGGTGGTGGAAAAGGACAAAAGGTGTTGACTATTCAAACCGACTTCAATGAGAGAGCGGTTACAAAGAATAATTTGAATTTCTTTTGCTTAATGCCATGGAGGGAAAAAGTACTTAATTCTAAAATTTAATGTGCCATTTGTAAGCAAACTTTTATCACAAATTGCACATGCCTAATTCCCTTCTAAGAGATGTAAATCTCTCTTCAGGTAAGGCTTTTATGAAAATGTCTGCTAATTGGCCATTTGTATCAATAAAAGATATTTCAATATTTCCATTTGCAACATGATCACGAATAAAATGATATCTAACCTCAATATGTTTGGTCCTTGAGTGCTGAACTAGATTCTTAGTGAGATTAATGGCACTGGTGTTGTCACACAGTAGTGGGATGGATTTAATGTTTAATCCGAAGTCTTCAAGTTGTTGCTTTATCCATAAGAGTTGCGTACAACAATTTCTAGCAGCTACGTACTCAGCTTCAGCAGTGAATAGTGCTACTGAATTTTGTTTCTTTGAAGACCAAGATATTAAACATCCTGCAAGAAATTGACAACCACCACTGGTGCTTTTTCTATCTAATTTGCATCCAGCATAGTCAGCATCAGAGTAACCTACTAAGTTAATTTAACAGTGTTTTGGATACCATAGACCTAAGTCATGAGATCTTGCTAAATATCTAAATATTCTTTTTACCGAAATTAAATGTGATTCTTTAGGATCAGCTTGATATCTAGCACACATGCATACACTAAATAGTATATCTGGTATACTAGCTGTTAAATAAAGTAGTGAACCAATCATACCTCTGTAGATCTTTTGATCTACTTTCTTACCATCTTTGTCACTGTCCATCCTTGTTGATATGCTCATTGGTGTTGACAGTGGCTTGGTATTTTCGAATCCAAATTTCTTTAAGAGTTCTTTTGTGTACTTTGCTTAACAGATGTGAGTTCCTTCCTTTCCTTGTTTGATTTGTAATCCAAGGAAGTAATTAAGTTCTCCCATCATGCTCATTTCAAATTCTCCCTGCATCAACTTTTCAAAGTACTTGCAAAGGAATTCATCAGTAGATCTAAAGATAATATCATCTACATAAATTTGGACTAATAGAATGTGTTTGACCTTTGATTTTATGAAAAGAGTACTATCTACTTGACCTCTACTGAAACCATGGTTTAAAAGAAAAGAGCTAATAGGGTGTTTGGAAGTAACTTTTTTAAAAAACTATTTCTATCTAAAAATTAAGGATGTTTCTGTTTTCTGCTAAAATTTTAAAATTGTAAAAGAGTAATTTTATGTGTTTGGTAAGGAGTGTTTTTTTTATTTTTGAAGGCCTTGTGTGGGGGGGGGGGGGGGGGGGGGGCGGCGGCGGTGGAAGTGGGGGTGCAGGGGGAGACGGGAAGGAGGAGGGGGGTGGGGGGGACGCCGGCGGTGGGGGAGGGGGGGGGGGCGCCGATGCTGCAGGGGGGTGGGGAACGCGGCGAGATGGGATGGAGGAGGGGGGGGGGACACCGGCGAGATGGGATGGAGGAGGGGGGGACGCCGGCGGGGGTGGGGGGAGGAGACGGGAAGGAGGAGGGGTGGCCACCGACGGTTGAGGGGGGGTGGGAGACGGGAAGGATGGGGGGGGACGCCGGCGAGCCGGCTGGGGGGGGGGAGAGAGAGAGAGAGATGGGAAGGAGGGGGGGGACGCCGGCGAGCCGGCGGGTGGTGGAGACAGGAAGGAGGGGGTGGGGGCGCGGTGGGGTGTGGGGGGGCGGAGACAGGAAGGAGGGGGGGACGCCGCAAGCCGGCGGGGGGGGGGGGAGAGAGATGGGAAGGAGGAGGGGGGGGACAGCGACGGCGGGGGGGGGGGGGGGGGGGGGGTGGAGATGGGAAGGAGGGGGTGGGGGCGCTGGTGGTGGGTGTGGGGGGGAGACGGGAAGGAGGGGGACGCCCGCAAGCCGGCGGCGGGGGGGGGGGGAATGGGGAGGAGGAGGGGGGGACGCCGGCAGGGGGGGAGACGAGAAGGAGGAGGGGGGGCGCCGGTGGTGGGGGGGGGGGGGGAGGAGGAGGGCGCGGGAGGGAACCCGGTGTGTGTTGTGCACTTTCAAAATAAAAATAGGGTCAGAGTTGTTTTTTTTTCTGGAGAGATTTACATAGAGTAAAAAATCTTCTCTCAAAAAAAAAATTACTTACCAAACAGGTCAGTGTGTCTGTACTCTCTCTTTTTTAAATTTTAGGAAAAAAAGTGGTAAAAAATTGTAACCAAACACCCTATAAGCCTTTCATACCAGGCTCTAGGTGACTGTTTTAAACCATATAATGCCTTATGAAGTTTGAAAATATGATTGAGAAATTCTGTGTCATCAAAACCCGGAGGTTGTTCCACATAAACTTCCTCTTTTATAAAACCATTTAAAAATGCGGATTTAACATCCATTTAAAATAATGTCAAGTTCAAAGCAGATGCATATGCAAGTAATATTCTAATGGCCTCAAGTCTAGCTACAGGTGCATAGGTTTCATCGAAATCTATGCCTTCCTCTTGAGAATAGCCTTGAGCTACCAATCTGGCCTTATTTCTTAAAATTGCACCAGTTTCATCCAGTTTATTTCTGAACACCCATTTGGTGCCAATGACTGGATGGTCTGATGGTCTAGGAACAAGTGACCATACTGGTTTCTCTTGAATTGATTTAATTCATCTTGCATGGCTACAATCTAAGATTCATCAGAAAGAGCTTCATTGACTGTCCTAGGCTCTATTTGAGAAACAAAAGCTAGATAATCACAAGGAATAACATTACCTCTTGTTCTTACCCCTATGGATGGATCACCAATGATGTTTTCAGGTGGGTGATCTTTCTTGTATCTCCATTCCTTTGGAAGATTTTCATGAGTGATTTCTTCTTGTTGCAATTCTTCCAGAGGTGGATCATCCTTGTCCTCAATTGATGTATCTTTTAGCTTCTTGGACAATTCATTTGCATCATCATTGTCACTATCTACTTCTTTTCTCAAAGAAGGGTTAGTTTCATCAAAAATAATGTGCACAGATTGTTCAATCAATAAGGTACGTTTATTAAACACTCTATAGCCTTTGGGTTTAGAAGTGTACCCCATGAAGTTGCCTTCATCTGATTTGGCATCCAACTTACCAATGTCCCTTTTTCCATTGTTGTGAATGAAGCAGGGACATCCAAAGGTTCTGAAATGGCTGATCTTTGGCTTCTTCCCTTTGAACAGTTCATATGCAGTCTTTTTCAGGATTGGCTTGATCATCACTCGGTTGACAATATAGCTTGCTGTGTTGACTGCTTCAGCCCAAAAATATCTTGGTAGATCATATTCTGAGAGCATAGTTCTTGCCATATCCAGTAGGGTTCTGTTCTTCCTCTCAGCAATACCATTTTGCTGTGGTGTCCTTGGTGCTGAGAAATTATGCTCAATTCCTGATCATCACAGAATCTAGCAAACCTTCATTTTGAAATTCACCACCATGATCTGATCGGATAGACACAATGCTGAATTTCTGATCTTTCTGCACCTTCTTGTTGAAACTAACAAATTTTTCAAAAGTGTCATCTTTATGATCTAGAAATGATACCCACGTAAATCTTGAATAGTCATCAACTATGACAAATCCAAAGTTCTTTCCTCCAAGACTGGTAGTCCTCATTGGCCCAAATAGATCCATATGTAGGAGCTCTAAGGGTTTTGAGGTGGTCACCACCGTCTTGACTTGAAGGAGCTTTTAGTGTGCTTTCCCTTAGCACAGGGTCTGCATACACCTTCCATTTTGCACTGACCTTTGGCAGACCTTCTATAAGATTTTTCTTTAGCAATTTCCTCATGCCATCTAAACTGCAATGTCCAAGTCGTCTGTACCATAATTCAGTAGATTTGTCTTTACTTGCTGCCAGACAAACATTTTGCTCTTTGAGTTCTTCAAGATAGAGCACATACAAATTCTTTTCTCTATTTGCTTCAAAGATGACTGCTCCATCCTTCACTATGCTGCACTTTGACTCTTGAAACTTGATCTGATGGCCTCTGTCACACAGCTGGCTGATGCTGATGAGATTGTGCTTCAATCCCTCGACTAATAACACATCTTCTATGATAGTTTTTCCTTTGTTATTCACAGACCCACTGCCTATCACTGTTCCTTTCCCATTATCTCCATAAGTGACTGTTCCTTCTTCACCTTGGAGATGAGAGAATAATTTCTGGTTACCTGACATGTGTCTTGAGCACCCACTATCCAAGTACCATTTGGATGCTCGAGGGTTATCCTGAAATAAAAACATCAAGCTTTAGGTACCCAAATTCTTTTGGGTCCTGATTGGTTAGTATCATTAATTTTACCTTTTATTATCCATTTTTTATGTCTTGTTGGGCATGTTGTTACGATATGTCCTAATTTGTTGCAGTGATCACAGCAGGATAATTTTGTTACCTTTTCTATATACTTGAAATCAGATTTATATGCTATATCTTGTTCAGGTACAAATTTGGTATTGGATATGTTTTAGGGTAGATTATGGTTTCTTCATTATCTGGGGGTGTATATCCTAACCCATTTTTCTTCTTACCTGATCTTCTAGCACCTTTTAATATTAGAGAGTTTTTACCATTAGTAAATTTCTCTAGTGTGCTTGATAGTTTATTATTTTCTTCATTTAAGTTTTTAATTTCCTTTTTTAATTTATCTGTGCTTTCCTATTTTCCCAATTTTGTTATTTGTTTATTCTTAGCTTTTAGGTCTTCACATAACAATTCATTTCTTCTTTTAAGTTCAGTTATTTGTTTTTCTAATTCTTCATTTTCTGTTTTTAAATCAGAATTAGTGTTTTCTAAACAAGTGTTATTTTTCTTACTTGCCTTTAATAGTTTAGTTACTTCTTTGTACTTATTATACAATTCATTAAATGATTCCTCTAAGTTATCAGAATCAGAATCATTACATGAATCGAAGGAGGAGTCAGAGGTTACCTTTTCATCAACGTCTGCCATGAAGGCCAGGTTGGCTTCTTATTCATCGCTGCATGAGCTTGATTCACTGTCTGAGTCACTATTGTTCTCCCATGCTGCTGTCATTGCCTTCTTCTTGTATTTTCTGAACTTCTTGGAGCTCTCTTTCTTTCTGAATTCTGGTTTCTTAAATTTTGGACAATCAGCTTTGATGTGTCCAGGCTTCTTACATTCGTAGCAGATGGTTTCTCTTTTCTTCATTTCTTTACCATATGATCTTCTTAAGTCCTTGTTTTTCTTAAAGTGCCTTCTGCCGGATTGAAACTTTTTCTTTTTGGCCAAGATCCGTTGCAATTTCCTAGAGAGCATTGCTTCTTCATTCTCACTATCCTCATCGCTTTCACTTTCATTTGAGCTGATTTCTGGTGAGTCTTCTTCTGCTTTCAAGGCATTTGAGTGCTTCTTTCTGCTAGATGGCTCTCCTAGCCTTTCCATGTTGATCTCATGGGCCATGAGGGACCCGATGAGCTTTTCTACTGACATTCTTTTCAAGTCATTAGCTTCTTCTATAGCTGTGACCTTGGGTGTCCATGATGATGGCAAGGATCTAAGAATTTTCCTTACCATATCTGCAATCTCATACGTCTTCCCTAGACTGGCTAAACCATTGGTGATATCAGTGAATCTGCTAAACATTTGAGTGATTGACTCACCTGACTGCATCTGAAATCTTTCATACTGAGTGACAAGAATGTCGATTCTTGTCTCCTTTACTTTGTCTATGCCCTCATAAGTATCCTGAGTTTCCTGAAACTCATGAATTCCTTCTTACTCAAGGCACAACACAAGGATGCTTTGCAGGCTGATTCAAGGAGATTTTCTTCCTTGTTATCTGTCCATTGAGCTTTTATTTGTGGGTCATTTTTACTGTCATATGTCCAAATTTTCAGTGTGGCAACCAGGAAACCTTGTATTCTATCCTGGTCTTACAATTTATAGGGTTGGCTTCACCATCAAAAGATTCCATCCTGGGGGTCGGTGTACTGTCTTCATGCTATCAAAGAGAGGGGGTGTCATGGATCAATTTTCTTCAGATCTTTGGATCTTCTTTTCAGATTTCGAGAGCTCGCTCTTACCACTTTGTTCCAGTGATGAGCCCCAGAGGGGAGTGATATGGGTCTTTTAAAATTAATGAGCCCTAGAAGATACCTGTAACTTAAAAACATTCACACAAACGTTCTTCGAAGAAGGTTAGTGACAGTTAGTTGAAATAACAAACACACAAAGAAAACAATCACACAACACAAGGATTATCCTGGTTCGGACCTCCTCTCCTTAGGAGTCTACGTCCAGTCCCTGAGCAACAACTCAGGATTTCACTAACTAGGGTACAATCCCCCTAAGGACGCTACAACACCCAGCTCAGCTGGTCTTCCTTTCATCAACGTCTGCATGAAGGCCAGGTTGGCTTCTTATTCATCGCTGCATGAGCTGATTCACTGATGAGTCACTATTGTTCTCCCATGCTGCTGTCATTGCCTTCTTCTTGTATTTTCTGAACTTCTTGGAGCTCTCTTTCTTTCTGAATTCTGGTTTCTTAATTTTGGACAATCAGCTTTGATGTGTCCAGGCTTCTACATTCGTAGCAGATGGTTTCTTTTTCTTCATTTCTTTACCATATGATCTTTTTAAGTCCTTGTTTTTCTTAAAGTGCCTTCTGCCGGAGTGAAACTTTTTCTTTTGGCCAAGATCCGTTGCAATTCCTAGAGAGCATGCTTCTTCATTCTCACTATCCTCATCGCTTTCACTTTCATTTGAGTGATTCTGGTGAGTCTTCTTCTGCTTCAAGGCATTTGAGTGCTTCTTTCTGCTAGAGGGCTCTCTAGCCTTTCCATGTTGATCTCATGGGCCATGAGAGACCCGATGAGCTTTTTACTGACATTCTTTCAAGTCATTAGCTTCTCTTAGCTGTGACCTTGGGGGTCCATGATGATGGCAAAGATCTAAGAATTTTCTTACCATATCTGCAATCTCATACGTCTTCCCTAGACTGGCTAAACCATTGGTGATATCAGTGAATCTGCTAAACATTTGAGTGATTGACTCACCTGACTGCATCTGAAATCTTTCATACTGAGTGACAAGAATGTCGATTCTTGTCTCTTTACTTTGTCTATGCCCTCATAAGTAATCCTGAGCTTTCCCACATTTCCATCGAGGATTTGCAGGCTGAAACTCGATTGAATTCCTTCTTATCAGGCACAACAAAGGATGCTCTTAGCTTTGCAATTCAAGGAGATTTTCTTCCTGTCATCATCTGTCCATTGAGCTTTCTCATTTGTGACAACCAGGTCACCTTGTTCTACTATTGACCAAATTTCATAGTCGTGGCCTTGTAGAAAGTATTCCATCCTGGTCTTCCAGTAGTAAGGTAGTCTTCACCATCAAAGAGAGGGGGTCGGTTGACAGACGACCTTCAATGCTACCTTGGGCTGTCATGGATCTTTACTCTTCAGATCGTTGGATCTTCTTTCTTTGTCGAAGAGACTCGCTCTGATACCACTTGTTGCCCAGTTAATGAGCCCAGAGGGGGGGGGGGTGAATGGGTCTTTAAAAATTAATCTAGAAGATACCCGTAACTAAAAACATTCACACAAACGTTCTTCGAAGAAGGTTAGTGACAGTTAGTTGAAATAACAAACACACAAAGAAAACAATCACACAACACAAGGATTATCCTGGTTCGGACCTCCTCTCCTTAGGAGTCCTACGTCCAGTCCCTGAGCAACAACTCAGGATTTCACTAACTAGGGTACAATCCCCCTAAGGACGCTACAACACCCAGCTCAGCTGGTCTTCCTTCACACCCGAGGGAACAACACCCTGGATACCACACTAGGTCTTCCTTCACACCCGAAGGGAACAACACCCTGGATACCACACCAGGTCTTCCTTCACAACCGAAGGGAACAACACCTGGATACCACCAGGTCTTCCTTCACACCCGAAGGGAACAAACCACCTGGATACCACCCCCAGGTCTTCCTTCACAACCGAAGGGAACAACACCCTGGATACCACTAGTCTTCCTCACAACGAAGGGAACAACACCCGGATACCACCAGGTCTTCCTTCACACCCGAAGGGAACAACACAAAGAGAGTGAATGAATCTAAGCCCCTAGATCAAGCTTTGATAAGAAGGATCTGACGCAACTAGAACTGAGAGCAAACAGATTTAGACAAGGCAACTTTTGTTTGGTTTTGTTAATCACCAAAATAATATATTAATTAAAATTACATGGGGACAGACTGGTCATCAAGGTCTTCACTTCCATAAGAGGAACTAAACACCTACCCACAGTAGGGTTTCCTTCTTCACACAGGAAGAGGCTCACTCTAATAGAAGAGTTGAAGGGATGGCCCATAGACCATGCTTATACAACAATGCAGTGCTTGAACTGAGGCATGAATTGAAAGAGAAGGAAATGGAAACTATGATGCTATTCTCTCAGAACAACAGGCTCTCCAAAGAAAAGTCTAAGTGAATCTTCAGGAATGCTCGAAGAAGATCAACGTGCAATTGGGCGCACTGCTCCTCCTAATGCTGGTGAAGATCTCTCAGTGTATGCCTGTTAACTTCCTGCTCTTCTTCTTTACCGCCACTGTCTTTTTAAGAGCATCTCTGCTAGCCGTTGAGATATCTGTTGAAGCAGTCATTGTCTCTCATTTCTCGCCACTTGTTTCCATACAGTCGCAGGAGGTCTTACGTTGTAGAAACATGTGACTACCAGAAACCTGTAGGTATTAAATGCTAAGAGAGATGTTTTCAGTCAACGAAAAAGGTGTTGTACAGAAATAGTTATATTCATTCTGTCACTACATAAAGCATAAGAAGACTTGTCATAAGAATGGCAAGCAGTAAAGCAATTTCTACAAGGGAGTTGTGTCCCGTGACTAACTAAGCCAAAGACAGGTAGGTTCCTTTTTGTTTACATGTAAAGTGTTAGATTACTTATCATGAAAATAGAATTCAGTAAAAAAGTCATACTATATGGAAAATATATCCAGCAATAGACTATGCATGTGAAGATAATCTTGAATGCTTATGCATAAGAGATATTCAGCAGACGGCGGGAGATTTGAATTTCACACGTCCAAATGCTAAGGACATTTAATAACAAGTTTATGAATATTTTAATCATATTATCAAGAATGTTTTATGAAAGTTCCTTAATCAGAAGATATGCAATGATTAAATGTTTTCTTCAAGGATAATAGCATGAATGAAATGATATTGAAAACAACGGTCATTAATAAAGTTTACTCATAATCTTTCTTGATCAACAGAATAAGGATTTTTGTAATGAAAAAGATGATCAGGGTTTTAATGATAATCTATGTAGAACAGTCAACATGCATGAAACAATTGTAATGATAAAGTTAATCGATTATTCTATTGAAGTTTTGATTTGACCAGAAAACAACACAAATGGTCGAAGTGGAACCTCAAAGTGAACTTTGCATAAAACGAAAAACAACGCAGTTAGTCGATTTAGAGCTTTATATATGACTTCGGATATGATGAAGTTTGAGCTTCGACTGAACACGACCAAAAGCATCCATGATGAACTGCTAGCTTCGGATATGATGAAGTGGACTTCGGATAATGAAGTGTAAATCCATAGAGATGAAACTTGACATCGATTGAAATTGTGAAAAGATTATTAGTGATGAAAAAATATGAACTTGTGAATGAGAGTATGAATGGTAACAAGGACTTACAATCATTTGAACACCATCTACTGAACTTAGAAATACTTGGAATACTTACAATGGTGATCCTTGAAGTATTATTATTTCCTTTGAGTCTCCTTTTGACATGCTTAACCAAAATGATATTAAGGTAAAAACACATGATTTAGATAAATATGATAATATTTTGATAAGTTTTGTTATCACCAAAATATATTGTCATGGAGATAAAAGAGTCAAAAGATTTGCCTTGTTTTCTTTTCTTCTCCATATTGGGCCCTGATGTCCAACCACTAAAGTGTCAGATAGAGTCGCAGGAGGTATTACGTTGTAGAAACATGTGACTACCAGAAACCTGTAGGTATTAAATGCTAAGAGAGATGTTTTCAGTCAACGAAAAAGGTCTTGTACAGAAATAGATATATTCATTCTGTCACAGCATAAAGCATAAGATGACTTGTCATAAGAATGGCAAGTAGTAAAGCAATTTCTACAGGGAGCTGTGTCCCGTGACTAACTAAGCCGAAGACAGGTAGGTTACTTTTTGTTTACACGTAAAGTGTTAGATTACTTATCATGAAAATAGAATTCAGTAAAAAAGTCATACTGTATGGAAAATATATCTAGCATAGACTATGCATGTGAAGATAATCTTAAATGCTTATGCATAAGAGATATTCAGTAGATGTCGGGAGATTTGAATTTCACACGTCCAAATACTAAGGACATTTAATAACAAGTTTGTGAATATTTTAATCATATTATCAAGAACGTTTATGAAAGTTCCTTAATCAGAAGATATGCAATGATTAAATGTTTTCTTCAAAGATAATAGCATGAATGAAATGATATTGAAAACAAACGGTCATTATAAAGTTTACTCATAAATCTTTCTTTATCAACAGAATAAGGTTTTTGTAATGAAAAAGATGATCAGGGTTTTAATGATAATCTATGTAGAACAGTCAACATGCAGGAAAAATTGTAATGATAAAGTTAATCGATTATTCTATTGAAGTTTTGATTTGACCAGAAAATACACAAATGGCGAAGTGGAACCTCAAAGTGGAACTTCGAATAAAAACGATAAACAAAACACAGTCAGCGATTTAGAGCTTTGTATAGTTGTCTTCGGATATGATGAAGTTTGAGCTTCGACTGAACACGACCAAAAGCATCCATGACGAAGTGCAGCTTCGGATAGACGAAGTGGACTTCGGAAATGAAGTTTAAAGCTATAGAAGATGATACTTGACATCGATTGAAACTGTGAAAAGATTATTAGTGATGGAAAAATATGAACTTGTGAATGAGAGTATGATGGTAACAAGGACTTACAATCATTTGAACACCATCTACTGAACTTAGAAATACTTGGAATACTTACAATGGTCCTTGAGCTATTATTTCCTTTGTGTCTCCTTTTGAAGGCTTAACAAAATGATATTAAGGTAAAAACACATGATTTAGATAAATATGATAATATTTTGATAAGTTTTATTATCACCAAAATATATAGTCATGGAGATAAAAGAGTCAAAAGATTTGCCTTGTTTTCTTTTCTTCTCCATATTGGGCCCTGATGTCTAACCACTAAAGCATCAGATAGGTTCAAAGGTCAATCCCACAGGTTCTCATCCCTATTGGCAGACCGAGAGGAAAAGAAACTGTGGTATCCTAGACTCTTAGCTAAGCATTAATCTTCTATAGATTCCATGCTTCTAGATCCCAAGGGTGGTGTGTAAGTGTGTGTGAGTGTCGACACCTCTGGTTAGCTCACCAAGAATGAAGAATGAATTAGAACTGATGATATTTTCATTTTAGGGTCCTTGTATGACGTAACTCCGAATACCTATCTAGGGGTAGTACTTCTTAAGGTATAGCCCATTCCAAGGGTGAGCAAGCTCCTTACCCTTAGCGTTCACTAGCTTGTATGCATTGCCTGGATATACTTCTTTCATTACATACGACCTTTCCCAGTTTGGTTGGAGTTTCTAATGGGGACCACCATGTTTTACAAAGATTCTTTTAAAGACCATTTCACTGACTTTGAATTTTCTCTCAATCACTTTCTTTTGGTAAAAATGTGTGAGTCTATTCTGATATGCTTTAGTGTGTTCTGTGGTAGCCAAACGCTTCTCATCTAAGAGCTCCAGTTGTGCAAAGAGCAACTCACGACGCTCATCGATTGACAAGTCCTTGTCAAGCTAGAATCTTAGTGAGTGGATGAGAATCTTATATGCTACTATAACATCCATTCCATAAGTGAGGGCGAACGGTGTTTTTCCCTATAGGAGTACGGATTGAAGTGTGGTAGGCCCATAAAGCTTCTACAAGCTTGTTTGGCCAGTTCGAGAACTTATTAGTCTCACATGTCTTCTTTATGATCTTGATTAAAGTTTTACTTGTGGCCTCTGCTTGGCCATTACCTTGAGGATAATAAGGAGAGGAATGATGCAATGTAATGTTATACCTATTGTAGAGGTCTTGAAGCTCTTGAGAGATGAATTGAGGCCCATTGTTGGTGATGATGGTACTGGGGATGCCGAATCTGGTGATGATGTTCTTCATGATGAATTTGCATAGAGTTGTTGCCTTTACTTCCGCATAAGGTTCAGCTTTCACCCACTTGGTGAAGTACTTGTTGTAGTGAGTATGTAAGATTTTGACTTATTTAGGGAGTTCGGATTGCCAAGGCTGTTGAACCACTCTCTATTTGTTCTTGTATTTTGGTGATAATAAAAATTATGATGTAACTTAAATTGAATATTGTTTCATCTGTGTCGCATCAATCTCATAGCAAAAGCTAAGTCTTTTAGATGCAATATATAGCGCACTAAAATGATAAATCGATGTTTAATCAATATACATCGATTTCTGTTTAAAGTGCCAAAGTATCAAGCGCCGCACGATTGCTAAGAAGTCGATGGCATAACGATTTGATAGTGGCCATACGATTTCTTCTTTGAGCGTATTGATTTGATAAGAAGTCGTTCCCATAACGATTTCATAAGTGACCGAAATGATTTTCCAAGAAGTCGATGCCATAACGTTTCATAAGTATTCGCAACGATTTCTTTAGAAGCCATAACGATTGCTAAGAAGTCGATGCCATAACGATTTCTTCTGTAAGCGCAATAATTTTCTAAGAAGTCGATGCCATAACGATTTCATAAGTATTCGCAACGATTCTTTAGAAGCCATAACGTTTTGTTAAGAAGTCGATGCCATAACGATTTCTTCTTTGAGCGCAGTGTTTTGGTAAGAAATTCCCATAACGATTTGTTAAGAAATCGTGCCCATAACGATTTCATAAGTCATGCTCATAAACAAAACATTTTCATGGATTCTGTTCAAACTCAGATGCCTTTATATTTCAAATATGCTTGGCGCTTAAATGAAAAGTCAAATATCTTCTGACAAAAGCTGCATGCATATTTCAGAATCTTGTCAAAAAGATATGACCTACTATTTTCAGTATGTTAGCAGAAGCACAGTACCATGCATCGTTTATCATAAAACACTCTTTGATGCTAACACTCTCTTCTATGCGAACAGACATCGAAGACCATCAGAGTCTGAGTAAGACAAATGAAGAGAAAGATCAGCAACGACTAGAAGAGCTCCAACGGATCTCTTCAACGGATCTATCTAAAGCTGCTCAATATAAAAGAGGAGCATTGCTGAAGATCAACAGAGCCTTTTCCTGAATATCCTTGAAGGAGTGTACATCTGTGAGAAGCAACTTCACGCACATACACTCAAGGAAAGAGAGAAAGAGCCCGAGCCAAGAAGAAGCAATCAAGCGTCTCAAGCTTCCAAGCTTTCAAGCATTCGAGCTTCTTTTCTCTCTTCTGTTTCTTCCGAGCTTATTGTATATCTGGGGAGAGTTTGGGACTGTGAGCTTTACATGAGTGTTCATCTTGTAAGGTCTCTCAGTCTGATCTTTCTAAGAAAGATCTGTGTCAGCTGTAGGACTGTATACAGTTGTTAACCCAGCTAGGGTTGGTGTCTAGCAGAACCTAATGGGGTTTGTACCAGTTGTCAACCCAGCTAGGGGTTTGTGTCTAGCAGAACCGCACTGGGGTTTGTTCCAGGAGGTTGGCTTCGTTACCTGTAAGAGAAGTGGGCTCCTTCTTGCCCGGAAAGAGAAGAGACCTGGTGGGGGATCCAGGGTGTTGTAAGGTCCATAGGTGGGACTGTACCTTGGTTTTTGTGAAATCCCAGATTGCTTGGGGACTGGACGTGGATTGGACTTCATGTGGGAAGGGCCGAACCAGGATAAATCTCCTGTGTCCTTGTGTGATTGTTTATTTGCTTCCGCACTGCACTCTATCTACACTGAACTAACCAACCAAGCTTTCAATGTTATTTTTTCTGTGTTTAAGATTCTATATCAGATTTCAGAAAAACCTATTCACCCCCCCTCTAGGTTGGTTGCTGCCGTACTAAAAGGGCCAACAAGTGGTATCAGACCAAGCCCCTTACCGTTGCACCAAAAGCTCGAGCTGGTAGTGAAGGCGGTAGCCAAATTTTAAGGCGGTAAGCGCAAAGCCCACGTCAACGCTGGGTCTGCATGAGGGGCTTCGCATAGGGTTTTACCCCTACGGCGGGTTGGGTTGCCGGCCCCGATGTCACTATGCTGCCCATAACAGCATAGTGGCAGCGATTCCCTAAGGGAGTCGATGGCAGTTAACCACAAACTCCCCCCCAGCGGCACCCAGGGGAATCGAACCCGCAACTCGCTCTGATACCACTGTTGGACCAAGCCCCTTACCGTTGCACCAAAAAGCTCGAGCTGGTAGTGAAGGCGGTAGCCAAATCTTTTAAGGCGGAAGCGCAAAGCACCCGTCAACGCTGTGGTCTGCATGAGGGGCTTCGCATAGGGTTTTACCCCTACGCGGGTGGGTTGCCGGCCGATGTCACTATGCTGCCCCATAACAGCATAGTGGCAGCGATTCCTAAGGGAGTCGATGGCAGTAACCAACAAAGGCGACCAGTGATGTCGAAGGCCCACATAGCAAAAGGCCATGGGGAGGACATAGGGTGGAGTGAAGAGGATGGAGAATGGATTTTTTCGGCGTGCAGTTGGCACTTAACACACCGACGGACATAGATAGAACAATCTGATTTTCTTGGTAAGCATTTGGCTATTTACGTGACCCCCACACACACCTGAATGTGCTTCCTCAACAACTTTCCAAATCTCATCATCATCCAGACATCTTAGTAAAACTTCGGTAAGACCTCTTCTGTAAAGAACATTGCCAACCATGGTGTACTTCGGGGACAGTCTCCTTATGGTTCTTTTGTCTTCATTAGTGGCTTCCTCGGAGTAATATTGATCTTTACAATATTAGAACCATGGTTTCTCCTCATCATCCAATTCTTCTTCTAATTCTAAGAGCATGGTCTCTTTCTTCTTTTTCCTCTCTTCCTTCTTCAACATCTCCTCCTTGATCCAAAAGAAAACTGAGTTCTGAACAGCTAGGATGTGACGTCGCTGGATGAGGATGCTGTCAAAATCCCCAGGATAAGAAATGTTGAGTGATAAGGCAAGAGTGGCAAGAGCATCTGCTAGAAGGTTTTGGTGGCGAGGCACATGGACGAAGATTAGCCTAGAGAATAGCTTAGAATATATGTTGAGGTGAGTTTTTGGTAAGGCTTGAACTTTTTATCGCATGTGCGATATTTGGTGAGCACTTGGCGGAGAATCAGTTGACTATCACCTACAATTCGCAGATGGGTGACACCATGGAAGTGTGCGACCTCAAGTTCGGCCAGCAAGGCTTCATATTCAGTCATGTTATTAGTGACAGAGAATGCTAGCTGAAAAGCGTGTGGAATGGTGACCCCTTCAAGTGATAGGAGAACAATCCCGATACCCTTCCCATGAGAATTCAGAGCTCCATCAAAATGTAATGTCCACATAGGATTAGATTGGCTAAGGGACATTAATTCCTCATCTGGAAATTCTGAATGGATAGGATCAAATCGAGGGATAGGGTGATGAGCGAGATGTTCAGCTATAGCATAGCTTTGATTGATTTTTGCTGAATGTAGGTGATATCGAACTGAGATAGAAAGCTTTGCCAACATGCTAGCCTATCAGTGAGAATAGATTTTTAAAGGAGGAACTTGATAGGATTCATATGGGCTATAAGATGGACTTCGTGAGCAAGGAAGTAGTGCTTCAATTTCTGCACTACCCAGACAAGAGCGGCACATGTCTTCTCAATGGTTGTGTACCTCTGGTCACAGGGGTTGAGAAGCTTAGACAAGTAGCAAGCTGCATTTTCCTTACGTTCTTTATCCACTTGGGCAAGAACAGCTCCTACAGAGTCTTCAAGGATAGAGACATAGAGAATTAATGGTTTGCTTGGAGTCAGTGGCCTCAGGACAGGAGGATTAGCCAGATACTTCTTTAATCTATCAAAGGCTGCCTAACACTTCTCATCCCAATGGAATTTGACTCCCAACTTAGTTAGGTCGTAGAAGGGTCTACGCCTCTGTGAATGTGGGAAACAAACTGACGAATAAATTGCAACCTCCCAATTAAACCTCAAACTTCCTTCAAATTCTCGGGAGGTGGCATTTATCTTATTGCCTTCACCTATTAGGATTGATCTCGATATCCTTCTTGCTCACGATGAACCCTAGAAGTTTACTCGATGACACACCAAACACACATTTCTTGGGGTTCATTTTCAGTTGAAATTCTCTTGATCTTTGCAATACCTTAGTTAGATCCCCAGGATGCTCAACCAATGTTCTAGACTTAACGACCAAGTCATCCACATACACTTCAATATAAATGTGAATCATGTCATGAAAGATGGCCATCATAGCTCTTTGGTAAGTAGCTCCAGTGTTTTTGAGTCTAAATGGCATGGCCACATAGCAATATGTGCCCCAAGGTGTAGTGAATGATGTCTTTTATTGGTCCTCCTCAGTAGTTTGATCTGATTATACCATGAGAAGCCATCCAGAAAGGAGAGGGTTTCATACCCAGCCGTGTTATCAATTAGCACATCAATGTGAGGTTAGGGGAAATCATCTTTTGGACATGCGCGGTTAAGGTCCCAAAAGTCAATGCAAATTCTGACTCTTTCGTCCTTTTTCATGAATGGGACAATGTTTTTCACCCAATTTGGACAAAGTATGACTCTAATGAACTTGGCTTTGTGGGGCTTGTCAACCTCATCTTCCATTTTCAAAGCCATTTGAGGGTGGAAACGTCTTAACCACTGCTTAATGGCGATGGACCCTGGCTTAAGTGTAAGGTAATGTTCAACAAGCACGGGGTCCAATCCTAGCATATCCTCATAGCTCCAAGCAAATGTGTCCTCATATTCTCTAAGAACCTCAATGATTGCCTCCTCTTCAGTTGGTGACAAGTTACTACTTATGAGGATGGTCCTAGGGTTTTCCTTGGTTCCCAGATTAACTTCTTTGGTGGTTTCTTCTACTGTGGCTGACAACTCATCAAATCTTCTAACTCCACTTGCAAACGCATCAACCATGTCCTCAAACTCTTCATGCCCTTCTTCAATCGGGTCATTGTCATCCATGATTTCATATACTCCAAACCCATCATCAATTAAGCACAAAGACTCCTCACATTCTACATCTCACAATAGAAAGGGCTCTTCAATGAATTCAAGGATTGTTAGACATGCCTTGCATCTATGGGCTAGATCGGTCAAGAAGTGGTGAGGAACCCTCTTCCCCTTGGACTTCCTTTTTGGTACTACCCCCAGAGTCTCACTAACCTGACCTAGACTCCTACTACAACCACTAGAGCCTATAGAGGGAGATGGAGGAGGAGGAAAAATAGTAAAAAGGTCCCTGCATAGAGGGAGATGGGAGTCCCTGTGTGGAGGGAAAGACGAGGTCGGTCATTGGACTGGGGAGGAGTGGCCCATAGGTTGGGGCACACTCTAAGGAGAGATAAGAAGTCTCCTCAATGGAAACGATTGAAACAAACATTTGGAAATTGCCTTTTTTTTTAGAATTATTCAAATTTTTATGGTTTTTGCTTTTCATGAAAAGGAAATGAGGTGAAATTACAAGATTGGAGAATTGGGAGATGAGCGTATGCTGATTGAAGGAGATTGTTGGACAAAGGGAGTTGAAGGGTGAGAGTCTGCTCAAGGGAATGTAGGGAGATTGTGAAACGGGGTGTGGAGCCCATGGAATGCTAAGAGAAAGGAAAAGGGGCCACTTGGTGGCTTGAAGTAAAGTGAGTGCGATGCCCAAGGAAAAGAGGTCCACCTAGAGCCTGTCGACTGACAAGCCCTCTTCAATTGGAACATCTAGCTCCCCTTTGTCCATCTAGTCATTTAATAGCTGCCTCTTGCTTGTGATGGCTATCGACTTTTCTAGGAGGTCATGTATAAGGGGCAGCCATTCTCGGTCTGTTGGCATGAAGAATCAACTTAAAGATATAGCAATGTCATTCATGTCGAACCAACGGTACCATTCACACTCAGGATCACCCATTTTTCTTAGTTTCTGGGGTTTGAGGTTTTCTAGAGCTTTATATGTGGCCAGGGGTGCAATGTGGCGTGCAAACTAACGAGCATGCTCGTCTTGATATGAGAGCTCATATGTGATAACTGAAGTGTGTTGTTCATCCCCTCGCTAGGGAGGCCCCCTCTTGAAGTGATGGTAGAGAGACCATGTGAGTGGTTGTCTGTCAGTTTTCATTGTTGACATCATTATTCCCCATGGTTTAGCTGGCACCGCCTTCTGCTCATAGTCTTCTTTTTTTGGCTTGTATCCCAGTCCTGCCCTAGGCCTTGTTTTCATGTCTGGTACTACCTTGGTCCTACCCTATAGGTATGCTCCCAACCCTTTGCCTGGATGATACCCCATCTTTAGCATGATTGCCAGCCCTTATCAGTCATGATCTTGCTTCTCTTCTGTGCAGTAATTGATGGTGTAATTAGAGGTGAATGTACTGGGTCTTGTCGTGTGCTGTACATGTCTAGTACTGACATAAGCGGCTAGTTTCCTGGCGAGATGGAAGAGATAGACCTGTCAGACATAGCGTCCACCTCCAGGATCATTGGTTTGCTTGTGACTTTGACGACCCGGCCCTTATATGGAAATTTGAGATATTGATGTATAGTGGAGGTGACGGCGCCAAGTGCTTGGATGTATGGCCTACCTAATATCATTCGGAAGCTTAGGCCCATGTCCAGTATGTGGAAATCAATTTCAGTTGTAGAGGGACCCAAACCCACCTTCAGTGTAACCACTCTTTTTGGCGGCCTACTAGTGTTGTCGTAGGCTATGACTGTGATTGAGGAGGGCCCAACTGACTCCAATGCTACCCCACACAAGTTCAATGTGTCCAAGGAGACCACATTGATGGAAGCTCCAGTGTCCACTAAGCATTGAGACATGCGGGTTCCATGACTTTGACTGTTAAGCACAAGGCATACCATTGGGCTTCCATAGATGCTAATTCATGTTCGTGGAATTCCATGGCCAGATGTCGACTTGTGGGGGTTACGACCGAGGTGATTTTATTGACTGGTAGGTCTTCATTTACCATCACTTTCTATAAGCACTGCATCAGAGCTTCTTGATGTACCGACGACCTTTTGATCAATTCCAGAATAGAGATCCTCGCCGGGATTTTGTCTAAGTGCTTTCACAAATCATATTGAGTCTGAAGGATGGACTCTTCTGTTGGGACTTCTTCCTCTTGCTACTGGGGTGCTTGATCCTGGCTCTGAGGAAAATATATTTTGAAAATACGCCCACTCCGGAGCACCAAAGTTTCCTCAGACTCATCTCTCGCTATATGTAACGCCCCGACGTGGAATATCGGAGCGAGCTATAGTTAAATATATAGTATAGAGCGTAAAAATAGATATCAAACCATTGCACAATTTGAATAATGTCAAATGAACCAACTATATTGATAATTCCAGTGATCTACAATACATCCACCGATTTAGAGCCAAAACTATGGGCTGCATAAAACAAACAAACTAACTAATACTAAAATATCTGGATGACATCACATCAGGTCGCTCTTATGTTTGCTCATCCCCATCCTCAAGCGTGTGGTATTCTCCATCAAACTCTCTTGAAACACATATAACAAATAGCACAGGATGAGAGATAACGCCCAGTAGGACAAAATATCTCGAAAACAGGCATGTTTTAAGTGATTAATATATGGATAACATAATAACTAGAGAGAATGATCAGGAGATTAATAGCACATGGTATCAAGAGAACAATAGTACTTATCAAAAAGAATATAGCACAACTAGCAAGTTAAAGGAATGGCCATATCACGAGATAGAACGTCACGATAGTATGATAGCACACTAGACAAGATAACAATTTTGATCGTCTTCAGATTATCGTGATAACTAGCACTAGAGTGTAATGTTGAACACTCTAATCAATAAACTCCCATGGGCACTAGCACTTTCAGGCGCACCTCCCAGGACCAGATCGGGTCCTTAAAAATGTTGTCTGGCATTGATCATGTTTTTATCTTTAGACAATCAGTCAAATGGCCATAGAGAGCACGAAGAATAGATAAGAATGATTAAAGAATAGATGAGAGTATAAAGAATGTGAATAGATGAGCGAGTAGAGTATAGGTGAGAATGACAGGTCAAGGCACATAAAACGACGTTAAAACAGGCGATAGTAACAGTTGCACAACACACATAGCTGTGTGCTTGCAGTCTAGTAGAATTCACTAACCGGCCACTGGTCGTGCTACGAACACAGTCCAGAGGTCCAGTATGATCTCAAGGTAAAAGAGAAATCTAAGGCCATTGGATCATGCCAATCCCTAAGAGTAAAATAGGTATTGATGGTACAACCTGCTCATCGACAATGGATGTCCGCCAAAGCCAAGGGGTCTTACAGAGGCCTTCATAAGGATTACCTAGTCCAGTTAGGAGTATTCCCAACGGAGAGTCCATCCAAGTCAAGAAAAGTGTGTATAAAAAAATTGTCTGTCTTGCCTTGAGTGCTCGAAGGCAGAGGGGCACGATAATGGTATCTGAATCGGGCAAATAAAACAAAGACAAGTTCATTTAAAATAACAGGAAAATTCACATGAATATTTGCAATTAATTACCAGATATATTATGGAGATGGTTTCTGTAAGGTCTCATGGGAAAATTCAATATTTGGTGTGTGCATATAAGAGAAAATCAAAGATAGCATATGAGAGTCATGAACATATCTTTTAAATAAGAAAATCATGTAGATATTATTAAAAGTTCATTAACATGATGTCACTGTTAGCCATAGAGCATTATGAAGGCTTAACCATGATTAAAAAGCATGGATTATTACAGTTTCTAGAAATACATAGAGAATCATGATGTTGGTACCCGTCGCATTCAAATCGCGATGGTTAGGTCTTTCGCGTTCAAGAAAATCGATGTAACCCATCGACTCCCGAATCGAAACGCGACGTGTTGTCTGGTCGCAGTCAAGGCAAACATTATAGAGGTCTAGATTAGATAGGAAGAACGTGACACAGGGTACCGTCACATTTAGAACGTGCCACAATCCTGTGTCGTGACCCGGTTGAGAATGTGACTGATCAGGCCATCGCGTTCTCAAGGGTCCAGCCCGAACTCCAAAAGGGGATTAAAGCTCCTTGGATTGTGGTTCAGTCTTCCAAAGGCTTGATATAGGGGCTTTTATAATTAAATATCAATCATATATGAGATGAAAAATTATGAAATCAATTTTAACAAAACTAGACTTGCAGGAGGATCAACAATAAAATAGTAATTGATTTAAATTGGCATGAGCATGCTATGAACATGTTACTTCACGATGACCCAAAATCTGACACAATGGACATGGATTAATAAATTTGAACAACATGCATGATAGAAATTGGGAAAAATAGTATCAATGGATTCAAGAATCGAGTACAATCTATAGTAAAAATCTCAAACCACGATATAAGGAGTAGACATGGATTGAAAGGAAACATGAAGGGGTCAGATATAAGTTCTTAACAAATCTTTGGGCATGAAATACTCTTAAACGACGTGATAGAAATTGGAGAAAATATGAGGCTTTTGTTATTGGGATCATGGACTATGTAGGAATGAGTTTAATTAACTTTTTCTTGAGAGATTACCTACCTTTGAGGGCTTTAGGATCCTAGGGTATGAACACGAAGAAGCTCCTTTCAAGCCTCCTCCTTCATGGATTCCTCATCCAATAGCCTTTCCTCCACGTTCTCCAGGTTCTAGGAGATCAATAGGGTTGGCCAAGAACGAGATTAGGGTGTATTTGTATGTTTAGGGTTGAAAAGTCTTCTAAACTCTTACTCTTCCTCCAACTCCGAATTTTCCATATTTATCTTATTTTTTCCTTGCATATATCCTTCTATTGGCTTGGGGTGGCTCTAATTCCATAGCCAACAAGTTAGGATAGTGTTAGGACTCTATTTTGGATATTTATGAGTCTTATTAGTGATTAACTTGACCCTTTTTAATTTATTAATAATTTTGTTACGAATGTTGACCTATTTATCTCAAACCCATCAATTGGACTCTTGCTTTTGGCCTATTAACTCATGTATGAACCATTTAGGAAAGTCCATCACTTATTTTTTCTAATAGGTTTAATTAATTCATATTTATTTTATTTAACTTTATTTATCAAATTTAAAATTTGATAGTTGCTACATTCACCTTCTCTTAAAAAGAATTTGGATCCAAATCCATATGATCATACGAGGAAGAATGTCTTACCGAATAGATTCGGATAGTTCGTCTCATGGTTGATTCTGGTTCCCACGTGGCTTCTTCTACTCCATGATTGTTCCAAAGTATTTTTACCACATGTATGGGTCGATTTCAAGTTTTTCTACCTTCTTCCCAATATTTTAATGGGCTCCTCTTCATAGGTCATATCCTTGTGCAAGACTATAAGTCGTAGCATATCACATGAGAAGGGTCGTACACATACTTCCTCAGCATAGACACATGAAAGACATTGTGTACGGTGGAGTATGTGTGGAGGTAATGCTAGACGATATGTCACTTCACCGACTCTCTCGAGTACTTCAAAAGGACTGATGAACCTTGGCTTAACTTGCCTTTGATTCCAAACCTTTGAATCCCTCGGGTTGGGGATACCTTGAGTAGCACATGATCTCCGACCTTAAACTCTAGGTCTCTTCTTCTTTTATCTGCATAGCGCATTTGCCTATATTGAGCTATTTTGATTATATCTTTAATGAGTTGAATATCTATGTTGGTGTCTTACACTAAATTGGGTCCCAACCATTATTGTTCACCAAACTCATTCTAGTATACTGGTGACCTATAGCTTCTACTATACAGTGCTTCAAATGGTGCCATCTTGATACTTGGTAATTGTTGTTGTATGCAAACTCCATCAATGATAGTTGCTCATTCCAATATCCTTCGAAGTCTATAGTACAAGCTCGCAACATGTCTTCCACGATCTGGTTCTTCCTTTTGTTCTGCCCATCAATCTGTGGGTGGAAAGTAAACTAAAATTGTGTTTACTACCAAGTGCAGCTTGAAGTCCTTTCCAAAAGTGAGAGGTAAACCTTGGTTCACGATCAGAGACTATGGATGCAGCAACTCCATGTAATCTCACAATTTCCTTTATGTACAATGCGACCAACATGTTCACACTTCAGGTACTCTTGATTGCTAAGAAGTGTGCAGACTTGGTTAGTTAGTCTACTATGACCCAAATAACATCGAGTTCACCACGGGTTCGTGGTAAACCCATGATGAAGTCCATGCCAATGCATTCCCACTTCCATTCTAGTATGTCAAGGGGTTTGAATACACCAACAGGACATCGGTGCTCCGCCTTGAATTGTTGACAAGTGAGGTAGTGCACAGGATGCTCAGCTACCTCACGCTTCATGTTAGGCCATCAGAATGTTCTTTTCATGTCTTGGTACATCTTGGTTGCACCTGGGTGGATAGTGTACTTGTTCTTGTGAGCTTCATCCATCAGCCTTCTCTTCAGTTCTTCATTGTCAGGCACATAGGTCTTACCATGAAATGGTAATCTTCCATCCTCAGGATGGAGAAATCTAGTCTATCTGCTATGGTTTCCCTAACACAAATCAAGAATGGATCATTTGCTTGTTGATCTAGGATCTTGACAAAAAATGTGGTTGTATCCTGAGGTTAGCAACCAGTACATGATCTCCTTTGCTGAATATTTATGTCTAGTCTGGCGAATTACTCTAGCAATTGCATCTCGCCCATAACTAAAAAAGACAAGGATGCCACAGGTTTCCTACTAAGTGCATCAGCTACAGCATTACCCTTACCAAGGTGATATTGAATGTTTTTTTTTTGGGGCCAAAAAATATATAAATAGAGGCAAAATACAACTGCAAAGGGGCATACCCCCGTCAAACCAGTCTTACATTCATAAGACCAAATCTATCCATTACAACCGGCCCCTTACAAGAATGCAGAAGACTATAAGCACGCCAGAAGACATCATTGTGCATGGAAACAATGGCATGATTGGAAAGCATATCCGCCACCTGGTTAGTTTCCCGAAAGACATGAGAAACCTGACTTAAGCATATCCCTCACAACCCGCCACCACCTATAAGTACACCAAGATATACACCTGTCCTGCCGAAACGAGTTAACAAGGGATAAGGAGTCAGAATTAATAGCAGAAAGGCGGAAGCGTAAGAACTCGCCAGAAGGACGGGAGGAGGCCATCACATAAGCCCGGGTTTCAGCTAGCAAACTGTTACCAATACCATAGAAGTGTGCAAAAGCAACCTGAACATTTCCATAGCTGTCCTGGATACAACCACCACCACCACAATTCCCTGGATTACCTTTAGAAGCCCCATCAACATTTAAGCAAAAGTCCTCAATAGGAGGAATCCAATGGATAACCTTCAGTTGCTTAGAAGAAAATTGAGGGAAAAAACCATATTGATGAAGAATCTGCTGCTCTAAAGGTGTAGGAGTGATCTTAAAGGAGACTTTGTTTAGAGAAAAGGAAATCTTTTGTTGCCCAGCTAGCAAGCCCAGAGGGGGGGTGAATGGGATTCTTAAAATTAATGAGTACCTTAAACATGTTCATAAAACAGTCACACAGAACACACTTTGATGAGTGTTAGAGTTAGTAAAGAAAGATAGTAAACGCAAAGCAAGCACATAGACTACACAGGGAATTATCCTGGTTCGGACCTCCTCTCCACAGGAGTCCTACGTCCAGTCACTGAGCAACAACTCAGGCTTTCACTACCTAAGGGTACAGTCCCCCTTATGGACCTTTACACACCCAGTCACAGCTGGTCTTCTCTTCACAACCTGAAGAGGACATACAACACCCTGGATACCACCAGGTCTTCTTTCTACTCGAAGGGAACACACACCCTGGTAACCCCAGGTCTTCCTTCAACACGAAGGGAACAAACACAAGAAAAGTGTTAATGAAAACAAGCCCCTAGATCAAGCTTAAACAATGCAGGATCTAAAGCTAAAACTGAGAGGAAAATATCTACAGTGAGGGACAATCTCAGTTTTCAGAAACTCTCAAGACTAACACAATGAACGCAGAGAGCTAAGAGCTAGACAATCAAAGGAGTGAGGCTTTTTGCTCGATCAGATGCTCACAGAAAAGCTTGTTAAAGATTGTTGTAAGAGTTGTGTAGTTTCTGGAGCTTCAGTCTTCTTTATATATCTCCTATTTGAAATTCGAACGTTGAAATGTTCATTGTCTCTAAGCTTTCGTTTACGTTAGACTGCATGGTTCTGTAGAGCTTCTTGTTCAGTAGTCATTAGCTTTCCATGCACACAACAAGAGAGAGGATCTTTGATGATGTCCGTAATCTTCCGTACTATCCAATGTTGTATTGAGATGCACTGTCAGAGACATGCACATATTTAAATGCTAAACAATAGACAGCTAAGCCATCTTTTGTTGTCAGTCAACGTTAGATTGATTTTATACAGAAGTAGAAGTTCCATTATATTCTTCTAAAAACATGTTTACAGAATAAGCATGATAATAGTAGATATCGATTGGATGCACTGCAGTGATACGTTCAGTCATAATAAATGCATGGTTGTCAGACAGATATACGTGAAGACTTTGACTTTTCAACATACTCAGAGACGAGTCCAAATATCAAGTCATTATATTCCATGAAATCATTACATGTATGACTTATGAAATGGTTATGCAAATGAGTTGATGTTCATGTAAACCGTTGTGCTCTCATAAGAAAATCGATGCATATATAAATCGTTATGCATTAATAACCAAATCATTGTAGAGACAAATCATTGTGACTCCATAAGCAAATCGTTACGCACAAGTCTTATAATCAAATCGTTGAGTAATGTGAATGAATCGTTGTTTGTTGTATCGAATCGTCACAGCGACCAAGTCGTTATGTAACTTAATGAATCGTTACAGTAACAGAGTCGTTATGTAACTTATCGAATCGTTCAGGATCAAATTGTTGAAACTTGATGGGTCGTTGTGACACTAAAATCGTTGTTCTCACTTATCAAATCGATGTGAGAGCAAATCGTTGTTCTTTCTTAAGAATTGATGTGATCACTTATCGAATCGTTATGGAAGCGAATCGTTATGAATACTTAATGAATCGTTATGAAAGCAAATCGTTATGATCACTTATGAAATCGTTGTGAGGGCAAATCGTTACGATCACTTAACGAATTGTTGTGAGGGCAAATCGTTGTGATCACTTAACGAATCGTTATGAGGGAAAATCGTTGTGATCACTTAATCGAATCATTGTGAGGACAAATCTTTGTGATCACTTAACGAATCGTTGTGAGGGAAAATCATTGTGATCACTTAACGAATCGTTGTGAGGGCAAATCGTTGCGATCACTTATCGAATCGTTGTGATGGCAAATCGTTGCGATCACTTGTCGAATCGTTATGAAGATGGACTGCAATAGAATAGCAATGACTTATGAAATCATTATAGAATCAAAATCGATGTGATTGAGGAAATCCTTATGATTCAAAGAAAATCGTTATACCAACTAACGAGTCGATGTGAACTTAGAAAATTTCATGCTTTGAACTTACATTGCTATAGAATAAATACTACTTACCCATTTAGCTTGTATTCCTTGTTTCATTTCCTGTACTCAATCTCATAGAAAATATGTAGATTAAACTTTATATAGTTTTGTTAATCACAAAAATAGATATGTAATTAATTTAAATTACATGGGGATAAACTGATCATCAATCTCCCCCGTTTTGGTGATGACAAAACTTAACAATGAGCATAGATGATCTGAAATGAATCTAAACAAAATTGTGGAATATAAGAAATATATTTCAGTAGTACTATATCTCTCCCCCTTTTGTCATTAAGCAAAAAGATACCACAAGGAGGAAAGACAGAGAGAAAAGATAGTGAGAAAACAAGAGAGATATATTTAATTGTCCTGAGGAGTTATAGGATGTAAAAAGCAGGAGACAAAAGAGAGGCGTGAGAGGAATAATGGGCAAGGCTTGTCGTTCTTGTCCTCAAAATAAGCCTGAAAAGCCCTACAAGAAATGGCGTAAGATGGTCCCATGTCAGGTAACATCCTTTGAATATGAAGCGCCGCTGAGTACTCAGAAAATTGCCATATTCATCGGTGCCAAGGGAAAGTTTGTAGGTACTGATTGAACCAAAACTAGCAAACGAAGAAGAATTGGTTGATCTTGATAGGATAGAATAACTTATGCTGCAGAAGATCTTGCTTCAATGCCAAAACAGCTTGTACCACTCGACCCACTGAAGATAAGAGTCCTGAACTAAATTGATAGAATTCAGGTCCAATAATGCTTCAGCTGTGAGAGTAGGCTTGCCAGCCTTAAACAAGGAGCTGTTCAAGGCTTCCAATTGAAGAATTGACTGATTATAGTGCTTTTCCCAGTCAGTGGGAGAAAGCCTTTCACATTCTGACAGCATAGGAACAAGGACTTCAGAGGAAATATGGCCTAGGTGAAATTCTTTGAAGATGAACCTTTCGAAGGATGGAAGTCGACCCTGTTGAGCTGATATCCTTCTCATGACGCGAGTAAATCTCTCAAAGATAACAGGACCTACTGAGGAGTCCATGACCAAGGAATGCAGCTTAGGAAGGAATACAGAGTCTGGAATTTACAGGGTTACGAAATCCACTTTCAAAGAGCAGTTGACTGGATTTGTAATTTTTAATGAAGCAACTACTCCCTGGAACTATCCCAACTGGACTTCAGGTAACTTGTGAAGATACCGGTAATCATTGAATAACTGAAAGTACCTGATGAGCTTCACTTTCTTTTGAATGAAAGGGGCCCATAGGGATTTATGATGAATGACAAACCACTCAGAGAGAGTGAGTGGAGAGTCCCTGGGTGGAAACCTATCTGACTTTGCAAGAAGATATTTCCTATAGAGAGCCGAGTGCCCTTTGGCCCACTATTCTTCAGATTTGCGTTCAGCCATTTTGAAGATTTTGGATTGATCAGCTTTTGAGAAGTGGTTGTAAGGAAGGATGACATTAGGTGATTGGTCAGATTTAGAAAAGGAACACCAAAATGGTGGCAAGAATACATTTTGAAGATATTCTCGATAGAGTGGTTTCCTCCGATTTTCAATAGTGAGGGAAAACCAAAGAGGAGGAAATTTAGGTTCGGTGGGAAGAGCAAGAGCAGTGGAGAGTTTCCTCTTTTAGAGACAGGACTAGAGGAGTCAGTCCTATGGAATGAGAGGCAACTGACAGAACTGAATGGATGGTGGAGATTTCAACTCATCCTCGAATTTTTCTAGAAATGGACCTTCGAGTTGAGCCTTCAGGAATGAAGGTGACAAAGGAAGGAGGAGTAGGAGGATGGAGAAATGTTTGATAAGTAGAAAAGGTGAGATGGATGGTCCATCTAAGAAGGAACAGAGGAAGAGGGGCTCCAAAAGATGATGTGGCTGGAGGGTCTTCGGAAATGAGAGGAGGTGGAATGGATGTAGAGGAGGCAGGAGGAGAGGTGGATTGAGATGGAAAAGGAGTTGGGGTAGACATGGTGGGAGGCATGGGTTGTTTGAAGGTGATGGGAGCTGGAGGTGCTGTGGATGAAGAGGGTGGTGAAGGAGGGGCTGGTGTTGCAATAGATGAAGTCTTATGGGCTTTGGGAGCAGCTACAGGCTCTTCTACTCTTGGAGACACATCCTCGGAGATCATTGGCCTTGGTGGCCCTACCACAACCTCAAGTGGCCCGGATGACCCTGCTGGTTCTACTACAATTGGCCCGGATGGCCCTGTACTTTCTTCTACTGGCATTGGCCCTGATGTCCTTGCATTTTCTTCTGCTGGCCTTAGCCTGATGGCCCTGTATTGCTAAACCGGGTCAGAGGTGAGTGAGCTAGAGGGGCAGAGGTGGATTGCTCCTCGAAGAGATAAGCTTTTGACACTATCGAAACTCACCTTTCATCCATCTACATAATTGAACATTTTAAATAATCTCTCAAGTTGTGTACCTCAGTGGACAAGGCTCCAATCTCGCTTGCTGCTGAGGTTTGGCTGATAAGGATAGACTGAATATCAACTGCAGATATGGAGAGTCTTTCCTTGCTCATTCAGCCTTGAAATAACTGGCTTCAACTGAATCTTCAGCTGCTTCTCCTTGGGCTTCCTATGAGCTACATTTCCTTTTGCTATGTGCCCTTGCAATGGGCCTCGAATTCAACATGCTCTTCATATCGATGGGGACACTTTCAGTGTGCTCCCCTGAGGAGCTGCCTCCTCATCAATAGATTGCTCCCCCTCAATAGGAGCATCTTCCACTGATATTTTTCATGAGCAACTGCTTGCTCCCCTGACTAGGAGCTTCCTCCATGATGATCTCATCAGTGTGGCCTCATGCCATAGCTTCTAGGGCTACTGATTCACTGAACCTCTCAGGCTCCCCTGAGTTCTAGAGATGGATCCAGCACATCTCTAAGAATGGATGCCACAATAGTGGGGGGTTAGATCTTCAGAGGTTCCCACAATTGGCAAAATATTCTCTGGAGGAATTTCTTCAATTAGGCTGCCAATGGCCACAGATTCTTCTACTCTGGCCTCTGCTGCTGGTGGTTGATCTGCTGCTGCTTGAGTCACTGCTTCTTCTGCTAGTGTTGTTGTTGGTGCTGCCGCTGCTGATTCCTCTTGAACCATTGGGACTGATGCTGCTACAACTGCTTCTCCTACCTCTTCCTGAACTTCTTGGGCTTCGCCAATGATGGCCTCACCCTCAACCACTGAGGTCTTAGTCCATAGGCCTTTTACAAGCGAAAATCCGCTCTTCCTTAAGTTCTGCTGCGGATTGCCTGCCCCATCTTCTCAGAAACATCTTCTACCACACTGATGCCATAATGCTGAAATACTTTGGTCAGGAGATGGGCATAGGGTAGAGAGACGTTCAACTTGCTCTTCTTTTCCCATACCTGCGAGCTTGCAAGCTTCATCCTTTCTATCATAATCTCTGCTGTGTTGATTTCCTGGTTCTGGATGGCCCAGAACATCAAGTCTGAGTCCGCCTTGGTACAAGTTGAAAAGGTAGCACTTCGAGGGATCAAAATTTGATAGACAATGAAGTGCAGAAGGCGATTAAATGCATTTAACTGGTTGATATCTAACTTGCCATCCTTCAATCTGTATTTGGGACCAACAATCCCTAATCCTTTTGCCTGGATATCCACAGTATGAACTCCACTGTGACCAGAAGTAGTCACACCAAAGAGTGATGCTAATAAATCTCAGTGGACCCTAATCTAGGTACCCTGACGATGGAAGTCAAGGTCCATCTTCCTCTGTCTTCAGACATACATAGAATGCCTTTACTAGGTCAGGGTAACTTACTTATGAGAAGGTGGCCATCTTCGTCCACTTCAATCTATCCAAGCTGCAGTCACGCTGCCCATGCCATTCTTTTGCAAATCTGCCACATCTACAGCCTTATGTCCGCACAGCTTGGTCTTTACGGACGCAAACCTTTCCTGCTGCTCGGCGGTGAGAAATACAGCTCCATAGCCCCCTACGCTACTGGATACACTAGAAGAGGCCATGGTTTTGAATGGGAAGAGTTTCTGGAGGACTGGAAAGTGGATTGGAATAGGAACCCTCAAGAAATTTTCACCGGGAAGGAGTTGGAAGCTTTGAAATCTCAGAGAGTCGATGCCGGAGTCGATGGGGTATCGCCTCACACGGTGGACGAGAAAGGTAAAGGTAGGAGGTGAATCGTTCCCGCACAGATTTCGGGATAAATCAAAGGAATAATGATTTTTCAAAATTGGAGGTGCAAAAATAGCAGAAAACGATAAAAAAAATGACTTCAATAGGAATAAACTCTTATAAAATAACGAACCGTCAAGACAAACTTAAAAGGATAGGTAATAATTTAAATTTTGCTCAAGTTTTTAGAGGAAAAATATTTTAAATTCTGAAAATTATATTTCAGTTTACACAGATGATTCTTTCACAATTTACACATGCCTAATTCCCTTCTAAGAGAAGTAAATCCTCTTCAGGTAAGGCCTTTGTGAAGATATCTGCTAAATGATTATTAGTATCAATAAATGAAATATCAATGTTGCCATTTACTACATGATCACGAATGAAATGATATCTAACCTCAATGTGTTTAGTCCTTGAGTGTTGTACTGGATTCTTGGTTAGATTTATAGCACTGGTGTTGTCGCATAACAATGGAATTGTCTTGATATGTAACCCATAATCCTCAAGTTGTTGCTTGATCCGTAGGAGTGTGTACAGCAACTTCAGTAGCTACGTATCAGCTTCAGCTATTGACAGAGCTACTGAATTTTGTTTCTTTGAGGACCATGATATCAAGCAACCTGCAAGGAATTGACAACAACCACTGGTGCTTTTTCTGTCTATTTTGCATCTAGCATAGTCAGCATAGAGTATCCTACTAAATTAATTTCACATGATTTTGGATACCATAAACCTAAGTCATGAGTTTAGCTAAATATGTAAAGATCCTTTTGACACTAATTAAATGAGATTCTTTAGGATCTGCCTGATACCTAGCACACATACATACACTAAACATATATCAGGTCTGCTTGCCATCAAATAGAGTAGAGAACCTATCATGCACCCCTGTAGATCTTTTGATCTACCTTCTTACCATCTTTGTCACTGTCCATCCTTGTTGATGTGTGCTCATAGGTGTTGATAATGGCTTGGCATTTTCGAATCCAAACTTCTTAAGAGTTCCTTGGTATATTTGGCTTGACATATGTGTGTGCCTTCTTTTCCTTTTTGATTTGCAATCCAATGAAGTAGTTGAGCTCCCCCATCATGCTCATCTCGAATTCTCCCTGCATAATCTTCTCAAAATACTTGCAAAGAGTTTCATCAGTAGAACCCAATATTATATCATCACATATATTTGGACTATCAAAAATGTTTGACTTTAGATTTAACAAATAATGTACTATCTACTTGACCTCTAGTGAAAACCATGATCTAATAGAAATGCACTTAGCCGATCATACATGCCTTTGGTGCTTGCTTTAATCCTATAGTGCTTTGTGGCAATTTAAATACATGATTTGGAAAATCATGTCATCAAAACTAGAGGTTGTTCTCACATACCTTCCTCCTTAATGAACCCATTTAGGAATGCAGATTTTACATCCATTTGAAATAATTTCAAATCTAATGCAGATGCATATGCAAGTAATATTCCAATAGCCTCAAGTCTAGATACTGGTGCATAGGTTTCATCAAAATATATGCCTTACTCTTGGGAATAGCCTTGAGCTACCAATCTGGCCTTGTTTCTTATGATCACACGGGCTTCATCCAATTTATTTCTGAACACCCATTTGGTGCCAATCACTGGATGATCTGATGGTCTAGGAACAAGTGACCATACCTGGTTTCTCTTGAACTGATTTAGTTCATCTTGCATGGCTAAAATCCAAGATTCATCAGTGATAGCTTCATTGACTGTCCTAGGCTCTATTTGAGAAACAAAAGCTAAATAATCACATGAAATTATGTTACCTCTTGTTCTTACCCCTACAGATGGATCACCAATAATGTTTTCAGGAGGGTGATCTTTCTTGTATCTCCATTCCTTTGGAAGATTCTCATGTACTATGTCCTTTTGTTGCAGGTCTTTCGGAGGTAGATCTTCCTTGTCCTCAATTGATGAGTTCTTTAGCTTTTTGGACAATTCATTTGCATCATCATTATCACTATCTTCTTCTTTTCTCAAGAAGGGGTTAGTTTCATCAAAGATAATGTGTACTGTTTGCTCAATTAATAAAGTACACTTATTAAATACCCTATAGCCTTTAGTTTAGATGCATACCCCATGAAGATGCCTTCATCTGATTTTGCATCTAGCTTACCAATGTCTCTTTCCGTTGTTGTGGATGAAACATGGACACCCGAATGTCCTGAAGTGACTGATCTTCAGCTTCTTTCTTGTGTACAATTCATATGTTGTTTTCTTTAGAATCGTCGGTCTGATCATCACCCTGTTGATTATGTAACACGCTTGTTAACTGCTTCAGCCCAAAAGTACCTTGGTAGATCATATTCTGACAACATCGTTCTTGCCATATCCAATAGGGTTCTGTTCTTCTCTCAGCAACTCCATTCTGCTGTGGTGTTCTTGGTGCTGAGAAATTGTGCTCTATTCCTTGGTCATCACAGAACTTGGCAATTTCTCATTTTGGGAATTCTCCTCCATGATCTGATCAGATTCCAATAATGCTAACCTTTTTGTCTTTCTGACCTTTTTGCTGAAGCTCACAAAACTTTCGAATGTATCATCTTTGTGTTCTAGAAAGGACACACATGTGAATCTTGGATAATCATCTACTACAACGAATCCAAAATTCCTCCCTCCAAGACTTGTGGTCCTCATTGGCCCAAATAAATCCATATGAAGGAGTTCTAACGGTTTAGAGGTTGTTACCACAGTCTTTGACTTGAAAGATGACTTGGTGTGTTTTCCTTTTACACATCGTCCACAGACACCGTCCATCCTTGTGCTGACCTTTGGTAGACCTTCCACTAGGCTTCTCTTGATCAGCTTTCTCATGCCATCCAAACTGCAGTGGCCCAATCTTCTGTGCCACAGCTCAGTTGACTGCTCCTTACTTGCTGCTAAACAGATATCCTGATCCTTTAATTCTTCTAGGTAAAGTACGTACAGATTCTTTTCTCTGTTAGCTTCCAAAATCACTGCTCCGTCATTTATGATGCTGCACTTTGACTCTTGGAATCTGATTTGATGTCATCTGTCACATAGCTGGCTTATGCTGATTAGGTTGTGCTTCAGACCTTTTACGCATAGAACATCTTCAATAAACATTTTCTCTTTATTGCCAACGGATCCGCATCCTATCACTATTCCTTTTCCTTTATCTCCATATGTCACTGTACCTTCTTCAGCTTCGAGGTAAGAGAACAGCTTTCTATTACCTGACATATGCCTTGAGTATCCACTATCCATATACCATTTTGATGCTCGAAGGTTTTCCTAAAATGAAAACATCAAGCTTTAGGTACCCAAGTTCTTTTGGGTCCTGATTGGTTAGTGTCATCAACTATTCTTTTAATTATCCTTTTTTTTTGTTTGGTTGGACAAGTTATTTTACTGTGACCTAGCCTGTTGCAATGGCTACAGCATGTTGTTTTAGTTACCTTTTCATACAGAACGTACTTAAGGTTTGATTTATATGAATTATCTTGTTCAGTTACAAATTTAGGAGTTGGATACGTGTTAGGATAAACTTTAGTTTCATCGTCATCAGGGGGAGTATAACCTAATCCATGTTTCTTTTTACCTGATCATCTAGCACCTTTCAATATAATGTTGTTTTGCCATTAGTAAATTTTTCTAGTGTGCTTGATAGTTTTTTCATTTCTTATGTTAGTGTTTTATTTCCTTTTCAATTCATCTAAGGTTTCTTGTTTTTCTAATTTTATTATTTGTTATTTTTATCTTTCAGATATTCGCATAACAGATCATTTGTTCTTTTAAGTTCAGTGATTTGTTTCTCCATTTGCTCATTTTCTGATTTAAATCTGAATTGGTATTTCTTCTTCATTTGCCTCATTAAAAGCTTCTTCCAAATTATCTGAATCTGAATCATTACAGGAATAAAAGATGAGTCTGATGTTACCTTTTCTTCAGTGTTGGCCCATGAGTGCCAAGTTGGCTTCTTCTTCTTCATTGCTTGAGCTTGACTCACTGTCTGAGTCACTACTACTGTTCTCCCAAGCAGCTGCCATAGCTTTCTTCTTGAATCTTCTTGGTTTTCTGAACTCTCCTTCTTTCTGAATTCACTTTTCTTCTTCAGCTTCAGACATTCTACTCTCATATGTCCAGGCTTCTTACACTCATAGCATGTAGGCTCAACTTTCTTTGATCCTTTCCTTCTATCTTCTTAAGACTTTGTTTTTCTTGAAATATCTTCTACTGGACTGATACTTTTTCTTCTTTGCTAGTATTCTTTGTAGCCTTCTTGATAACATCGCTTTCTCTCTTTGTCGTCTTCATTGCTTTCATTATTGTCTAAAAATTCTTCTGATATGTCTTCTTCAGCTTTGAGTGCATTGGAGTGCTTCTTTCTACTAGAAGATTCTCCTACCTTTCCATGTTAATCTCATGGGCCATAAGGGATCCAATGAGTTTCTCTAAAGACATTCTTTCAAATCATTTGCTTCCTCTATTGCTGTCACCTGGGAGTCCAAGAGGATGGTAGGGATCTAAGGATTTCCTTACCATGTCTCCCAGAACACACTTAAACCTGTTCACAAAACAGTCACACAGAACACACTTTGATGGGTGTTAGAGTTAGTAAAGAAAGATAGTAAACGCAAAGCAAGCACACAGACTACACAGGGAATTATCCTGGTTCGGACCTCCTCTCCACAGGAGTCCTATGTCCAGTCCCCGAGCAACAACTCAGGCTTTCACTATCTAAGGGTACAGTCCCCCTTATGGACCTTTACACACCCAGTCACAGTTGGTCCTCTCTTCACAACCCGAAGAGGACATACACCACCATGGATACCACCAGGTCTTCCTTCTACTCGAAGGGAACACACACCCTGGTAACCCCAGGTCTTCCTTCAACACGAAGGGAACAAACACAAGAAAAGTGTTTATGAAAACAAGCCCCTAGATCAAGCTTAAACAATGATGGATCTGATGCTAAACTGAGAGGAAAATATCTACAGTGAGGGACACTCTCAGTTTTTAGAAGCTCTCAAGACTAACACAATGAATGCAGAGAGCTAAGAGCTAGACAATCAAAGGAGTAAGGCTTTTTGCTCGATCAGATGCTCACAAAAAAGCTTGTTAAAGATTGTTGTAAGAATTGTGTAGTTTCTAGAGCTTCAGTCTTCTTTATATATCTTCTATTTGAAATTCAAATGTTGAAATGTCCGTTGTCTCTAGGCTTTCGTTTACGTTAGACTGCATGGTTCTGTAGAGCTTCTTGTTCAGTAGTCCTTAGCTTTCCATGCACGCAACAACAGAGAGGATCTTCGATGATGTCCGTTATCTTCCGTACCATCCAACGTTGTATTGAGGTGTGCTGTCAGAGACCTGCACGTATTTAAATGCTAAACAATAGACAGCTAAGTTATCTCTTGTTGTCAGTCAACGTTAGATTGATTTTATACAGAAGTAGAAGTTCCATTCTGTTCTTCTAAAAAGATGTTTACATAATAAGCATGAGAATAGAAGATATCGATTGCATGCACTGCAGTGATACATTCAGTCATAATAAATGCATGGTTGTCAAAAAGATATACGTGAAGACTTTGACTTTTCAACGTACTCAGAGATGAGTTCAAATATCAAGTCGTTATATTCCATGAAATCGTTACATGTATGACTTATGAAATCCTTATGCAAATGAGTTGATGTTCATGTAAACCGTTGTGCTCTCATAAGCAAATCGCTGCATATATAAATCGTTATGCATTAATAACCAAGTCGTTGTAGAGACGAATCGTTGTGACTCCATAAGAAAATCGATGCATATATAAATTGTTATGCATAAATAACCAAATCGTTGTAGAGACAAATCATTGTGACTCCATAAGCAAATCGTTATGCACAAATCGTCATAATCAAATCGTTGAAGATAATGTGAATGAATCGTTGTTTGCTGTATCAAATCGTTACAGTGACCAAGTCATTATGTAACTTAATGAATAGTTACAGTAACATAGTCGTTATGCAACTTATCGAATCGTTACAGGAATCAATCATTTTGAAACTTGATGAGTTGTTGTGACACTGAAATCGTTGTTCTCACTTATCAAATCGATGTGAGAGCAAATCGTTGTTCTTTCTTAAGAAATCGATGTGATCACGTATCGAATCGTTATGGAAGCGAATCATTATGAATACTTAACGAATCATTATGAAAGCAAACCGTTATGATCACTTACGAAATTGTTGTGTGGGCAAATCATTGTGATCACTTAACGAATCATTGTGAGGGCAAATCGTTGCGATCACTTAACGAATCGTTGTGATGTCAAATCGTTGCGATCACTTAATCGAATCATTGTGAGGACAAATCGTTGCGATCACTTATCGAATCGTTGTGAGGGCAAATCGTTGCGATCACTTATCAAATCGTTGTGATGGCAAATCGTTGCGATCACTTGTCGAATCATTATGAAGATGGACTGCATATAATAGCAATGACTTATGAAATCGTTATAGAATCAAAATCGATGTGATTGAGAAAATCCTTATGATTCAAAGGAGATCATATAACCAACTAACGAGTCGATGTGAACTTAGAAAAATTTCATGCTTTGAACTTACATTGCTATAGAATAAATACTACTTACCCATTTATCTTGATATTCCTTGTTTCATTTCCTGTACTCAAATCTCATAGGAAATATGTTAGATTAAACTTTATATAGTTTTGTTAATCACCAAAATAGATATGTAATTAATTTAAATTACATGGGGATAAACTGATCATCATCTTTAACTTTATGTTTCTAATGATCTCACCTGCCTGAATCATCTTGGCATCATACCTCGCAACATAAGCAGCAGGCAGTAAAGGGAGATGAATCCAAAAGGAGAGCGAACGTTGGAATGCAATATAAAACCCCATGTTCTAGCGGTAATGTGACTGTGAAGATGGATCCTTGTGCTGATGAGTGGCTGGAACCAGCACCAAAGCTTAACCACTATATCACTATTAATAAACAAATGATTGAGTTCTTCAAACTGAGGAGATATACAACAGTAGCACCTAGAGACCATAGGAATACCACTGTCCGAAATTCTACTGTCAACAGGAATCGCTATGTTCAAGATCTTCCAACAAAACAAAGATGCTCTAGGATAAAAGGAGTGCTGCCATATCTTAAGAAGAGTAGGTCTCTAAACCCCAACATCCCTAACCGGGTTGTAGGCAGAGCTAGTAGTAAAAGAGCCACTGGAAGCAGCAGCCCAAAGACGCTTATCCTCCTCGTCAGTCAGCTGCAGACCTTGAAGAATCGCACCAAGTAACACAGCTCTCATAGGATGGGAAACATCTTGAACCACCTCCTGTAAAGAAATACCTTAACCCTCAAAAGAACCCTAGAGCATACTAGACAAAGGTTGATCACCTATCCAAATGTCCTTCACTATGTCAATCTTGTCACCCTTACCATGGATCCATCTCGTATTCTTCTAAATAATATTGTTCGCTGCCATGCAAACACGCTTAGGCATCCTAGGAAGATGATCATAACAGCTACATTGGAATCGCCTTCTAGCATAAGAAGCCGATAAGGAGCTGCCATGTCGGATATTCCACAGTTGTTTCACAGCCAGGGACATCTAAACATGATGCAAGTTATGAACACCGAGACCACCTTCATCTTTAGGTCGTTGGATAATATGCCAGGCAACCCAATGTCGACGGCGAGAGCCATCCGAACCATTCTAGAAGAAAGCCGTTGAAGACTTCTCAATGTAAGAAATTATAGATTTAGGAATAAAAGAAGCAGTGACCAGGTAAACAGGGATGGATGAAATAACTGAGTTAATCAAAGTAACCTGACCAGCTTGAGAGATCAACTTGGATTTCCAACTTGCCAATTTTGCATTAACTTTATCTATGAGGTTCTTGTAATCAGCGGCCAAAACTCTTCTTGCTCTCAGTGGAATGCCAAGATAGATGAGCAGACCACACTACCTGATGTACCCAGTAGCCTCCTTGATTCTATTAATGGAAAGAGGAGAAGTTTTCCCAGAAACCATAAAGGAACTCTTGCTGGAGTTGATAATTTGACCTGAGGATTGAGCATACTTATTCAGAAACTGCATAAGACATTTAACGTTTTGAATGCTACCATTCAGAAATATAAGAGTGTCATCCACATAGAGAAGATGGGAAGGGGGCGGACACCCTCTAGGACCAGCATATGGTTTGAGGTGACCAGTTGAAACCATGTACTTAAGTCCTCTGCTAAGAGCTTCTTCCATAATGATAAAAAGCGCAGGAGCAATAGGATCACATTGCCTTAATCCCCTTGTGGACTTAAAGTAACCAGCAGAAGAGCCATTAACCAGGATAGAAAACTAGAAATTGGACAACATTATGCCAATATATGACATAAACCTGGAAGAAAAGCCAAACATCTTAAGGACAGTGAATAAGAAGTCCCATTCCATACTGTCATAGGCTTTCCTAATGTCCAACATAAAAATAGCATTGCCCCCTCTAACTTTCCGACCAATATCCCTAACAAGTTGTCTGGACAAAGAAACATTATCTAGGATGAACCTCCCTTTGATGAAGGCACCTTGCTCATCAGAAATAATTCCAGGAAGAATGGCAACCAACTTGTCACATAAAATTCTAGAGACAATTTTATAACAAAAATTGCAGAGGATAATAGGTCTGAAATCATTGAAGGTCTCTGGATGAGACTTCTTAGGAACGAGGGCAATTAACGTAGATGTCACCCCTTTAGGAAAAGAATGACCTTGGAAGAAACCACTAACTGCAGCAAATACATCATGTTGGACAATATCCCAGCAGGAAGTAAAGAAAAGACTAGTGAAACCATCCGGCCCTAGAGAACTATTCCCATTTAAGCTCCAAACCGCACTCTTGACTTCCTCTTTACTCGGAGAAGCACAAAAAGAGATTTTCTGATCATCCGAAATAAAAGAAGGAATAACCTGAAGGAGAGATTCATCAATCACATTAGCAGAAGATTGCAAAAGACCCTCTACGAAAGGTGATATTGAATGTTGAAGTCGAAGTCCTTAAGATACTCCAACCATCTTCTCTGTCTTATGTTGAGCTCCTTCTGAGAGAATAGATATTTCAGACTTTTGTGATCTGAGTAAACAATGAATTGTTCTCCATAGAGATAGTGTCTCCAGATCTTGAGTTCAAAGATAACTGCAGCCATTTCTAGGTCATGGACAGGGTAGTTGACCTCATGAGGCTTCAATTGTCTTGATGAATAGGCTATCACCCTTTCCTCCTACATTAATACACAGCCCAGACTGATTCCAGATGCATCAGTATAGGCTGAGAATCCTTCACCTTCAATTGGTAAATTAAGGACAGGTGTAGATTTCAAGCATTTCTTTAATGTCTGAAAGCTCTTCTCACAATCCTTACTCCAGACATAGGGGTTCTCCTTTCGGGTGAGGCAAGTGAGGGGTACAACGATCTTCGAGAAGTCTTTAATGAACCGTCTATAGTAACCATCTAGTCTGAGAAAACTTCTAACTTCAGTCATATTTTTTAGTTGCCCCGAATTAAGTACAACTTCAACTTTGGAAGGATCAACAGCTATACTGTCCTTGGATATGACATAGCCTAAAATGAAATTTCTTCGAGCCAGAACTCACACTTTCTCAATTTGGCATAGAGCTTGTGTGGCGCAAGATCTACAGACCGATCCTCAAATGCTCCTCATTCTCTTCTTTAGTCTTGGAATATATAAGGATATCATTAACAAATACCACGACGGATTTGTCGAGGTATGGCCAATAGACGTTGTTCATCAATTACATGAAAGTTGGTAGGAGCATTTATTAGACCAAAAGGCATAACAACAAATCATAATGTCCATACCTACTCCTAAAAGTCGTTTTATAAATATCTTCATCCTTGATTGTCATCTGATGATATCCAGACCTAAGGTCAATCTTGGAAAAATACTTAGCTCCAGATATTTTATCAAATAGTTCATTGACGCGAGGCAGAGGGTATTTGTTCCTGATAGTTAGCTGGTTCAACTGCCTGTATTCAATGCATAGTCTCATGGATCTGTCCTTCTTCTCGACAAATAAAACGGGTGCTCCCCAAGGGGAAGTACTCAGTATGATGAAGCCTTTCCCAACAACTCCATCAATTTCTCTTTCAACTCTTCAACTCGGTAGGAGACATTCTATAAGGTTGACATGACACTAGTGTAGCTCCAAAGATCAAGTCGATAGAGAAATTTACATCTTGTTCAGGGGGAATGTAAGACCCGGCTTTCCATATGGTGTCTTGGATGACTGGACACTAACGCGTCTGGGCTGGGTGAAGCGTTAGTGTCGCGTCATAGGTGTCCAACGAGACAATCATCCTTGTCACGCCCGGCTTTCCTGTCACGTTCTTGTCGCAACAGTGTTCCATCGCTTCGGTCATCTGACGCCTGTTAGGGTGGCAGGTGTGTCAGTACGATCAGTTGGGTTGTCGCGGCGTCCCTGGGGGACGCATTCTTGTCGTGGTGCGTTGACCCGTCGAGTTAAGGTCCTTAACGTGATGTGTCGCCCCGTCGCGTCTTGGGTGCTGAAGGATTAAGGCCTTGGCCGGTGACCCTTCTTCTCTTTCTTCTTCCTCCTTCCCCTCTCTTCTCCTCCCCCTCCGGCGGTGCTCCGCCTCCCTCTCTCCCCTTTGTGCATTTCAGGTGAGGAGGAGGGTCGTGCTCGTGTCCTTGGTGTTGTAGAGCTTGCATGGAGTGAGGAGTGTTGAACCACTCCTATATTTTACCCTTATATTTTGGTGAAAACAAAACTTATGATTAATTAAATATTATTAAATATATTTAATATTATGTTTTCCTAATAAATATAAATTTATGGCACTATCGTTGTGTGATTTGCACTGAAAAGTCAAATCGATGTCTATTCAATATACATCGATTTCAATTCATAATGTGCCACATAGATTTCACTTAAACATGGATTCTGTTAAAAACATCGATTTCACTCAAACACCGATTCTATTGAAAACATCGATTTCACTTAAACATGGATTCTGTTGAAAACATTGATTTCACTTAAACATCGATTCTATTGAAAATATCGATTTCACTTAAACATCGATTTTATTAAAAACATCTATTTCACTCAAACATGGATTCTGTTGAAAACATTGATTTCACTTAAACATCGATTCTATTGAAAACATCGATTTCACTCAAACATGGATTCTGTTGAAAACATCGATTTCACTTAAACATGGATTCTGTTGAAAACATCGATTTCACTTAAACATCAACTCTGTTGAAACATGGATTTCATTAGAACATAGATTTCAACTTAAACATCGATTTCCTTTATACTCGGATATTTCAAAATGTTTTTGACGTCTAATGAAAAGTTAAATATATTTCATTTGTGTAATCTTCTATCTTTCTGACAGAAGATCTTTTTGCTTCTCTCTCTAGATCTCTTCTTTCCTGTTAGACAAAAAGGGGTATACCTACCACTTCTGGGTGACAGTAGGAAACACAGAAGTATGAGCCTTTTTGATAGAAACACTCTTTGATCTAAACAGTTTCTTCTATGTTTGCAGACCTCGAAGACCACCAAGTGGCTGACAGTCATAAGAAGAATAGAAAGATCAGCAACGACCAGAAGAGTTCCAACGGATCTCTTCAACGGATCTATTAAAAGCTGCTCATATAAAAGATGAAGCAAGGCTGAAGAACTATAGACAGAGCTTTCCTCAAGATCTTTAAAGAAGTGTACATCTTGTGAGGAACCTCAACTCCACATACACTCAAAGAAAGAGAGAAGAGCTCAAGCCCAATCAAGAGAAGCTTTTCATAGCAAAAGTTTTCGAAGATTTCAAGCCTTCCTCTCTTCACTCTCTCTTTATGGTCATTGTAATTCTTGGGGAGAGTCCTTTGCTGAGAGTTTCTGAGTTAGAGTCCATTCTTGTAAAACTCTCAGCTCTGTTCTTTCTTTTCTAAGAAAGGTTTTTGTCCAGCTGTAGGATTGTATACAGTGAGTCCTTCCTGTGTAAAGAGTTGGCCAGTGTAGTTGCTGGCATTTTATGTCCAGCTGAGGGATTGTACTCAGTGTAGAACCTAGCTGGGGGTTTAAGTCTAGCAGAACTGCACTGGGGTTTGTACCAGGAGGTTGGCTTCTTGACCTGTAAGAGAAGTGGGCTGCCATCTTGCCCGAGAAAGAGAAAAAGACCAGCTGTGGTGCTGGGTGTTGTATTTTCCATGAGGGAGACTGTACCCTTGGTTAGTAAAATCCCAAGAGATTGCTTGGGGACTAGATGTAGGACTTCCACGTGGGAAGGGCCGAACCAAGATAAATTCCTTGTGTTCTTTGTGTGATTGTTCATTTGCTTCCACATTGCTACTCTCTATCACACTTAACTAACCAAACTTTTAAGTGATAATTTTCTGTGTTTAAGTTTCTGTTTCAGATTTCAGAAAACCTATTCACCCCCCCTCTAGGTTAGCGTGCTGTCATACCAAAAGGGCCAACAAGTGGTATCAGAGTGGGTTCTCTGATTATTCAAGAAGATCCAACGATCTTAGAGCAAGATCCATGGCCGCTCAGAGGATTTCTGATGGCTAATCAGTCACCAGACCTCCATTCTTCGATGGAGAGGATTGCCAATAGTAGAAGATGAGAATGGAATGCTTCATTCGAGACACAGACTTTGATCTATGGCAGGTAATAGAGATAGGTGATTTTATTATTGTTCCTGCTGAAGGTACTACTGCTATTACAGCAGCAGATAAAAGTAAATTATCTTTAAACTTTAAAGCAAAGAATTATCTATGTTGTGCTTTATCCAAAAGAGAATTCAGTAGAGTATCTGAATGTAAATCAGCTAAAGAAATATGGGATAAACTGCAAGTAACTTATGAAGGAACAGATAAAGTAAAAAACTAGGATAGATATTCTTGTTTCGCAATATGAGCAGTTTAAAATGCTTAAACGAAATATTACTCAAATCGCATATATAGAGCAGTTTAAAATATAAGTAGAAATATTACTCTAATGTATAATAGATTTTCAAATATAGTAGTAGGTCTAAGTTCTCTTGGTAAAAATCTTTCTGATGAAGAAACTGTCAGAAAAATACTTAGGTCTTTAACTCATACATGGACCCATAAGGTCAATGCTATTGAAGAAGCCAATGATCTAACCAAATTTTCCATTGATAAATTAATTGGCTCTCTCATGGCACATGAAATCAATATGGAGTGACTATCTGAAAGCTCATCCAAGAAAAAATTTACTAATGCTCTTAAAGTTGCAGTTGTTCCTTCCACCTCTTCTTCTTCTAGTTCAAAAAATGCAGGTTCTAAAGACAGTGATGTAGATGATGTTCTATCCATACTTCAGAAGATTCTCAAGAAGAAGAAAAATGGATCAAGAAGGATTCAAAAGAAAGAGAGAAAGGAAAAAGAACCAGTCTACTATGAATGCAGAAAACCTGGACATCTAAGACCAGACTGTCCTAAACTAAAGAAGACTGGTCAACCATAAAAGTTCAAAAAGAAGCACAAGAAATTCAAAAGAAAAGCTATGGCTGCTGCTTAGGACAATGAAGAGGCCACAACTTCAGAATCATCAAGCTCAGATTTCGAAAAAGAGCAGGAAAGTTTAGCCCTCATGGTAGGACTAGATGAGGTATATTCTGACCCATCTTTTGATTCGTGCACTGATTCCGGGTCAGAGTCTGAAGACCTAGAAGATGTCTTTAATGAACTTTATGAAAAACATAAAATTGTCATAAAAGAATTAAAGAATCTGAAAAATAATCTTACTCGAAAACACTAACTCTGATCTTAAATCAGAAATGGAACAATTGGAAGCACAATTGAAGGAAAGTAAAGACAATAATCATCTTCTGAATGAAAACTTAAAAAGTAAGAACAATGAAAAATTAGAGTTGGAAGAAAAATTAAAAACTCTAACTGAAGAAAATCTTTATTTAAAAGAATCAGTTAGGAAATTAACTAAAGGAAAAACATCTCTAGCTCTATGCTTAAAAGGATCAAAATCTAGAAACAATAAACAAGGTCTTGTATACAAACCTCTTGAAAAAGGAAAGCAAGTCATAATACCTAAAAAATACCCATTGCCAAAATTCGTGAAAGAAATCAAGATGCCTCAGAAAACGGCGCTTGTAATAAACAAGTTTTATCAAAAGAAAAAGGTTTCTAAAAATTGTGTTCTAAACAGACATTACAAAGACAATAAGAACTGTAAAATAAATTATATTCATTGCTGCTCTCATTGCAATAAATTAGGACACACAATAAACACCTGGACAACAAGGCACCTAGTATGGATTCCGAAAGGATATTTTCATGCATCTAACCATCAAGGACCCAAAAGATTTGGGTACCTACTTCTGAGTAGTTTATTTACAAAATAGCCTTGCAGCATAAGGATCAAGGATGCTTAAAGCAATGGTGACTGCCAGCTCTTCATCTAACTCATATCTGAAGAGGGAGTATCACAAATTGTTTTTAATTTATAGTACTACTAAAAACTGTTTGCAAGTCTCATTCAGGTGGAGCCTCTCATTCAGGAGGATCACAGACTAAGGGGAGTTATTCATTAATGTCAATCATTGTTGAACCCCTCATTGGTAAGAAGCTTTCACAAAAAGGGGAGAGAATGCATGGTAAGATCCTTTCTTTTTGGTTAGCGACAAAAATGGGGAGAGTATGCATAATCTGTTAATTTTTTGTAGTTTCTATGCTTTAAATTTTTTTTAAAGAAAATTCTCATAAGTTTTGTCATCACCAAAAAAGGGGAGATTGTTGAACCACTCCTATATTTTACCCTTATATTTTGGTGATAACAAAACTTATGATTAATTAAATATTATTAAATATATTTAATATTATGTTTTCCTAATAAATATAAATTTATGGCACTATCACTATATGATTTACACTGAAAGTCAAATCGATGTCTATTCAATGTACATCAATTTCAATTCACAAAGTGCCACATAGATTTCACTTAAACATGGATTCTGTTGAAAACATCGATTTCACTTAAACATCGATTCTATTGAAAACATCGATTTCACTTAAACATCGATTCTATTAAAAATATCGATTTCACTCAAACATGGATTCTGTTGAAAACATCGATTTCACTTAAATATCGATTCTATTGAAAACATCGATTTCACTCAAACATGGATTCTATTGACAACATCGATTTCACTTAAACATGGATTCTGTTGAAAACATCGATTTCACTTAAACATCAACTCTGTTGAAACATGGATTTCATTAGAACATGGATTCTGTTCAAATATAGATTTCAACTTAAACATCGATTTCCTTTATACTCAGATATTTCAAAATGTTTTTGGCGTCTAATGAAAAGTCAAATATATTTCATTTGCGTAATCTTCTATCTTTCTGACAGAAGATCTTTTTGCTTATCTCTCTAGATCTCTTCTTTCCTGTTAGACAAAAAGGAGCTTACCTACCACTTCTGGGTGACAGCAGGAAACACAGAAGTATGAGCCTTTTTGACAGAAACACTCTTTGATCTAAACACTTTCTTCTATGCATGCAGACCTCGAAGACCACCAAGTGGCTGACAGTCAGAAGAAGAATAGAAAGATCAGCAATGACCAGAAGAGTTCCAACGGATCTCTTCATTGGATCTATTCAAAGCTGCTCATATAAAGATGAAGCAATGCTGAAGAACTATAGATAGAGTTTTCCTGAAGATCTTTAAAGGAGTGTACATTCTGTGAGGAATCTCAACTCCACATACACTCAAAGAAAGAGAGAAGAGCTTAAGCCCAATCAAGAGAAGCTTTTCATAGCAGAAGCTTGCCTTCCTCTCTTTACTCTCTCTCTCTCTATGGTCATTGTAATTCTTGGGGAGAGTCCTTTGCTGAGAGTTTATGGGTTAGAGTCCATTCTAGTAAAACTCTCAACTTTGTTCTTTCTTTTCTAAGAAAGATTTCTTTCTAGCTCTAGGACTGTATATAGTGAGTCTCTTCCTGTGTGAAGAGTTGGCCAGTGTAGTTGCTGGCATTTTCTATCCTGCTGAGGGACTGTACTCAGTGTAGAACCTAGCTGGGGGTTTAAGTCTAGCAGAACCACACTAGAGTTTATACCAGGAGGTTGGCTTTTTGACCTAAGAGAAGTCGGCTGCCTTCTTGCCCGGGAAGGAGAAGAAGACCAGCTGGGGTGCTGGGTGTTGTATTGTTCTTGAGGGGGACTATACCCTTGGTTAGTAAAATCCCAAGAGATTGCTTGGGGACTCGACGTAGGACTTCCACGTGGGAAGGGCCGAACCAGGATAAATTCCCTATGTTCTTTGTGTGATTGTTCATTTGCTTCCGCACTGCTACTCTCTATCACCCTCAACTAACCAAAATTTTAAGTGATAATTTTCTGTGTTTAAGTTTCTATTTCAGATTTCAGAAAACCTATTCACCCCCCCACCTCTAGGTTAGCTTGTTGCCGTACCAAAAGGGCCAACAAGGAGGAGGTGGCCAATCCGACGTGAAGGGCCCCCAATGGGTTCGGTTCTTCGTTTGAGGTAGAGATTGCTTGTGCTCTTCTCGATCCAGGTGGATTGGGTGCTCCTCATGCTTTCTAGTTAGTTTAGATAGCTTCTCCACGCTCCCCTCCCCCGTGTGGTATGTGTGTGGCTTGTGGGTGGCCCCGGGATGGAGCATCCCATGGGTCTACCTCTCTACTGGTGTCGTGATGGTGGTTCGCGTCGCGACACCAGAAGAGGCATCTGCCCGGTCGGGCGTGACCTTATCATGAAGCATTTTCCTATCGCAATATGGATCGGTGTTGCAATGCATTTTCCTCTCTCGACAGGGTTGTTGTCACGACACTCTACTCTGTCACGACAGGGTTGCTGTCACGGTGTCGTTATTCGTCACGATGTATCGCGATGGCCTAGGAGGTCGCAACAGTACTTGTGTTTCCTCGGGTGTTTCCGTGGTTCTGGTTGGGGTGTCAACGTGTGCCCCAGGGCTGGCTTGCCCTTAGGACCTTCAGGTGGGGAACGCAGCAGGTTACCTCACTGCATTCAGTGACCGAAGGTGACACCTTCGTGGCTGTGTCCTAGCGGCGGTGCCAAGAGGGTCATGTCTATCTAATAATCGATTGACCGACGGTCAATTGATTATCAACAGAGCGATGGGTTTTCTATGCTTCTAGTAGTGCTCAGAGGTTCTAGCTTGCTTGTGCATGCCTTGGTTGTCCGACGGCCTTCTCGAGGGTCCGTGCGTTCCTCGTACTCGTTGGGCTTGTCGTGGGTTACAAGCCAGCGGTTCGGCATGGTTCTTGTTGTGCTTGCCCCCCCCCCCCCCTATTCGCCCAGTGCTTGGCACTTGAGGGCTTATCCCGTTTAGAGGTTGTCTCTATTTCCTGGGACCCCCATCCTCAGGAGCCTGTTGAGGTAGTGCTCTGGGCTACGAGCATGCTCGAGTTGGCAGTCGACTTGATAGACTCTGGAGCTGAGGGGAAAATGAGGTTTGGACAGCGGCGCCGAGTCGTTTGTGTAATCACGGGATTTGCTCCCTAAATAATGATAATGAAAAATAAAGAAAAGAGACCGTCATCGCCACCAATGTAGTTGCAAAGAGATGAATAGATGAAGAACAACACTAACTACCTTGGAAAGGGAAGAAAGTGCAAAAGAAGAACATGGTCCTGTGAACGCGACAAACAAGCCGTCGCCTTAGCGTGAACGTGACGAGGGAGGTGTCACCTTTTGTTTCTCAGAACGCGACGCGCTGACCGTCGCCTTCAGGAGATCGCGACCAGATGAACGTCGCCTTCTGCAACAAAAGATGAAGACTATGGATTCTCTTCTTCCTGCTCCTCTGCCGGCCAAGGGGCAAGAGCCTCGCGCTGCTACTGTCTTCTATAACCCTGCGAAGAACGTCAAAAGAACAGAACACCCATTAGACAAACGTTTGATGTAGAATCTATCCCAAAACAACAAGTAAACATGAAATAATTCGAGGGAACTCACGTGGGGTGGGGTTTTAACCCCTTTGGGTGATTAAAAGTGGTGCGTGTAGAGTGATCTAATGTAAATCTACGAAGAAACAAATCTAACATTCAAGTATGAAGAGAAAAATCAAGAAAAATAGGAGAGAGAAAGCATAGATGGGAAGAAATTGCCCTGGGGGGACTTCTTGGTCATTTGGAGGCTGAGAGGTCTTCTGGAATTCGAAGCTCTCTGGGAGAGGAAGAAGCAGACGCTAGCCTTGCCCTAAACTGTGCCCTGTGAAGAGTTTTATATGTGATTATTCCTGAATGGGCTAGGAGAAGAATAATGGGGTGGAGTCCGACTTTGGGCAAGTATGCTCGTGCAAGGGGAGTCAAAACGTGGCAAGGAACGCCTAAGGAAGGTCTCCTCTGAGTTTGGAAGGATTTGGAGATCTCTAGACCCACTAAAAGATGGATTATTCATGAATAGCAAGGGTTCAAGTGGGAATAGGAAAGGCCATGTTGCATGGTTCTGTGAAGGAAACCAAAACGCAATAGGCCCAGCGTCGCTATCAGGTCCCGACGCCTCGATACGTCACCTTCCATAGAGGGAAGTCTTTAAGCATTTTCTGGAGAATTTTCAAGGAATTAAAAGGCCAAATGAGAACGCGACGTACCGAGGTGTCGCCTTCTGAAGAAAATTAATTGTTGTCTAAAGGCAAATCAGTGTGTTGAAGAACGTGACATGAAGGGCGTCGCCTTCTTAATGAGAGCGCGATAGGGACATTGTCGCCTTCATGATCCTTCAGCATATGGCTTACTCAAAGTATCTGAACTCCTTGCATGGGTATCATATTGGCACACAGTTTGAGGCGTTGGATTCTCACTCAGAGTGCTACGAAATGATGAAGACTGATTGATTTGACCAGGAAGAACCCACCAGGGTGATGAACTAAATAGAAATATGCCATGATCGGAGAAAGCCAGCTAGATGATGAGGAGCCAATGTGGGGCATCAATGATGTGACAAGGAATTTGGCTCAGCTTATGGGCCAGAAATGGGTGTCTACAAATTGCCCCTCCTTGATGCCTACTTTGCAAGGGAGTGGAGCAATAGTGAAGCGGAGATGGCATGAAATGACGATGTAGTGGAAAGAAACGGAACGAGATGAAAAGCGGGCATCAAGGTAAAGAGACACCCATTCTGAATGAATAAGCAGCGAGAATTATCCGGCAATCTTTGAACATGGCTGGAACAGAGTGCAAGGATGGCTCTAATCTGGGACGAATAAAGATCAAAAGAAAAGAAATGATCAACCTCTTGATGAAGAGGTACCCTGGCCATCTTAGGCTTGCAGGTTTCGTTCATTAGGGGATAGGTATTGTCCCGACGGGTCGATTCAACTCTAGCCTTCGAGCGATACATGACTAATGAGTGGATCAGTGGGAAAGGGAATGACTGACATAATGAATGGGGATGAGAGGAATCCTGAATAGGAACCATACTGGCAAACTGGACCGAGCAACTAACTCCAAGAGAACTTTCAATTCGGAGTGGAATGAATTCCTTGTCTGAGAAATGAAGATCTGGTTGAAACATCATTGCGAAGCTGGCTTTGACTAATCATGAAGCGTGAAGCTCAAAGATCCTAAATGATGCATGCTCGGCTAAAAAGAAAAATAAATCATAAAATAAAATGCAAAGAAAAAGAGAAAATAACAAATACTCAAGGATAATATTGCTAGACAAGATGAGCAAGGATCAAGACACTTCGCATCATCGGCGTGCGATAGGATCCATCGTCCCCAAGTCATACCATCTAACGGCCTATCCAACGATTAACAGTGCGCACTTAGATCATCCTCGTTTTTGGTGAAGGGGAACTCAGATCCTAGAACTCACTGAGAACCAGCCGGTCCTTGAGATGATATAGTAGAGTAGATACCATATAGCAATGTAGAGATAAGGTGAGAAATACTTACCTGAACGTACCTGACGAGTCGTCTTTTGATTTTCTGATTTTTTTATTTTTGTGGATTTTCTGAATTTTCTGAATTTTTGAGATAAAGAAAGCAATAAACTCAATTTGCATCAAAAACAATTAAAGGATTTAAAGCATAAGTGCAAACGCATCTTGAATTAGCAATAAGAATCATGACAATGCAAAGAAATCAGCCAACAGATGTTCAAACACAAAACGCGACAATCTGGCTGTCGCTACCAGAACATGAACGAGACGACGAACCTGTCACGACCAGGTGGCGACGTGTCGATACGTCGCGACCTCAGTTTTTGTGCCCAGAGCGCAATTGGCAACCCGAGGCTCCATGTTTGCTTCCCACTTGGACTCCTAGAGTTCCCTATTCCTGTTCTAACTCCCATAAGCCCTTCTAAACTCTCTCCCACCATGAATAGGAGTTCTAAATGCCTATAAGTAAGGGGGAAGAGGCCAAATTCGGAGTTCACACCCTCCCTTCTTCTCTTCAAGCTCCCAAGTCTCCCATGGCCATGAAGAGAGCTCCAAGTGCTCCCATGGGTGAAGAGGCTTCCTATGGAGGTCCCGAGCGCACCCGGACATCCTACAGCGAGCTCCTGAGGCTGACGGATGTTCCAAACCATCTTAGTAGCAATGCCAATATGAGAGAGGTATGTAAAATAGTCTTTTAATTTTTTTGTGATTTTCAACTCCAAATTTCCCTATTAATGCATCTTCTTCTTCTTCTCCTCTCTTTTCCTTTTCCTCTAGCTCTTTCCTGGCTCCCGCCGATACTCTAAGCTCAATTGGATAGCACCCATGATCAAAGTTCTACTCATGCATGTGATCCGCACCTTGAGAGAGTGGGGTTTTGGGGATATCTTGATAGCCGCCCATAATTACCATAAGATTTCATTTGATTGGCATAGCATCACCGCCTTGATAGAGCTATGGCACCCACAAACCCATACTTTCCTTTTCCCAAACTTTGAGGCCACTGTCTTACTTGAGGAGCATGGCTTTACCCAAGACGACACGGGGCGATGAGCAAAAAACTTGCTATACCGTTGAGCCCATTAACCCAAAACTTATCCTTGGTGAATTCATGATGGATCCCGGGGATGTCTATACCATGATTAGCCCTCAACATATTCACTTAATTCCTTTTTTCTAAGTGGGTCATATCTCACTGCAAGAATAAGTGTGGGAATTACCAAGAGATAGCCAAAGCCTGGCTATATGCTTGTGTGGGGTAGTTCTCTTCCCGTCCGGAGATCACCTCTTAGACCATGCAAAACTGAGTGCCATTAGCGGGGTATGGCGGGGACTCTCCCTCTCTCATGAGCTTTTAGCCTACCTCTATGCGGGGCTCACATCGGCGGCTTCGGGGGGCCCACTCTATGGCTCTATGATCCTCTTAGAGTGCTGGTTGGGAGTGAGGATAAAGTTTAGACCTGTAGAAAACCCCACTACGGAAAGTCGGATCTTTGGGTGCCACCCTTTGTGCTTCATCGGTGGAGCATCCAAATTCTCCGATCGTGTCGTGTGCAAGACAGCGGATAAGAAGACTTGGAGTGCATGGCGGCTTTACCTCAACACCCTTCTGATAGAGCACTTCACCATAGACATAGCGGCGCTATGCGGAGTGGACATACGACTTCCCCTTGGGTGAGGACTGGACCTACAGCTTGTGGGGAACATGGCGATGGTTCTTTACAACCCACATAGGTGCTATCTTCAGATCGGGAAGCCTAGGACGAAGCTTCTTCAGCCATCGCACTTGCCTCCTCTAAAAGCGAGGCGCTTGGGAGATCCGGAGGACGAGCAGGCCATGCGGAGTGCACTGGTGATATGGCGCGTGTGTGCCACTCACACTATACCATCCACGGTATATGAGGAGCGCGAGGCATACCAAGTGTACCTCAGAGAGTACAGGAAGATTCAGCCACGTGGGGACCGGGAAATTGCGAGAGAGACATGATTGTACTTTTTGGAGATTTGAGGTGTTGGGAGGATGAGAGTGATGTATCATACACTTAATGATGATTTTTACTTTTTATATGATGTATGCATTTGAGATTTGCAATTAAAATCTGATTTTTAGAGGTTTCTGTGCAAAAACTGAGAAGGCAACAACCGAGGTGTCGCGACCTTTAACACAACAAGTCAATGGTCGCGACCTTATTTAAGAAAGTGACATAGTGTATGTCGCGACCTGACCAGAAAGCGATAGTCTCCTTGTCGTGACCACAGGGTCCAAGGTGATTTGAATTTTGGGCCCACGACCCTTCTCCTCTTTCCCTCTTCTCTCTTCTCTCTCCTCCCTCTCCCTCATCCTTCTGGCGATAGGAACCTTTCCCCTATCTCCTCCGGCAACCCCTCCTGTCGACGGCAGCGGCAGCTTCTCCTCCTTTTCTCTCTTTCTTCCAGCCTTCTTCCTCTTTCCTTCTACCCCTCCCTGGCGGCCCACGGCGATGGAGGGTGGCGAAGGTGGCTGCGGCAGTGGTTATAGCGGGGACCGCTCGAGGAGATCCAAGAAGACCATCCGTCAGCGGCGGACGGAAAAGGAGGCCTCTACGGAGACGAGAGAGGAAGCTCCGGCCCTCCCCATGGAGGTAGACCCCCTAGAGGCGCCAGGCGAGGAAGAAGGGGCCGGCCCCAAAAAGGTAGGTGACCTAAACCCTAAACCTGTATGATTGGATGTGTGGGACGGGGTGGACAAGGTGCTAGGCACCTATGTAGGGCTTTGGCCCAAGGTGGAACGACCGGGGAACAGCTACTGGCCGCCCTCGGTCACCCTGTGAATGCGACAGGTTGCCTGTCGCATTACCATGGTGAACGCGACACTTTCGGTGTCTCGTTCAGAAGGCGACAGAGGCATTGTCGCGACCATAACAGACTACTTATTTTGGGGGATTCGGACTGACCTTTGTGCTTTTGTGGCTGTTTTGCAGAGCGAGCTACGGTCCCGGCTGGGGTGGGCCGTTGTCTTGGCAGTCTACCGGGGACTGCCGGACTTCCAGAGAACGAGACTGGAGGAGATGGGGTTCGGCCCGTTTCTCAGGTTAGAGGAGCTCACGCCCGATGTGGCGCTGATTCAGCTATTGAAGGAGCACTGGGACCCCGAGTGCCACGCCTTCCTCCTCCCATGGGGTCACATGATCCGCACACTGGAGGACATGGCACGGATCACCGGCCTGAGGGTAGGCGGCCAGGCGGTGACAGGGGTGACCTATACTTGCTATCAGGAGATGGTAGAGAGGCTCCTGGGATTGGAGGTGACGAGGGAGAGGTCATCCCTGGTGCCGAGCACGAGGCTGCAGGCGAGCCTGGGAGTGGCAGATGCTCGCCACCAAACTGGAGAGGGCCGGGCAAAGTACATCGCCCGGTTGATGGAGGATGCCAGAGTGGCGCTGGCGGAGGAGGAGGGAGCGGCAGCGGACCGAGACTTGCGGCGCTTCTTGATCCTCGTGATCGGGAAGCTGATCCTGGGGACCCGAGGGGACCCTGTGAGCTGCAGGTGCCTGCCCCTGCTGGAGGATCTGACCCAGGTAGGCAATTACGTGTCGGGTGCACCACTTCTGGCCCACCTCTTTGACAGCCTAGGTACCTCCGCTAGGGAGACGGGAGTAGCCTGGTTCTTTCCGTTTCTACAGGTACACTTCTCACCCTTGCCCTTCATTGCTTTTCTGCTTATTATAATTGCTTGTGTTACTGAAGACCTTGTTGTTTTGCAGGTGTGGGCCTATCACTACCTCCCTTCCCTAGGCTAGGGAATACCAAGGCGGCTAGGCGTTGTGCCACTCTTGAAGCACTGGCGGTTTCGCTGTGATGAGCGGTCCCTGTACCTACAAGTGACCCTCATCCAAGATGCGCTGGACGCCGTCCCCTTCGGACATGTAAGTACTTCTACCCTTTGCATCCCCTCCTTTTCTTTATTACTAACAATCGACTAATGAATTTCTATGTGTGGTGTGCAGGTCGAGTGGACTCCCTATGCTGGGGATGATGATGTCGATCAGCCGTGGGTGGGGTAGGGCCACCCCTACTTTGGTAGGGAGATCTGGCTTCACGCCTTCAACACGGTGGTACCACTCCACCTTCGGCTGGTCGCACAGACACTGGGGCTCCACCAGGCGGTGGTGGACTTCCCAACCCGGCAGAGGCTGTAGGACAGGCCGGGTCGCAGCTTCCGGGGCATCCAGTAGACCACAGACTAGAGAGAGCGAGCCCGGGAGTAGCTCAAGGACTAGCGGCAGCGGGGCCAAGTGGTGACCTCCGAGGCCACCATCGACGAGGACTACTTCCGTGCTTACGCACAGAGGTATGGGGCCCAAGTCTACAGGGGGATCGGACGACCAGTGAGTGCTACTAACTTAGCCTTTTCTAAATATTTTAATTGTTAATTCCTTGTCTAACCTGACCTGTGTTTGCAGCTTGACCCCGAGGGTCAGATCACCTCCCTCGAGGGCGTCCTCCACTCCATAATCCAGTAGAGGGATCACCTCCAACGGACTGTGACCGAGCTGGTGAGTGCTTTACTTCTTGCTTCTTCTAGTCTTCACTTCAGTTGACTGACCTGTATTTTTTCTTTTGCAGCGTGCTGAGCTGGAGCGCGCAGCAGATGGTGGGGGGTGCTTCCACCTCTCGGGATGAGCCTGGCCGCTCCGTGCTAGAGGGTCAGTTGGCAGCAGCTGTGACCCGGGCGGAGGATGCCATGGCCCAGCTACGCGAGCGGATGAGTTATTAATTACCTGCCCCTTGTATTTTATTTCCCTTATTGACAAATGTTTGACTTGCAGGAGGCAGAGTTGAGGGATGCTCTAGTGCAGAAGACCGCGCTAGAGGCGGAGATGGTAGAGGTGCACCTATGCCCCCAGGTAGATAAGGCGACGGGGCTGCACCAAGAGATGGACGAGCTCCGTTCACAGCTAGGGAGAGAGCGCAAGACTGTCCTGGTACTCAGGGCAGAGATGAGGGGGCTGGAGAGAGCCCTATCGCTGGTCGTCCGTAGTCGCTCATCAGCCAGCAGGAGCGGTGTCCTAGTGCCTCAGTGGGGCATTATTTAACGTGTTCCTCCAGACGATGGAGGAACGAGGAGGAGGGACGACGGCATGAGGGAGCGGCCGAGGGGAGCACGACAGGGCCGAGGGCGATGGCCTCTCCACCTTCTCGCCCGCCTGAGGGTACAAGGGAGAGTGGTTGAGGGCTTGTACTTTTTTGCTTTTTGTTCATGATGTATCATGATGATGATGTAAATAAGGAATGGAATGGAATTTTTTATTTATGAAATGTGATTGTGCGCCGGTGATGAGTGACATATGAGTGCCACTTTCTTTCTTCTGCTGCGACCTGCACACTTAGGACAACCACGAAGACAAGTTAGATCCGTTCTTCGACTTAGCCCTTTGCCTTAAATATGATAAGTGACCAATCTCGATAAAATGGTCAAGGGGCTAAGCCTTATTAAGTAGGCAAAAAGACATAAGTAAATGAATGACATGCATGAATGAGTAAAGTGTTTTTTGGGATTTTGAAAACATTTTTTGGAGTTTTGAAATATTTGATTTTTTGGAGTTTTGAAGTATTTTATTTTTTGGAGTTTTGAAATATTTGATTTTTTTTTTGAAGTTTTAAAATATTTGATTTTTTTTTAGTTTTGAAATATTTGATTTTTTTGGAGTTTTGAAATATTTGATTTTTTTGGAGTTTTGAAAGATGCCTAAAACCGACGTTAACCCTTCCTAAAATAAGATGCACGAGATAGAGGGGACTCGCCCTTTCGGGCCATAACACATAGACCAATTCAAACCGCTGGCTTGGAGTCTTGATCACCTCCCCTTCTCGCCAAGGACCTCACTAAGATAGGACGTGCATTTAGGGGTGACATGCCTTGGGTGACTGCCCCTGGTTGACGGTGCGGCTAGTTAGGCCATACCTAAGAGATGATCCGATCTTATAGAGGGAAATGGAAAACTATTTAAGGAAAGTCTAATGCAGGTTTGAGGGCGTTGGGTTCGACTTCTTCCCCAACATACCCTTCAAAGATTAGGTCTGTTGCGTAGGGACTTTGTGGTCTTTTCATATGGATTTACACTGTCTGGGGCATGCGTACGACCGGGCTCATGAGCGACCCGCGGGGACTTTGCTACTCTTTGCCATGCCCCTATTCTATCATGTATTTTTATTCATTCTTTTGCTTTTTGTTCCTTTGCCTTTGTTATTCGACGGTCCCTATTTGAGACTTCCTCTCGTCAAGGTGTGCTGAAGGTTGACAACCTTGCCCTTACGACCCTTGCCCCTACACTTCGACCGATTTGGAAGAGAACGACCATCGCATCGCTAGAGTAGGGCCCACATAGCTATGGTATCCACCAAGCGCAGTCACCTGGGCTTGCCATCTGTGTGTGTTGGTCCTAACTTAGGTCAACCCTTGACGATTGGGGAAGAGACTTCGGACTCTTAACACAGGGTTATCCCTAATCTAAGCGTTGTGGCCACACGCCTACAGACCTAGGGATTGAATCTTTTGAGGTACAACCCATTCCACGAGATGTGACAATTCTATGCCCTCAGCGTTGGTTAGGCGGTAGGCATTTCCCAAATACACCTCCTTCACAACGTACAGACCCTCCCAATTTGGTTGCAATTTAGACCTTGGACCTCCAGGTTTGATAAAGATGTGTTTCAAGACCATATCACCCTCTTGGAATTTCCGTTCAATTACCTTCTTTTCAAAAGACCTTGAGATTCGCCTTTGGTATGAGAGCACATGATTAGACGCCATTAGTCGCCTTTCATCTAAGAGTTCCAACTAGACTAGCAACGCCTCTCGACGTTCTTCGGGATTAAGTTCTTTATCGAGTTTGACTCTTAATGAAGGGATCAAGATCTCATATAGAAATACCGCCTCCATCCCATAAGTGAGGGCATACGGGGTTTGTTCCGTGGGAGTACGGACAGAGGTACGATAGGCCCACAGAGCCTCTATCAGCTTTTCTGGGCAATCAGCAAATTTGTGTGATTCACAAGCTTTCTTCAAGATTTTAGGGAGGGTTTTATTAGTTGCTTCAGCTTGGCCATTGCCTTGTGGGTAATATGGAGATGAATGATGCCAAGTGATGTTATATTTTGTACAGAGGTCCTGAAGTTCTTGTGAGTTGAATTGCGGCCCGTTGTCTGTGACGATGCTGTTTGGCACTCCGAACCGCGAAATGATATTCTTCATGATAAAGCGGCACACTGTGGATGTTTGATTTCTGCAAAACTTCTGCTTCTGCCCATTTGGTGTAATGCTCAGTTGCTGTCAGGATGAAGGATTTTGTTGGGTTTGAGCATTAGGATCACTGAGGGGACCAACAATATCAAAAGCCCACATAGAGAATGGCCAAGGTGTGGAGAGTGGATGAAGGAGCATGAATTTTATCAGCATGGAGTTGACATTTGACACACCTATGGACATAGATGGCACAGTCTTCTACTAGGGTTGGCCAGTAGTAGCCCTGCCTAATGATCTTCTTAGCAAGTATTTGACTGTTGACATGCGCTCTGCATTCACTAGCATGGGCTCCTACCACCTTCCAAGTCTCGTCATCATTAAGACATCTCAAAAGAACTCCATTAAGAGCCCGCCAGTACAAAACTTCTCCAACGAATGTGTACCTTAAGGCGGATCTTCTTATGGCCTTGCGATCCTCTGAATTTGCCCCTTCGGGATACGACCAACCCTTACAGTACTGCTCAATCTCAAAATACCATGGCAATTCTTCTTCATCTAAGATTTCCTCGAGCTCAGCTAGCATGACTTATTGCGCTCCTCTCTTCCTAGCCCTCTCTTCTAAGGTTGTCCTAAGGTTGTTGAACCAAGGATCCTGGGTAGATGGAACATCGAGCCGTTGGACAATGATTGTCTCGGTCCGGTGGCTTAGAGGGAAGGATAGAGAAGAGGCTAGTGACACCAAGGTGTCAGCTAGGATATTTTGTGAGCGAGGAGTGTGGACATGGATAAGCTTGCGGAATTGCCTTGCCAGCAACATGACCAAATCTTGATATGCTTTAAGCTTTGGGTCACGAGTGCGGTAAGTTGAGAGCACTTGCCGCAGAACAAGCTGAGAGTCTCCTAGGATTCTAAGGTGGGATGCACCCAAGATGTAAGCATGCTTAAGACCAGAGAGGAGAGCTTCATACTCAGACATGTTATTAGTGGCGGAGAAGGTGAGTTGAAAAGCGATGGGGATGGTAATACCCTCCGGGGTGAGCAGCACGGCTCCAATGCCCCTCCCCTGAGAGTTGAGCGCGCCATCAAAATGGAGGGACCAGAAGGGATCTTTGGAGATGACCGAGAGCTCTTCGTCAGGAAATTCTTCTCGAATGGAATCGCTATGAGGTAGTAGAAGATGGGCAAGGTGCTCGGCAATGGCATACCCTTTGATGGCCTTTTGGACCACAAAAGAGATGTCGAATTGGGAGAGGAAGCTCTGCCAGTGCACGAGCCGATCAGAGAGGACAGTTTTTTCTAGGAGGTACTTGAATGGATCCATCCTCGAGATCAGCTTGACCTCGTGGGCAAGAAAGTAGTGCTTGAGTTTTTAAACTACCCACACGAGCGCGGCACAAGTTTTGTCCGTGGTGGTGTACTTGGATTATGTGGTGTTGAAGAGTCTAGAAAGATAGTATGCTGCCCTTTCTTTTCCAGATTCATCATGTTGTGCAAGGACAGCACCTAGGGAGTCCTCAATGACTGAGAGATATAGTATCAGTGGTTTCTTGAGTACAGGAGGTTGCAAAACTGGGGGATTCATGAGATACCTCTTTAAATCATCAAAGACTTCTCGGCACTTGTCATTCCATTCGAACTTTGCCCCTCCTTTAAAAAGATCATAGAATGGGCGGCATCTTTGTGAATGATGTGATATGAATCTTCTAATGAATTTTCGACGCCCATTCAAGCCTCTCAGTTGTGAGATATTCTTTGGAGGTGGCATTTCCGCGATAGCCTTGGCCTTGTTTGGATCGATCTCAATTCCTCGCTTACTAACTATGAAGCCTAGCAACTTCCCTGATGACACCCCGAACACACACTTCTTCGGATTCATCCTCAGTTGACACTCCCTTGACCTTTGCAACACCTTGGCGAGGATCTCGGGGTGTTCTCTCTTGGTTCTTGACTTCACCAAAATGTCAACCACGTACACTTCTACATAGACATGCATCATGTCGTGGAAGATAGCCAGCATCTCCCTTTGATAGGTAGCCCCGGCATTCTTTATCCCAAATGGCATGACTACATAACAGTATGTACCCCAGGGCGTGGTGTAGGAGGTCTTTTCTTAATCTTCAAGAGCTAGACGGATTTGGTTATAGCCTGAATATCTATCTATGAATGAGAGGGTCTCATGCCCAGCAGTGCTATCAATCAGTACATCAATGTGAGGAAGCGGGAAGTCATCCTTTAGACATGCCTTATTTAGGTCCCGAAAGTCAATGCAGATTCTGACCTTTGCGTCCTTCTTCATGACTGGGACTATATTCACCACCCAGTTCGGATAAAGCACTACCCTGATGAATCTAGCCTTATGGAGTTTGTCTACTTCATCCTTCATCTTCAGGGCCATAAGTGGGTGGAACCTTCTATGTTTTTGCTTTATGGCCTTTGCCCCTTATTTCAACACAAGTCGGTGCTCCAGTAATGAGGGGTCTAGGCCGGGCATGTCCTTATACGACCAGGCAAATGTGTCTTTATACTCCCTCAAAATTTGCACCAGTTCCTCTTCTTCATCAGGAGGGAGGTTCGCTGAAATGATCACAATCCTGGGATCTTCTTCTGTTCTAAGGTTGACTTCCTTACTAGGGTCATCCACTGCTAACGTAGGCTCATCAAATCTTCTTACACCACTAGCGTACATCTCAGCAGTGACATCTACTTTGCTATCCTCTTCATCTATTGGGTCCTCATCATTCATGACTTCATAGACACCAAATCCGTCGTCTACGAACACCCCATCTTGCACAACTTCTTCTTCTAACACCAACGCTTCTTTTGTGAACTCCTCTATTAGCAATAGTGCTTGGCATCGCCGAGCTAACTCTCGAAGGTATCTGAGGGGAATGGCCTTGCCCCGCTGCTTCCTAGGGCGATGTTTGGGCTTGGTGGATGGTGGGTTGACTAGACTTTCTACCCTAGACTCTCCTAACCTAAGACTATACTCTTCTAACCTAGACGACTCTACTTGACTAGACGACGCTACAGGACTACTGGAGGACATGGGGTCTTAGAAAAGGATGGCTCCTAATGAAGGAGCGGAAGGGGAAGCCCCAGTTCAGGGGTGCCCCTGATCAGGAGGGTGAAGGAGGTATGCAGGCTCCTCGACCTCAATATGCATTTGAAGATTGGTGTTTTTTATTTGGAGATCAATGGTGAGCATGCAACATGAGAGAGTGATCTCATGGTCGCTTGGATCAGATTGCAAAACAGCGAGAACTTAAGGTGGGAGGTTAGGAGTGAGGATGTTGTGCGCAGCCGTCAGGAGTTGAGGAGACAACTGAATGAGTAGGGTAGGAGATGAAGGGACAAGACTTGGAAGGAGAGAGCACAAGAGTGATGGATGGATGGCCAGGCATGTGCCCCTCCACAGCTCGTCCACCGTCTTCCCTTCTTCATAGGGGATGTCTGGCTCTCCCACGACTGTGGTTTCACTCATCAGCTGCCTCTTGGATGTGATGGATGTGGGTAGATCTAGAAGTTCGGCTGCAGCTGGCGGCCATGTTCTTTCTTCCTCCCAGAACAAACGGCTGAAGGATATAGTGATGTCTTCTATATCGAACCAGCGGTACCATTCAGCCTCTGGGTCCCCTGTCTTCCTTCTCTTTGTCGGGCGAAGTGTTTCCAGCACCCTGTATGTGAGCATGGAGGCCATGTGCCTAGCGAAGTGTCTGCCATGTACCTCGTGTTGTGACAGCTCCGCCTCGACCACCACAGTGTTATATCCTGGTTGAGTTGGACCTCTGGTAAAGTGGCACCATAGTGTCCATGTGAGTGGTTCGCGATCAGCTTTGAGGGTGGATGTGCTAGATGACCATGTCTTGGACTTCTCCCTGTAACTAAGTCCCCATCGGCTTTTCATCATGATGTCTGGAATGGGCTTGGTGATGCCTTGCAGTTCCGCCCCTAGGCCTTTTCCTTCTTCGTAGCCTAGCTTCATCATGATCTTCCACCCCTTAGTGTTTAGCAGCTCCTTCCTTTTGATTGCATTAACTTGTGCGGAACTGGCCTCTTGCTTGGAATGGAATGAGTAGGCCCAAGGATAGTTAACGTCCAGCACTGAGACAATGGGCTTATTGGCGGGCCATACGGCTGGAAGCAAAGTGTCATTGATGGCATCGACTGTGTAGGCAGTGGCTATGGTTTTGACCTTAATAATCTATCCTTGGAAAGGAAACTTAAGGCATTGGTGTGTAGTATATGGTACGGCCCCCAGTGCTTCTAACCATGGACGCCCCAGAATAGCCTTGAACATTTGGTCGATGTCAAGCACATAGAAATCAACGGTGACAGCTAGTGGCCCCATTTCAGTTTGTACAGTCACCATGTCGTGGCAAGATCTTCTAGAGTTATCATACGCAGCAATGGTGGTTGGTGTCGATTTTAACAGCCCCTCCGACACATCACATGCTCTCAGAGTGCTCAATGGGAAGACGTTTATTGATGCCCCAGTGTCGACCAGTATTGCCCCCACTGCTACATGGTTAATGACTAAAGTGACACAGAGCGGGAGCCTTCTGGCTTCTGGGGGTGCTAATTCATTTTCAGCAAGTGTAATGGTCGGCCCACGAGTCACCATGGCTAGTGCACTCAGCAGTTTGTCGGAAAGCATGTCCTCATTTACCACTACCCTTTGCAGAAAGTTTCTTAATGCCTCTTCGTGCTTCTTGGATCTCTTTATCAATTTCAGTATGGAAATATTGGCTGGCACATGATTAAGATGCTTAAGGATATCATAGTGTGTACCGGGTAGCGGCTCAATCACCCCCTCTTCTCGTGGTTGCTGCTGAGGTTGTTGCTGAGGTGGCTACAGGACCTGTAGGGGAATGCCTTGGCTGGTGGAGGTAGTGGAGATGGGTGGATACGGGCGACGGAAGACTCATCCACTCCACAGGGTAGTTGGTTGGGTGATGGGTTGTCTGGTGGAGGATAAAGTGGCAGTGGAAGGTTGATTCAGCCAGGTGGTGGCAAGATGATGGGTGTGGGAGTGGTTATAATGGGTGGTGGTAGCGTGGAGATGGGTGGAGCGAGGGATATGGTAGGGGGTAGGATAACGGAGGGCATAGCGACTGGCGTGGGTGTTGAGCCGATGGGCAGTATGATGACGTTGGCCTGGGAAACTGAAGGAGGGACTGATTGGGGGGCCATGTTGGCTGATTGTATTGTTTGAGGATATTGGGGATATTGGTGGTTAATAGCCATCATCTACTGAACATCGAGTTCATCATCGTACGTCCAGTTTGCTTGAAGAGGGGGGTGGTGGATGATAGGGTTCACCTGGGCCAGTGGTTGTGACGGATTGGGAGCTGGCGGGTGGTTTGGTAGTGGGTTATGGACAATCCCTAGGTCCTGCAATGGCTGTTGTTGTTGTTGTTGTTGTTGAGGGGGTGGTTGGCGCTGCTGCCTTTGCTGTTGCTGCTGCCTCTGCCTTTCTTTGATATCTCTGATTACTCTTCGGAGAGCCGTCCAGTCCAGCCTGTTCTGCTCATGGAGATCATACACCAGGTCTTTGAATGTGAAGCACTGCTCAATTGTATGACCCGGCTACCGATGGAATATGCAATACCTTGTTTGGTCCACACTTGGGTTCAATGGCCTTTTTAGATGGATTTTAATAGCATCTGTGGAGATCAAGGCCAGGAAGATGTCAGGGAGCGTTTTAGGTAGTGGTGTGTATTGAGTCCTCCTTGGACTTAGGGGACGCCTTTGTTGGGAGCCATCGGGAGGTGGTACTTAGTTATATTGGGGCCGGCCCTGTGGAAGATTGGTGGGGTTCTGACCCTGGGCAGTGTAGGGTTGGCGGCTATTGTTTTGGCCGGTAGGGTTGAAGGCACTCACCTGCTCATTGACTTGGACACCCTCGGTCACCGGTCCCTGAGGTTTTCTTTGGAAGCGGGACTTTTGGAGTTCGAACATGGAGTATATAGGGGATTCCTTGAGCTGGGTTTCAATGAACCGGGCCCAGCTATAGAGCTAATGCATGGTGGTAATATCATTCATTGCTAGGATGTTTTTATAGGCGGGGGTTGCATTGGCAATGATGATCTTGACTTTCTCTCCCTCCGGAAGGTACCTAGGGACTCGTGTGGCCATTTGTCTCCACCTGTCGGCATAGGTGGCGAACTCTTCGTATGACTTCATCCTTTATGCCATAAGATCTGTAAGAGACTATTCTAGCCCAACCCTGTCTTGGAATTGTTCAAGGAATTTCCCCTTCACTATAGCGAAGTCTTCTGCGTCCACGGGTAGTAACGAATAGAACCAGTCTAGTGCGGGCCCATCCAATGACCGACAGAACAGGTAAGCCATTAGGCGACGGTCATGCTGATAAGGTGCAGACTCATAAATGAAGTCCTTGATGTAGATGTATGGGTTTCCAGAGCCATTGTACTTGCAGTACTTTGGAAGCTCGGATGGAGATGGGACCTACAGGGCATTGAAATTGGGTATGTGAACATCATGGTGCTGCCTAGGGTCGACTTGCCTTCGTAGCTCTTGGAGTTCCTTTTTGATGGATGCCCACTCAGACATCACGTCGGGAGCAGCGAAAGATTGAGCGTACAAGGAGGAGGCACGAGATGCCGGCCTGTGCGTGGCTCAAGCTATGGTGGATGGCAAGGGAGATAAGGTGGAGATCGGGGCCTCGACTCACATGGATGGTAGTGCTCAGATTCAAAGGGAGTGAATCGAATGGCCCGCGGCCGAATGGGAGTGTTGTCGGCTTGTCCCGTGACAATGCGGGGGCCGGAGGTGGATGCCATGGGGCGAGAGGTGCCCGCTCTGGGTGAGGGCGACGAGGTAGCCTTTCCTTTGAGGGCCGTCATGAGATCCTAGATCTGAGAATGATCAAGCTGAGGGATTAGGCGCAAGAATTGAGCAGCTTGATCATCTGCCTGAGGGGAACAGACATTTAGTGATGGGCCGTCGTCATCGGGACGATGACTCTCACTGGCATGGACTGTGGCGACCCAGGGCCGGGCCGTCTCCTCAAGGAGATCGTAAGGAAGAAATTCCTCATAGTCATGGGAGGTGTAGAATGCAGCATCTTGAAACTCATCACCATAGATGGGGTTCAAGTAGGACTCCATATTTGGAAAGTTGGTTCACCAAAATAGGGAAAGCCTGTCCAGACTTAAGAGACGACCTAACCTAAATAGACACCTAGTTTCCTAAACAGACAATCCTATGCAAACAAAAGAAAGAGAAGAAGTCTCACCCAAAGCAAGCAAGTGGCAATGATGACGGTTTCTTTTATTTGGTTCAAGTTTGCCTTTTAATAGTTTGATCTTTCAACAAATTTCCTCAAAGGAAAGGTTTCCTAAAGGGAGAAAGGTTCCAACTTCGGGTTTGACTAGGATTTCTCACGGACTTACCAATGCATGGATCCTAAATCTAGGTGGCAATAGGTACAACCATCCCAGCGGCCGTGTGGGAATCCACGGTCAGCGTGAACATACGGAGGCCCTCAAGCGAGTGCTCTAGTCGGACACAAGGAATATGTGGCTGAGAGAGCGGGTGTCGCCGAGGAGGACAACCTAAGCTAACATATGGAAATATGAATGCGCCCTATGTGCACCGGAGTGCATGCAAAATCTAACCTAAAATTAGCAAAACAAAAATTAGGCCGACCTGCTTTCAGAAGCAGAAGGCGACAATTTACCTGTCGCGACCTAGATCACGATAGGAAGAGCGTCGCGTTCTTCTTCACAGTGGACAGAGATCAGATATACTTGATTATGCACGAAAGATCAAACAACCCTCTAGCATGGAGGACTGATAGACTTGTAAAAGCATGGATCAGGCACAAAGAAACTCAAAGCATGGATGGAGTACTTGAAATAAACCTAAAAACAAAGAAATAGATGGAATCAGGAGCACTGACCTGATCGCGACGACCACCCTGTCTCTTTCCAGATCGCGAAGACTTCGACATCACCTTCTCACCCAGTGCAACAGAACTCAAAATAGCAGTGAAATAAATGGAAAAATGCGAAAGCTAAAGAATAACCACACACATAAAGGACTGAAACAGGCAGTGGAAGGCAGTAACGAGCATAATAGGCACTAGAAGTCCCACCGTGATCACCAAAAGGTGTAATCATGGGATTTGCTCCCCAAATAATGATGATGAAAAATAAAGAAAAGAGACCGTGATCGCCACCAAAGTAGTTGCTAAGAGATGAACAGATGAAGAACAACGCTAACTACCCTGGAAAGGGAAGAAAGTGTAGAAGAAGAACATGGTCCTGTGAACGCAACAAGCAAGCCGTCGCCTTAGCGTGAATGCGACGAGGGAGGTGCCGCCTTCTGATTCTCAGAATGCGACGCACTGACCGTCGCCTTTAGGAGGTCGCGACCAGATGAACGTCGCCTTCTGCAACAAAAGATGAAGACTGTGGATTCTCTTCTTCCTGCTCCTCAGCCGGCCAAGGGGCAAGAGCCTCGCGCTGCTACTATCTTCTATAACCCTACCAAGAATGTCAAAAGAATAGAACACCCATTAGACAAACGTTTGATGTAGAATCTATTCCAAAACAACAAGTAAACATGAAATAATTCGAGGGAACTCAAGTGGGGTGGGGTTTTAACCCCTTTGGGTGATTAAAAGTGGTGTGTGTGGAGTGATCTAATGCAAATCTACGAAAGAAACAGATCTAACATGCAAGTATGAAGAGAAAAATCAAGAAAAACAAGAGAGAGAGAAAGCGTAGATGAGAAGAAATCGCCCTGGGGGGGCACTTCCTGGTCTTTTGGAGGCTGAGAGGTCTTCTAGGAATTCGAAGCTCTCTGGGAGAGGAAGAAGCAGATGCCAGCCTTGCCCTAAACCGCGCTCTGTGCAGAGTTTTACATGTGATTATTCCTGAACAGGCTAGGAGAAGAATAATGGGGTGGAGTCTGACTTTGGGCAAGTATGCTCGTGCAAGGGGAGTCAGAACGTGGCAAGGAAGGCCTAAGGAAGGTCTCCTCCAAGTTTGGAAGGATTTGGAGATCTTTAGACCCACTAAAAGATGGATTATTCATGAATAGCAAGGGTTCAAGTGGGAATAGGAAAGGCCACGTTGCATGGTTCTGTGAAGGAAACCAAAACGTGACAGGCCCAGCGTCGCTATCAGGTCGCGACACCTCGATACGTCACTTTCCATAAAGGGAAGTCTTTAAGCATTTTCTGGTAAATTTTCAAGGAATTAAAAGGCCAAATGAGAACACAACATATCGATGTGTCGCCTTCTGAAGAAAATCGATTGCGGTCTAAAGGAAAATCAGTGTGAGGAAGAACGCGACATGAAGGGCGTCGCCTTCTGAATGAGAGCGCGACAGGGACATTGTTGCCTTCATGATCCTTCAGCATATGGCTTACTCAAAGTATCTGAACTCCTTGCATGGGTATCAGATTGGCACACAATTTGAGGCATTGGATTCTCAACTCAGAGAGCTACGAAATGATGAAGACTGATTGATTTGACTTGGAAGAACCCACCAGGGTGATGAACTAAATAGAAATATGCCATGATCGGAGAAAGCCAGCTAGACGATGAGGAGCCAACGTGGGGCATCAATGATGTGACAAGGAATTTGGCTCAGCTTATGGGCCAGAAATGGGTGTCTACAGTTTGTAGAGCTCTCTTGTATGGGGTGGGATGCCGAGGTCGTTGAAGCAGTTCTCTTCACGGCGTGGCCCAAACAGTCCTTTGTCTCACTGCCTCTCTCTGCGTTGGTTCCAGAGCCACATAGTGGTGCTAGGCGTAGGGCCGTAGCTTGACTAGGCTACAGTGTTGCGTGCGTTCTTGTGGTGTTCTGTGGCGGGTCTGTCTCGCTCTTTCGGGGAGGCGGAGGCAGGACCAGGCTGGCGAGCAGAGGGAGTGGCTGGTGTGTTGTCCTCTTGGCTGCCAGTGGCGGTGGCTTGGTTGTTGTTGTTGTTGTGACGGCATTTCCTCATGACGTTTCCAAGTGTTATTCGTTACCCTAGCTTGCACGGCAGTTATAGCCTAGCCGTTCCTATTTTCCGTAGGCATCGTTGGTTTCGCCTTGTTGGCCCATGCTTCTGGTGGTTTCCGCTTCGGTGTCCTCTCGGTTTCGTACTCCCGTTCCTTGGTTCCAGTCCGTAGTGGCACCAGTGTGTGTGGTTTCCTGACCTTATGTTGTGTCCAGGGTCCAGGGTGATTCTGCTTGTAGGCCCTCGACCTTGTGGAGGTCTGAGGTCGTCGTGCTTGTGGTGAGACTTCATTCTCACTTGGTTGTTGCGTGGTCTCAGTGGGTGTGCCGAGGGTTGCTTTCGCTCGTGCCTGACTCCATTGGTTTCTGCAGGAGTCGTGTGTGTGTCACGATCTTGGTTGGTGGTCGTGGTGTTGCATTGTTCTGTTCCGCTGCTTAGTAGTGCCCTACTGTAGGTGTTTCTCGCTTTACAGCTTTCTAGTGTAGTTTCCTATTTTTGGAGTTCCTACTGCTCTGGTCGGTGAGGGACTGGTAATTCCTGCTGGGCCTTGTTCGTGAGGCTCACCCCCCTACTTCCTTCAGCTAGGGGCTCGTCGTCGCCAGAGGTCGGTGTTTGATAGGTTGCGGAGGCGGCTGTGGCGCCATGTGTTGTCAGCAGTAGTGAGAGCGAGTGTTTTGAGCTCTTGTACCTATGTGAGTTGAGAGTTGTGCTTTGAAAGTTCTCGGGGTATGCCTCTTAAGGACTGCACCTTTCTTCTTGTACTGTGCTTTTACTTGGGACACATTGTATAGTTGTTATATTGTTATAGTTATTTAAATTCAATACATATCTCACTAGACTATTTCTTCTAACCCTTCTAGGTCTTCGGATCAATGGGTGGCGACGCGAACTTCGTGGTCCCTGGCGGGGGTTCAGGAGGTTGGGTCGTTACAGTTGGTATCAGAGTGTGGGTCTACTGAGATTTGTAGTCAGCTAATCACCATAGCTATCCCAAAGAAAGGTACTAGTGCGTTGTTGGCACAGTCCGACTAGTGTTAGGCTTGTGCTTTTAATTATTTTACAGGCGTGCGGCTTCTCTGCAAGGTTCGTGTGCTTGCTGCAGAGGGTTGCAGTTGTTGCTATGTCCGGTGCATAGCGAGTGTGGTTGCTCGGTGTGTTCGTGCCGTGGTGGCGCGGTTGGCGGTGGACTCGCTGGCAGTGGTCTTTCCGTGTGGAGGATGGTTGCAGGCAAGTCCAGGCATGGTGCTCTTGGTCGTCTTCATCGCATTTGGGTGCGTGTGTGTCGCGAAGGCTGAGAGAGCCTACGTATGGTGTGGCCTTCACTGGTGTAGAGTTGTTGTCTGTGGAACCGGTCGAAGTGTCCCTGCCTTGTTGCCTGTTCCCCTGTTGGGGTGTGTGCTATGTTGGTTGTGTGTGTGGTCTCATGTCTATGCGTTGTTGTGTGTTGTGCTCTGCTCGGTCAGCAGTTTTGCTCAGGCTAAGCAGATGTTCTGTGTACCATGTTGCATCGCTGGTTGAGTGTTGCGACACTTGTCTGTGGTTGCTTGTTGGCCTTGTGTTGGCTGGTTGTGAGCTCTGGTGAGGTGCTCCCGGAGTCTTTCTCTGTTGGTTCTGGCGTAAGTGAGGTTTCCCCAGAACTATGTTGTGCTCATTTCTGGTTGTTGTTGCATTGCCCTCTGGCTTGAGGTGCATCGCTTGGTTGCCCTGTGTTCTGGTGAGGTTTCCCAGAACTGTTTGTTGTTGTCTTGGTGAGGGTTTCTCCCAAGACTATTTCGTGCTCGTTTCTGCTATTGTTGTGCTACCTCAGGGTCTGAGGTATGTTGTTGTTTTGGCTGGTGCGTTTTGGTGGGTTTTCCCAGAACTGTGCCTTAGTGGTTCTGGTGGAGGTTCTCCCAGGACCGGCTTGTATTGCTTCTACAGTTCTGCTTGCTGCGGTGTTCTCTCTAAAGGTTTGTGTCGTTTGGTCGTTGGGTTGTGTGTTCTGGTGAAGGTCCTTCTCAGGATCGCTCTTTGTTGTTTCTGGCGGAGGTTCTTCCCAGGAGTGCTCTGTGTTCGTTTCGGGCCACCGTTGTGTTGTCCCTGTGGTTCGAAGTGTGTCGTTTGGTTGGGTTGCGCTCTGGTGAGGTTCTCCCAGGACATCTCTTGGGGCTTTTGGTGGAGGTTCTCCCCAAAGCTACCCTGTGTTTGTTTTGGTCATCGTTGTTCTCTCTCTATGTAGAGATGAGCTATCGTTGTTGCCAGTTGGACTGTCTGTGTCATAGTATACCTGGGTGTTTCCGGTCAAGGTGTGGTGCCCTTGGCTGTGCATCTGGCTGCTGCATTGGCCAGCTTGTCTCGTTGTTCGTTTCCAAGTTTCTCGATTGCGCCGGTGGGACTGTGTGCCCCCGTGGCTCAGATGGTTTGTTTTATTTTCCTATGCCCGGCGTGCACTTCCAGATGGTGGTCTGGTGAGTGTAGTGGGTGTTTGGCTAGATGTGCTTCATGTGGAAGTGTCAGTCTTGCGTTGTGGATTTCCCTCTCGCACATGGAAGAGACTCATTGCGTTGTGTGTCTCCTTCCTCTATTTTTCGTTGGTTGCTCAGGGTGGCGATGCTCCACTATGGTGTTGTGTTGCCAGGGTGTGCATCGTTGTGACCTTCTGGTGGAGTCATCTTCCCTTGAGTTGTTTTTTGGTTGAGTTGGTTGCTCCCCTCATGCCGACGTTTCCTTGTGGCACCGTGGGTCGGTGGATTTGTTCGTGCCATTTGTCATTGTGATTGTTTTTTGCTGCCTGCCTGAACAATTTGGGGCATTGGGTCCTTGTTGGTTTGGTGTGAGGTAGTACCGTTTTCTTGTTGGGTTGTATGCGTGATTATTGCTCTGCTATGCACCTGTTTTCTTGCTTGGCTTGCTCGTGCAAGCGTTGTTCCGGTGTGTGCTCGATTGTGCCTCGACCTGTGCATTGGAGGCTTTTCGTGTCATTGTTTTGGTGTTTGGCCTCTCTATCGGTCGCGATAGAGGTGGTGCTTCTTGCTCTTGCACGCCAGGGAGTCTCTTTTGCTCCCCGTGCGGCAGAGTCAGTGCTCCGTGTTTTGTGTGGTCTTTAGAGCCGACATGATTGTTACGCTCTTGAAGTTGTTGACTTTCTGTGCATTTCTCTTGTGGGTCTTTGGTGGAGAGTCCCCTTCTGTGGGCCCTGTGTCGTCATGGGCCGTTGGTGCTGTTGTGTGTGCTACACCTTGAGCATTTTCTTTGATACTTCGTGTTTTTGTGCCTTAAGGGTTGGGGTCGGTGTGGCCTGTTGTAGCCTTTCAGGCTTGCAGTCCTTTGCATGTGGCTTTTGGTAGGTCTCTGGTGAAGAGTCCTTCCTGTTAGCCTGTGGTGTTGTTTCGGCCGCTGGTGCACCTGTGTTGCACTTTGCTTAGTTTTGGTGCTTGTGGTAGCACCGTGTGCTCATGCTTGAGTGTTTCGGTTTTATGCCGTGTGGAGCCTTGGTACATTATAGTGTACCTTGGGTGGCTCTCGGTGCTTGTGATAGCACCGTGTCTTGTGTCGTGTCACCTAATCGTGAGCTTCGTACGTCGTTTCAAGAGTTTGCTTAGTGTTGGAGGCATTGGGCTTTCTGCCTCTGGGACACATGTGCTAGCCTGAGTCTTGTGGTTGTACCATTGCTGCTGTGGGGTGGCTGCTTTGCCTTGTCTAGATAGCCCTATCGGTGGTACGCCAGGCTTCGGATGTGGCCTGTGTCTTGATTTTCCCTCTCACTTTGAGAGCGAGTGTGTTCGGTTGTGGTACCCTACTTTGGTCTGGGTACCTCTGAGGTCGACGTGATGTCCTTGACCTCTACGGTTGTTTTAGTTCTGGTGTGGTTGTGTGTCTTTCTGGTGGTTGGCATGTTGGTACCCGCGCTGAGCTCTGTGTGCGCGTGGTGGGTGTGCTGCCAACTCTTTATTGGTTTTGTGGTTGTGCGTGGTGTTGGTGAGTCTGGAATCCGATGGCAGAGTCTCCTATCGGTTCGTCTGGTGACAGTGAGGCTTATTAGCTTGCTAGTACTCAACCACATGGTGTGTTGACGTTGGAAGGTGTCCAATTTCGGCTTAACCTCAGACGTCTTCCTTGCTTTCATCGCGATGTGTCGCACTATAGAGTGTGTAGTTTCCCAATTTTGTGGCTCCGCGTGCGCTTGGTGTCCATGTCGAACCACAAGGAAGGTCTGGGTGAGATCTAGTGGTGACAGTGGATACTGTTTTCGCGTGTTGAAGTTTCTCTACATGTGTTTGCTATCCCTGTTGGACCGCGAGGAAGGTCTAGGTGAGACCTAGCGGTGGCAGTGGACGGTGTTTCATGCGTTGAGGATTCTCCACGAGCGTGTTCTAGCTCTAGTTCTTGTCTCTCGTGTGGATTCTCAGTTGGGCTGGTGACCGATGCTAGCTGCTGCTAGTAGCGTGAGGTTGTTCCCCTGAGTGTTGTGCTTGACTCTCAGGCATTTTTCCTGGTTGTTGTCAGCAACTGTGTACTCTGTCAGGTTCCGCTGGCGATAGAGTGAGTTGTAGACCGGCGATTTTCGTGTTGTTATCGGCAACTGTGTACTCTGTCGGGTTTTGCTAGTGACAGAGTGGGTTGCTGATTGGTTGGTCCCAACAGCGGGGTCTGTTGATGGCAGAAGCTGTGTGGTTCTCGACTGGTGTTTTCTACTGTTCAAGTTGGTTTTGGTGTTGATCGGCACCTGTGGGGTTGCCGTTCCATTTGGACGTCCCACGTGTGGCTGGAGTGAGCTGTTAGTTTCTCGGCTCGGTGCTCCACCCACGTTTGGAGTGTGTTGTGAGCCGTTGGGTTTTTGGTTGTGTGCTCCCCATGTATTTGGAGCTCATTGTGTGGGCCGTTGGTTTTCCAGCTTTGTGTGCTCCGTGCATGTTTGGTGGTGCAGTTGTTGCCACGAGGAGGTCATGGTGAGACTTAGTGGCTTTTCGCACCTACGCTTCGTGTGCTCCGCTCATGTTTCGTTGTGCGATTGTTGCCACGAGGAAGTCGTATTGAAACTTAGTGGCTTATTCACACTGGCCTTACATTTTCTCCATGTGCTTCGTTTTGTGCCTCGGGATCTTTTGGGCGTGCCCTAAACTTTGAGGAAGAAATTGTTTTAACAGGGGTAGAATGTAAGACTCGGCTTCCCGACTTTCCATCGGCGTCTTGGATGACTGGCCACTAATGCGTCCGGGCTGGGCGACGCGTTAGTGTCATGTCATGGGTGTCCGTCGCAATAGTCATCCTTGTCGCACCTGGCTTTCCTATCGTGTTCTTGTCGCGACCGGTCAACGGGTCGCGATAGTGTTCCATCGCTTCGATCGTCTAACGCCTGTCAGGGTGGCATGTGTGTCAGTACGACCTATCGGGTTGTCGCGGCGTCCCTGGGGGATGCATTCTTGCCGCGACAATGTGAGATTTCTTACCTTTTAAGAGTTCATAGGAAGTTTTCTTAAGGACTAGTCTTACCATGACTCTGTTGAGAATGTAGTATGAAGTGTTGATAGCTTCTGCCCAAAAGCTCCTTGCAAGCTGACTTTCAATCAACAGAGTTCGGGCCATCTCAACCAATGTCCTATTTTTCCTTTCTACAATTCCATTCTATTCAGGAGTCCTTGGGGAAGCAAATCTGTGATCAATTCCTTTTTCTTTGCAAAATTCAAAAAATAAATTGTTGTCAAATTCTCCTCCATGATCAATAAGTATGGAGTAGATTTTATTTATTTTTCCATTTTCAATTTTATTAACGAAATCCTGAAAGTTCAAATGTGTCAGTCTTGTGAGACAGAAAAAATACCCAAGTAAACCTAGAAAAATCATCAATAATCACAAACCCAAATCTATGTTCACTAAGACTGAGTGTCCTAGTAGGACCAAATAAATCCATATGCAACAATTCAAAGGGTTTGGAAGTTATTAAAGGTGCAATAGACTTGAATGATTTCCTAGTTTGTTTACCTTGAGCACATGCAGAACAAACAATTGTATTTTTCTTTTTCTTCATTTTAGGTAAACCATTCACAAGAGCATGTCTCATTAATATATTCAAAACATTCTCACTAGCATGACCTAGCCTATGATGCCACAATTGAAATAGATCATGCTAACTAGCCACTAATAAAGATTTTTATGTTGATGTTCATTCAGGTCAACTAGATAAACATTGTTAATCCTTTGACCAAGAAACTTTATTTTTCCATAATCCCTTTCAACAATTTCACATGATTCAGAATTGAAAATTACCTTAAGGCCTTTGTCACAAAGTTGACTGATGCTCAATAAGTTATGATCAAGGCCTTCAACTAGCAAGACATTTTCAATAGAGCTTGAAGGATTCATACCAACTTTTCCAGTTCCAATGATTTGACCTTTATTTTTACCTCCAAAGATCACTTGTCCACCATCTTTCTCAGTTAATGAAGAAAATTTCTCCCTATCTCCAGTCATATGTCTTGAACAGCCACTGTCAAGGTACCATTTGCCTTTTTTGTGGGCTGTAAGACATTCCTGCAAAGAGATTTAGAAAGAGGATTTTGGTACCCAAATTACTTTGGGTCCCATCAGTTTTCTCAATTCAATAGCAATTTGTTTTGGAATCCAGACTTGTTTCATTCTACATACATTCACATTTGATCTGCATTTGTCATCAGTATGCCCAAATTTCTTGCAAATTATGCATGTCCTGATTCTTTGTGGTGTGAAATTTTTGTTGCTTTTCAAATGAGAGTTAGATCTAACTGTGAAGTTTTTGTTGTTTTTCAGATATGAGGTATATCTAACATTTGGCTTTAAATTCTGTTGATTATTAACTTGAACTCTTCCATGTTCGGATTGTGTTTTGGAATTTTTCAATTGATTCTGATTTTTGGGTTTTGAGTTCATTGGTGATTTTCCCTGAATGTTCTTTTCTGATTGAGTGTAAGAGGTGATTCCTTTAACAAATGATGTTATCAAAGTTTGTCCAATTTTCTTCTTGTTTTCAGACTGAAAACCTAAACCATGTTTAGTAGTGTTCATCCAAACTCCTAATATAGCATTTAGGTTTTGTTTTCCTTTGACAAATTTGGACAAGGTTTCTTTCTTGTCATTTAGTTCCTTTTGAGCAGTTTTCAATTCTTCTTGAATCACCTCTTTTTCCTTCTTAAGTTTTTCATTTTCATCCATCAGAATTTGTTTCTCTTTTTCAGTGCTTTGACATGATCAAGCTGTTCATTTAAATCTTCTTGTTTCTTTCTCAAGCTAACAATTTCATTATTCATAAGATTTATTTATTCAGATTCTTGAGAATTATGCAATATGCTGTGAATTTTCTTTTTCAATGATTTATTTTCAAGTTTTAATTCACACAATTTTTTAAATAAGGTGGCATATGCTTCTTCCCAATCATCCGTTGAAAAATCTTCAAATGAAGAGCTTACCTCATTGTTCTCTTCATTCCTGGCCATAAGACATGTAACTTCTTCTTCATCAGACTCACTTCCTTCTTGCTCTTCTTCATCTTCATCACTCCATATGGCCAGCATGGCTCTAGTTTTCTTGAACATTTGATTCTTCGGCTTTCTCTTCAAATCAGGACACTCTCCTCTCATGTGTCCTAGTTTCCTGCATTCATAACAGATTATATCAATCTTCTTGGTTGTTTCAATTTTCTTATTGAAATCATTTTTCTTTGAAAAATATTTCTTATTGGAAGGTTTGAACTTACATTTTCCTTTCTTTCTCAAGAATTGAATTGCCTTGTCAATAAGGCCAATTCATCATCATCATCTTCATCAGAAGATTCATCAGTTTCATCATATTTTTCAATCACATTCTTTGAGCTAGATGAGGCTTTCAAAGCAATAGGTTTCTTCGAAGTAATGACAGATGTATTTCTTTTCAAATTAATCTCATAAGTCATTAATGATCCTATCAGCTCATATAATTACATGGTTGATAAATTCTTTAAATCCTCAATAACAGTGGCCTTTGTGTGCCAAGCTGATGGAAGAGACCTAAGTATCTTCCTAAGATCACTGTTAGAATAATCTTTTCCTAGACCTCTAAGACCATTTACAATAAGCATGAACCTAGCAAACATTTCAGAAATGGTCTCATCACTCTTCATCCTGAACATTTCATATTCTGATACTAGTATACTTGCCTTTGTCTCCCTTACCTCAGATGTTCCCTCATAGATCAATTGGAGTTTATCCCACATCTCCTTCGCAGACTTACATGATGAGACTCTGGAGTACTCTTTGGGATGTATGGCGCACTGCATCATATTCATAGCACTCCAGTTGAGTGTGGACTTCTTGATTTGCTCCTTGGTCCATAGATCTTCATCTTCTGGCAGTTCAACAGGTCCTTTGTCAACAATCTTCCAGAGTTCATAGTCCTGAGCTCTTAAGAATACCTGCATCCTATTTTTCTAATAAGAATAGTCAGATCCATCGAAAAATGGAGGTCTAGTAACTGAGTGACCCTCAGCCATAAATCCCTTAGTGATTTCCATAGCAAAAACTCTTGATTGCTAGATCAAACACTTAGCAAGTGTAATGAGAACCCGCTCTGATACCAAGTGAAATGTTGCGGAAAATAACTATGATGAAAAATAGAAGGGGGGGAGGTGGAATAGATTTCAACTGAATTTAAAAATTACTCGATTAGAAAATTAGAGAAACCAATGAGAAACTTAGATCTCAGACTTAAGAACAATTATGAGCCATCTAGACAGATCAAGTGATGTGAGAGCAGCGAGCCTACCAATCATCTAACGCAAAGACAACCAAACCACAATGGCACAATGATTTAGGGTGGTTCGAATTACACAATTGTGTATCTTACATCCACCATCCACACACACACACACAAAGTGGCTTATGTCGCCAGTCCAAATAGGTCACACTACAACACACACACTCTGAGATAACAGAGATCTCAGATCTGAACACACACATGAAATTGAGCACAAGAGTTGCTCCAATTTCACAAAACAGACACTAGGAAATGAGTTTTAAGTAAGGAACCAGACAGAACAGTTGAATTGCAGATTGAAGAAGTCTGGTTCGATTTCCCCCTGTTCTGCTTCCAGATGAGAGTTCAGATCTCCAGCTTCAGCTCCAGGATATAGACTCTGGAATCTGGGAAGTCCACTTGAAGTTGATCAGCCAAGGTACTTGGATCTCCCAATTCTTCAAATCTGAGCACAATTCTCCAGGATGAAGTCTCTCTCTGAATTTGCCTTCTGCTTCTGGGAGTTGAGAGAACTGAGGTGTGTGTCCCCCAAAAGATGAGTGGATGATGGGCATTTATAGTCCCATGTGTCCATGAAATGCCCTGGAATTTGGGGGCACAAAAATTCCCGCTCAAAAGCCTTCAAGCAAAATCATCCACGTGTCCTTAAACTCAAATCTGGAAAAATAGTCAAAGTGTGTCGACACAACATGAGTTATGTGTCGACACATGTTACTGACTTTGTGTCCTGGCAGCTTTGACTGATGAGTTGTGTCGACACACCTTGAACTTGTGTCGACACACTTGACCACGGACTGCAAACAAGCTTCTGGGAGGGACAGGATGTGTCGACACACAATTAACTTGTGTCGACACCACTGGAACTTAAGTTCTGACTGTTTCCTAGAAACATGCAATGTGTCGACACACAACCAACTTGTGTCAACACCACTGACTCCTTCACACTGTAGGATCGAGTGATTAGGGAAACCAGATCTAGAAGGGGGGGTTGAATAGATCTGATGCCAATTCTTGCGGAAGCTTAATGAGACTTAAAATTACTTTCACTCAAAGATCTAATCATCACAATAATTTCCAGATCTGATGTGTGAGTGTGTAAGAGGAGGTGTGAAACAATTGAGAAATTAGTGTGAAATTGCAATCCTATGTAATCATCTAGCGCAAATCAACAAGTCAAACCATTGCACATTGGATTTTTAGGTGGTTCGGAAATCACCCCTGTGATCCCTACGTCCACCCCTCACACAGTGAGGACACACTACTGAAAAATTCGAGTACAACTCACACTGGAGCACGACGACTCCAACACACTTGAGTTCAACGACTCACACACAAATTCTGGAGTACAACCACTCCAAAAACAGAGCACACTTGCTCAAACACACACTGAGTGTTCAACTCACCAACACCGAGCACAATGGCTCATAAAACACGAGCTAGATCAAGACTAACAAAAATTAGATCCTCTAGAAATGATTTGATCAAAGGTGAATTCGATCACAGAAATTTGTGCGACCCTTCAAGCACAGATCTCATGGATGAATCAGAAGAACGACTTCAGAATAGTAAGAGATAGATACAACTTTTGTGTTCTTCGATGAATATTCCTTGCAGAAGGTTGAATCGAAGAGTCTTGGAGTTGCTCTCAGTCACTTGGTGATGCTCTGCTCCAATTGCCTTGAATAGCCAGAAACTCTCTGTGACGGAACGCCTCGTCCAAGCCCGTTAAACCAGTAACGTGCCTGACCCGAGTCCGTCTCTCGCGAACGGGCCGAAGCCTCGCAAGGGATTCCACACACTAGTCTGTGAAAACACAAAGGAACACACCATTGCATTTAAAATATACAAGGTTTTACATAGCCAATTTCAAAAGAAATAAAGGAAAGTACACAAGCCTGGGGCATACCCCGAGGTACAACAGGTAAAACTGAAGAAAGAAAAGCTACACTGCTGGAGATGCTAGGAAAACACCGCTATCTCGTGGCTCCGAACTGGACGACGGTAGAGAAACCTCCTCCTCGCCCTCGCCTGTGGGGAGTAGGGGTGAGCCTCGCTAGTCACTGGCTCAGTAGGGAACTCCCCCAACACCGAGCAAACCAAACACAAGTACCGAAAGCAGTAAACTATGCTAGCAATTTATAGCACAACTAAACAGGATATTAAAGCTATAAACAAACTCACCGCTAGCCGACTGCGTAAAACAGCGGTAATAAAAATGGCAAAACTCCAACATGTGTACGAGCTACGGTAGAGACCACTACACTCGAGCCACATAGACTGGTTCGCAACACCAGCAACAGACTCGGACAAACTAACATAGGTCTACCTCTCAGTCTCGCAGCCACGGACGAAAGGTCCAGCTGCCGCTCCACGTGAAAAAGACAAGCAACTGTGGAGACCAACTAAACACCACCACCTGCGGACCACACGATCGCAGGCCTATGCCTGGCACCTCTAGAGACCCTGGCCTGGGCTCGCTAGAGTGAGGCACTGGAAAAGGACTAGTCGGGGACCAGTGTCGACAACTGGTGTCCGTACCCCCAACTAAGAGCGCGCTACAAGTGACTAAAAACTAACTCAAGAGTCACTGTCCCATTGTCGTCTTTCCCTCAGCCGGACGTACAACTCAAACTAAGGAGTGAGAGTGTTCAGGTCAGACGACACAGACCTCGATGGTATAGCACAAGTACCAGGACAAAGCCCCGAGCTAACAGCCTGGCTCACAGAGAACCTGTGGCACCCAACTGGAGAGGTAACCACGGTAGGCATCTACTACCTGACACGCACACAGAAACCACGTGCGCACCGCACAAACCACGTGAAATCTCACGTAAATCTCGTGTACTGACGGTCCACAACACGTGAACACCACCTGCCTCGTGTGAACACTATGTCCACAGGCAAACTACTAGCTAGCTACGTAACCTGTGAGCTAGCCTCGAAAACCACGCGCTTCCCAGAGCGCCACAAGTACCAATGCACTGCTCACCAACATTGAGCGTACCAATAACGATAATCGGATAATCACATGCGTAAACCATGCACAAACAGGGCCTCTCGGGCCAAGTCGCGACAACCTATTGGGTCGCCTTCAGAAGGCGTCGCCACGACATGTCGCCTTCATATCCAGAACGCGACCTACTTACCTGTCGCCTCTTGATCCTTAACACGACACATCGCTGTGTCGCGTTCAGAACGCAACATAGGGGCCCATCGCCTTACCAGGCGGGAACGCTAATCCGAGCTCTCTCCATGACAGCCCATTTTCACAATACAAACCACCCTTAATTCTTCGTTTTCATGCTTTTGTGAATACCTAAGCATGCTATCTATTGTTAGAAACATGTTAAACTGATTAGAACCCAATCCCATGAGATTTACACCCTGAAAACTGGAAGAGTTCACCTACCTTTGCCAAGAACGCACTATGCAGCGATCTCCCGGTGTTTCCCCTACTTCTCCCGGACTCCCTGCAGCGAGGACACGCCGAAAATGCCAAATCCCAGCTGAAATCGCCACAGCACCTCCCCGGGCCCGAGCAGAAACCTTGAGCGTTCTGCTTGGCTGGGGTTACTTAAAAACCTGCAGTGATTCGGAACACGACGGATCGTGGCGTCGCGACCAGGTCGCGACAGACCTGAGCGTCGCCTTCCCAACACCTGATAGCCCACGAATGCGTCGTTAAACACGTGACTAACAATTTCAAAATTATCGGCTTACACTAACGATTTTAACAATAGTTAAGTGATGAGAGCCGAGTCGAATCCACGGGGAACTAGATTTTAGAGTTGAAAACCTTGGGTTTTTATTTAGGAAAATAATGTGGTGATATTTAAACTAAGTTGCATTAAATAAAACTAAACTAAACTAAATAAATAAAGAGAGAGATATTAAGAGAGAGAGAGAAAGACTATTACGAATGGAAGAGAGTAAGAAAATACCTAGTGACCGATTAACTAAACAAGATATTCTAAATCTCTTAACACAAGGATATCCACACTAAAATAAATCTAAAGAGACAAGAAGGTGAAGAGAGAAGGTAGAAAGAGGAGAATAGAAGAGAGAGACAGAGGGTACAAATAGTGAACAAAATAACTAAAAAACTTTATTTGAATAAAAGAAATAATGTGCATCTAACATACAACTTTAATTAAAGAGAGAATAAGGAAAAACAAGAGAAACGAGAGAGAGAAAACAAGAAGAGAGAGAGGAGAGAGAAGAGAGAGGAGCGGCGATAGAGAGGAGAGAGAAAGCGAGAGGAGAGAGAGAGCGCGAGAGAGAGAGAGAGACGTGAGAGAGAGAGAGAGAGCGATAGGAGAGAGAAGAGGCAGTCGCCTCTCCTCTACGTGCATGCAGCTGCATGCACGTGGAGGAGGGGAAGGCGGGCTGCGCAGCAGGCGCGTGGCGCAGGCGGGGCGCGTGGGCCGCGGGCAGGCGACGTGGACACGGGCGAAGCGGCGGGCGGCTGGGGCTGCGCGCGGGGGCAGGTGCAGCAGGCGCAGCAGGCGCGCGCGCGCAGGCGCACTCGGGCGTGCGCGGGGGCGGGCGCTGCTTGGAGGCGGCCTGGGCGTGGCAGCGCGAGTGGGGTACCGGGCGCGGGGGCTGCTGCTACTTCTGTTCCTGAGAGAAAGAGACCGAGGGAGAGAGGAAGAAGGGAAGAAGAAAATGATAGGAAGAAGAAGGGAAAAGAAGAAGAGGAGGAAGGAGTGCGCAGGAGAGAGGGAAAAGAGAGAAAGTGAGAAAAAAGAATACGAATGAGAGAGAGAGGGGGAGGGTTTATAAAGTAGTAGAGAAAGAGAGGAAGGGGGAGTGAGGAAAGGAATGAGAGATTTTTGGAAAATGGGAGAGGAGATTTTTAAAAGTGAGAAAGTGTTTTAAAAAATTAATGGAATCTCTTCTTTATTCTCTCTTGCTTTAATCCAATCCATTGGCCCCTTAAGCACTTCATAGAATGACCCATTAACTTGCAAATACAACATATAATTGAATTTCATCAATTATAGTCCATTGTAAGAGAAATCTATGAATTTATCAAGTATTTGTCAATAAAATGGCATGATTATTCATGATAATTATGAGATTATCACATCCCCCAACTTACTCATTGCTAGTCCCTTAGCAATGCACACAAGTGAATAATTGGGACTAACAGGAGTTCAAAACATCATACTTCATGACAAGAAAGTAAGAATGAGAATGCTTGGTCATAAGTATTTCAAGTTCCAGTCGAGAGTGTCAAAGGCAAATATGTCAGTTCATGTCATTAGACAGTTCCTCAAGATACACACAAAATTTTATGACTTTTTGTATAATGTTTGAGCATTAATAAGAGGATGCATGAGCTTTTTACTTATCACTCAAGGATGGTATCAACTCTACACTCCTTAAATTCGATCCTCGAATTACAGGTAACTTTCACTCTGCCTAATTGTTTTTTTTCATGCTCTTTTTTCTCTTTTCATTTACATGGTGCTGCACTTCCCTTCACCGTTTGAGGTGAGCCTCAACTCTTACCTTAGGAGCCATAGGCCCGGTTACTAAGACCAGGGGCATTTTCCATGTTTTTTTTTTTTTTTTTTCACTACTACACACATTTTCACATTTATTTGTAGGCAGGTAGCTTTTTCCTCACGATTGGTCATCAATAGGAATGTAGAATATCAATCAATCAACCTGAATGTTCGGTAAAACTCTCATCATCCATTTGAATAGCTCAAAATAATACTTTACTGTGTTGATGAAATTTCAAATGTATTTTGAGGAAGATGCTAAAAACATAACTAGTTAACTCACCCCTTCAACTCACCACCTTCACAAGTACACACTATGAGTCAAGCTAGAAGCAAAAAAAAAAAAAAAATTCTTGCATGAAATATGAAGCATGAAGCACAATGTTAGGGACAAAAATTTGAAATACAATTTGTCTCTCCCCCCAACTTAAATGACATTGTCCTCAATGGCATAAAAGTAATGACAATAGAATAAAGCCAATGTAAGTTAAGAAAGGAGAGATGCAACATGATGATCACATGCGGGTGGTTGCACACTAGCTTTATCAAAGGATAGTGGCCAACAAACACCTAAGACACAAAATAAAAACGAAATCAATAGAAATCAATTTTCCTAAAAATATTGGGTTGCCTCCCAACAAGCGCTAAGTTTAATGTCTTCAGCCAGACACATGGGGGTAACAGGGTCACGTAACACCCCCAATCAATTGATGCCAAATTTTGATTTGTAAGGCATCACCGGCCATGGTGGGTCAAGTGGTCCACACGTACCTTGCAGATCAGTAAGTGATAGAGAAATTGAGGCACTCAAGATCATATCTTCAATTAAGAAATTTTCATTTGTACACTTAAGATCTTTGTATGTGTTGAACACATCAATGCGGACTTTATTATTTTCACCATTTTCACCCACAACTTCCATTTTCAGATCCTCTTTCATGATATTGAGGTCAGATTGAGTTGAATGCTCAGAGGATTGCTTGAATTCCACAGGCTGACTTGTGTCAAAAATAGTAGCATGATCTGGAATGAAATGGATATGACTTTCAACACAAGGATGCTTAAAAGCTTCAAGTGTAGTTGACCAATCAGCTAGTGATAGCATGTCCATGAACATGTTGGATTTGCCAAGGTTAGGGTGAGGTAGGAATTCTGTGTCTTTCTCAACATCAAGAGAGACCCAGTCAATGTGGACTTTAGGCAGAATTGTTAATTCATCTCTTACCCAATAAGAATGATTGATGATTACACCCAGCTCTTTCTCCACACTCATTTCTTCTTTGTCACCCACTTGAAACAATGTCACATCAAACTTGGGCCAAACATCTAGATGACATTCTTTTTCGTCGCCCCCCAACTTGAGTTTAGCTAACTCACTAGAGCTTTCCTCAAGTATGACATTATGGATGGAGTCTTCTTGATGATCAGTTTCATGTTGGGCCAAGACTTTGGATTGATTTTCAGTGGCACCCGTCTCCTCCTGATTTGACTCATTAATATTATCTCTCATTTTCCAAGTGGGCGTGTCCACAATCATGTTGGACTGAGAATTTGTGGATGGAATTTGAGAGTCAAATTGTTGGTCACAATCAAGATAATGATGTTCATATTTGTCAATGGGTTGACATGGTGACTGACTATCTTGCCTCCTTCTGATTTCCATCAGTTGAGTAATCAGGAGGTCAGTTTTGACAAATGATTGCTCTAATTCTTATTGTTGTTGGGTGAATGTTTGCTCAAAGACTTGTTGGTTATATGGAATTTTTGCATAAGTTGCCCAAATTGATCATCAAATAGGCCTGATTGTGGGGGAGAAGTATAAGTGGACTGTGGATATACATGTCCCTCATGATGGCTTTTGTCATGAATATCAATTTGGCATTGGGCCCAATGTTGAAAGTTGTGGATAGGTAGATTTTGGGCTTGGGCCAGAATAGGTTGATCTCTAAGTGTTAAATGTGGCATTACTTCTCCAAGTGGTTGGAAGGGTGTGCCTTCAGGAGCATTTGTTAAGCACACAGGTAGATCAATGCCAAAAAATTTTGATCAAACCATGATATGATTTCGGCACCTAGAAAGGGTCCTTGAATTTCCCCTTGAGGATCTTGATAGAGTAAACTCAATTTTTCAGGGGAGACACCTTGGTCAACTTTTGAGTAAGGAGTGGGTGTGGATAACACTTGAAAGGTTTGGGTCGGTTCTTGGGTTGAGGGAGGTGATGAGATGTAGAGTGGGTCAACGTATTTCCTCCACCCTGAATCATACATGTGATCTTTAATTGGGTGACCATGAATCAGATGGGTTTGAGTCCATTTGGAGCCATTGGACTGGTAAGTAGAGGTTGATGGATAAAGTGGGTTAGGTTGAGAGTGAATACCATAATGGGCTGATCCAATTCGCCCAAATGATGTGCCCATTTCATAACCATGATTGTCAACCCACATAAATCCTCTTTTTTTTTAATTTTTTTTTGTTGTTTTGAAATATTTTTTTTTTTTATATTTTCACACAAGTTAGCAAACAATTAATCCTATGACACCTATGGTTCCCTAAAATATAAACATTTGATTTCTCACTAATCAACTGAGGCCTAACTCAAATCCACTCTCAAGCCCATTAATTGGCCAGGTAAGAGGTGGGAGAGTGGGAGGTTCCCCCTGCTCTCGCAGGGACCTAATTAAGTAACCACTTGTCCACTTAGGCGTTTGCCAATAAACCTCTAGCCTTAGACACTAGTCTCCAAACTTGATAGTGGGCCCAAGTGGGCCGAAGTCTCAAAGCGAACCCTAGGTCAAGTTTCTACTTTCTTTTATTGGGCTTGGGAATGCAAAAGATATAGGAAGTTGTGGTTTGTGGGCTAAGGAAGGGTGATCAAATCCCCACCTTATCTTGTTAAGGAAACTGCCCTTAAACTATTTTTAGAAATGATATGCACACCACAAAATCACGCAAGGGGTTCTATGCAAGTATGGCAATACATGATCATGCTTTTAAGAAAGTTGAGATTCTCACCTTGCCTCCCGCAATCTTCGACAAGAAAAGAAACTTTTCAAAAGGAAAATTACCTAAAGATGGAAATATAAATGATGCATGTCCTAAAGATGGAAAGTTTCTAATCTTGACATGACATCTTTTATTGGATTCAAGTGATTGATTTTTTTTTAATGAATTATCTAAACATGGCAACTAAAAAAAAGGAAACTCAATCAAGAGGGTTTAAGGGTACTTTCCTCCAACACAATCCCTCATTCTTTTGGAAAGTAAAACAAATAGAAAGAGTGAGAGAGAGAGAGAGAAGGAAACTCACCTCACTTACCTTTTTCTGAATTTTTTTGTGCAATTTTCGGATTTGTTTTCCAAAACAGCCCCTTTTACTTACAGATCTCCCTTTTAGTGATAGATTTCTGATAGATTCTTTAATTTTGCAATTTTCAGGATTTTTGACTTTTTATTTGATACCTACAAAAAGAAAGAAAATGTTAGCCTGAATATATACAAAAAAAAACAAAGATTATCAAAACTAAAAATCTAATTCCCCGGCAACGGCGCCAAAAATTGATAGCCCACGAATGCGTCGTTAAACACGTGACTAACAATCTCAAAATTATCGGCTTACACTAACGATTTTAACAATAGTTAAGTGATGAGAGCCGAGTCGAATCCACGGGGAACTAGATTTTAGAGTTGAAAACCTTGGGTTTTTATTTAGGAAAATAATGTGGTGATATTTAAACTAAGTTGCATTAAATAAAACTAAACTAAACTAAATAAATAAAAAGAGAGATATTAAGAGAGAGAGAGAGAAAGACTATTACGAATGGAAGAGAGTAAGAAAATACTTAGTGACCGATTAACTAAACAAGATATTCTAAATCTCTTACACAAGCATATCCACACTAAAATAAATCTAAAGAGACAAGAAGGTGAAGAGAGAAGGTAGAAAGAGGAGAATAGAAGAGAGAGACGGAGGGTACAAATAGTGAACAAAATAACTAACAAACTTTATTTGAATAAAAGAAATAATGTGCATCTAGCATACAACTTTAATTAAAGAGAGAATAAGAAAAAACAAGAGAAACGAGAGAGAGAAAACAAGAAGAGAGAGAGAGAGAGGAGGAGAGAGAGAGAAGAAAGAAGAGAGAGAAGAGAGAGGAGCGGCAATAGAGAGGAGAGAGAAAAGAGAGAAAGCGAGAGGAGAGAGAGAGCGCGAGAAAGAGAGGTAGAGCGCGAGAGAGAGAGAGACGAGAGAGAGAGAGAGAGAGAGAGAGAGAGAGAGAGAGAGAGAGAGAGAGGAGGCGGTCGCCTCTCCTCTATGTGCATGCAGCTACATGCACGTGGAGGAGGGAAGGCGGGTTGCGCAGCGAGCGCGTGGCGCAAGCGAGGCGCGCGGGCCAAGGGCAGGCGACGTGGAGACGGGCGAAGCGGCGGGCGGCTGGGGCAGCACGCGGGGGCAGGCGCAGCAGCGCGCGCAGGCGGCGCACTCGGGCGTGCGCGGGGGAGGGCACTGCTTGGAGGCGGCCTGGGCGTGGCAGCGCGAGCGGGGTACTGGGTGCGGGTGCTGCTGCTGCTTCTATTCCTGAGAGAAAGAGACCGAGGGAGAGAGGAAGAAGGGAAGAAGAAAGGATAGGAAGAAGAAGGGAAAAGAAGAAGAGGAGGAAGGAGTGCGCAGGAGAGAGGGAAAAGAGAGAAAGTGAGAAAAAGGAATACGAATGAGAGAGAGAGGGGGAGGGTTTATAAAGTAGTGGAGAAAGAGAGGAAGGGGGGGAGAGGAAAGGAATGAGAGATTTTTGGAAAATAGGAGAGAAGATTTTTAAAAGTGAGGAAGTGTTTTAAAAAATTAATGGAATCTCTTCTTTATTCTCTCTTGCTTTAATCCAATCCATTAGCCCATTAAGCAGTTCATAAAATGGCCAATTAACCTACAAATACAACATATAATTGAATTTCATCAATTATAGTCCATGGTAAGAGAAATCTATGAATTTATCAAGTATTTGTCAATAAAATGGCATGATTATTCATGATAATTATGAGATTATCAACGCCCGCTGCCCTGAGCGCTACACGTGGCGCACATGCAGACACTCAACACACCAAGGCGGCCACATGAACGCGACGGCCACCTCTGTCGTGTTAATAACGCGATAGACCTTCCTGTCGCAATGACAGGCTGAGCAATCTAGGGTACTGTAGGCCCAAACTGTCGGCCCAGTAAGCCCCAGAAGCACACACACACACGGCACACAAGCCACATTGGCCTCACATTGGCCACCACAAGCGCTAAACACTCGATATACGAGGATCCGAAAAATGTACGACGTTACATTACTATCATCTAAAAAGAAATTTCGACCTCGAAATTCCTAATACAATTTTCACATATAATGTACACATACATTTACAAATACTATCATCTAAAAAGATTTAAAACATTACTCAAACAAGTAAGGATATCCTTTAGCCATTTCATCGGCTAACTCCCAGGTATCCTCACCACCCAGCCTATTCTCCCATCTAACTTTAACTAACTCAATTTCTTTATTTCGCAACTTTTTCGTCTTGCGACCAGTAATTTGTACCGGATATTTTGGCATGGACATGTCCGGTCTCAAATCACTTCCTTGATAACTGATTATTTGCGCTGGGTCTTCAATACACTTCTTTAACATGGAGACATGAAAGATATCATGAACATCTGCAAAATCTACTGGCAAATCCAGTCTATACACTGTCTCCCCAATTCTTTCCAACACTTGGAAGGGACCTACATATCTCGGACTCAACTTTCCCTTCTTACTAAATCTCACAATATCTTTGCTAGGAGAAATTTTCAGAAAAAACATAATCTCAACTTCAAATTGAAGTGGCCTTCTCCGATTATCAGCATAACTTTTCTGCCTACTTTGAGTTGTTTGCAATTTTTCCTTAATAAACTTTACCAACTCTGTAGTTTATTGAACTAACTCAGGGCCCACTAACTGCCTCTCTCCCACTTCATGCCAATTTAAATGTGTTCTACATTGTCTTCCATATAAAGCTTCATACGGTGCCATCCCAAGGCTGGTATGGTAACTATTATTATAAGCAAACTCCACCATACCCAAATGATGCTCCCAGCTACCACCCCAAACTAAACAACAAGCTCGCAACATATCTTCAATTGTCTAGATAGTTCTCTCTGTTTGACCATCCGTCTGCGGGTGGTAAGCTGAGCTATACCTCAACTCAGTGCCTACAACTCTCTGCAGGCTTCTCCAAAAACCTGAAGTAAACTTGGGATCTCTATCAGATACAATTGACTTCGGAACACCATGAAGGGGAATAATTTTATCAGCATACACTTTTGCTAATTTATCCACTGGTCAAGACATACTCACTGGCACCAATCTGCACACTTTAGTCAACCTATCCATAAACACCCATATTCCATTATAACCTGATGCTGTTCTCGGTAAGCCTGCCACGAAGTCCATAGCAATATCATCCCACTTCCACTGCGGAATGGGTAACAGTTGCAATAGACCTCCAGGCTTCTGATGCTCTGCTTTAATTTGCTGACACACAGCACATCTTGAAACGAACTCAGCTATTTCCTTTTTCATATGAGGCCACCAGAAATGCTTCCTCAGATCCTGGTACATCTTGGTACTGCCTGGATGAATAATGTACCAGGATTTATGAGCCTCTTCTAGCACTCACTGCTTCACCTCTCTTTCTGTTGGTACAAATAACCTGCCTCTGAGCCTAACCACACAATTATCATCAAGGGTAACTCCTTCCATTTTCACAATTTCGGCTAAATTTGCATCTACTTTCTGAGCTTCAACAATCTGCCAATATAAAGACGGTTCTACAGTACTACTGGCTAGTACTGCCCGTCGCTGACTACTTGGCACGTACAAGGAGTTTTCTGCTATCTCCTCATACAACTTCCATTCTTTAATCATCATATGACTTATATAAGCCTTCCTGCTTAAGGCATCAGCAACAACATTGGCCTTACCCGGATGGTAAGCCAAACTAAAATCATAATCCTTCAAATATTCCCCCATCTACGCTGGCGAAGATTTAAATCCTTCGAGAGAAAATATGCTTTAAACTTTTATGATCTATAAAAATTTCAAATCTTTCGCCATACAAATAATGCCTCCACATTTTCAAAGCAAACACAACTGCTGCCATGGGTGGGATAATTCTCTTCTGCTGGCTTTAATTGCCTGGACGCATAGGCTATCACTTTGCCATGCTGCATTAATACTGCGCCCAGCCCTCTTCTAGATGCATCTGTATACACAACAAATCCACCACTTCCTGCCGATAGTGTCAATATCGGTGCTGTAGTAAGCCTTTTCTTTAATTTCATAAAACTTCTCTGACACTCCCCGGACCACACAAATGGCACACCCTTCCTAGTCAGTCTAGTCATGGGTGCCGCAATTTTAGAAAAATCTTGTATGAAGCACCTATAATAACCTACCAGCCCCAAGAAACTTCTAATCTCTGTAATTGTCTTAGGCACTTCCCACTTCATTACAGCTTGTACCTTACTTGGATCAACTGCCACTCCATCTGCTGAGATGACATGACCCAAAAATTGAATTTCCTTCAACCAGAACTCACACTTACTAAATTTAGCAAACAACTGATTATCTCTTAATAACTGAAGAGTAAACCTCAAATGAGCAGCATGCTCCTCTTCATAGGCTGAATAAATCAGAATATCATCTATAAAGACCACAATGAATTGGTCCAAATATAGATGAAAATTTCTATTCATCAGATCCATGAAAGCTGCAGGAGCATTGGTCAGCCCAAACGGCATAACCACAAACTCATAGTGACCATATCTAGTCCTGAAAGCTGTTTTATCTATATCCTCCTCTCTGATTCTCAATTGATGGTATCCTAACCTCAAGTCAATTTTAGAAAACACTTTAGCTGACTGCAATTGATCAAACAAACCATCTATTCTTGGCAAGGGGTACTTATTCTTAATGGTTACATCATTCAACTTTCTATAGTCAATACACATTCGAAAACTTTCATCCTTCTTTTTTACAAATAACACTGGTGCTCCCCACGGGGAGTGACTCGGCCTAATAAACCCTTTTTCTAACAATTCTTCCAATTGCTTCTTCAACTCTTTGAGCTCTGTTGATGCCATCCGATAGGGTGCTTTAGAAATCGGCATGGTACCCGACAACAACTCAATAGTAAAGTCCACCTCTCTGTGTGGAGCTAAACCAGGCAACTCATCTGGAAACACATCTGCAAATTCCCTAACCATGGGAACTGCCTCAATTGACTTACTAGTTTCTATCAAACTTACAGAAGCTAAGTAAGCCACACACCCCGCATTAATCAACCTTCTAGCTCTAATTGCAGAAATTATAAACTTAGAAGCACAAAAAGGCATATCTTGATATTCAAATACAAAACCATTGGGGTGACAAAACCTGATCCTTTTCTTTCTATAATCTAGCATAGCTCCATAGGCCTCAAGCCAGTCCATATGCAAAATGATATCATAATCGGTCAACTGCAAAGCATATAATCGACCTGGCATCTGGTTCCCTTCAAACACAACTGGAGCCTCATCTATATAACACGAGGTGATCATAAACTCACCAGAGGGAACCTCCACTACTATTTCACATGATTTTTCTTCTAATGGATGAGTCATACTATCCAAAAACTCTTCAGAAATAAATGAATGTGAGGCACCTGAATCAAATATAACTTTTGCTGAATATTCATAAATAGAGATAGTACCTTCTATCATATTCGATGCCTCTGCCTGGGCACGGGTGATAGCCATAACCCGTCCCCTACCTCTCTCCGGTAATGCTCCTCTGCCACGACCTGCCGGTGGCTGCTGAGACTGCTGCGGCTGCTGAACACCTCTACCATAACCATATTCCCTCAGATAGGGACAATTACGGATCAAATGCCCCGGCTGATTGCAATTAAAACACCTATAGCCTGGTGGAAGGATAGACTGCCTGGTGGTACTTTGCTGCGATTCTTCCACCACCGGCTTGCCACGACCCTACTGAATTTGTTGACGACCTCCCCATCCTCTTCCTTTACCTTTAAATGCCTGCTTTAATTTCTGGCCCCACTTACCAAAACCAGATGAGGAAGGTCCTGCTGATGCTTTACCTTTACTCACACCTGCTGACTGCTGGGGTAGCCAGAAACTACCCGAACCTGACTCGCCCACCTGACGAGTCTGAACTGCTCTCTCAAGAGTAGCTGCTCTCTGGGCTGCTTCTTCAACTGTTCTACACATTAATGGTATTATTGCAGTCTGCAATTCCGGCCTCAAACCACGGATAAAATATTCAACCATCATAGCATTATTCGTGACAACATAGGGGGCATACCTACTTAGTGCCATGAACCGCATCTGATATTCCAGAACCGAAGTCCCACCTTGCTGCAAGGTCCTGAACTGCTCCCTTTTTGCCTGCTGCACTTGAAGAGGAAAGAATGTATCATTAAACACTTCAAGAAAGTCAGGCCTGGCAATAGCACCCTCTGTTCTGCCAGCAAAGGTGGTCTGCATCTTCAAACGCCACCATTCTTGCGGAAATCCCCTCAGCTGAAAAGTAGCCAACACAACTTTGTTCGCTGTCGGACACCTCATGGTCATAAAGACCCTCTCAATCTCATGAATCCAGTGCTCAGCTATGTCTGGATTCGGCCTTCCTGTATAAGTGGGCGGCTGCAACCTCAAAAACCTTTCAATTTGCACCACTGGCTCTTCTGCCGTAATCACGGGTGGTGATGGTGATACTGATGCCACAAAAGTTACCTCCACCCCTGGCTGTGGTGGAACTGGGGCCACAGGTACCGCCTCTCCGACCACTGGTGGTACCGGTGCCTGCTGATCCATCCTCATCCGAATATCGGTAAGGGTCTCCCAAATCCTTTCTACCATCCGCTGAGTCGATTCCTCAGGGTCATCTCCTCCACCACCCCAGTCTCTTCTATCAGCCATTACAACTACCTACACACACAACAAGCCAACCATAGGCAAAACAACGAGTCATTACAAAACCAAGGCCAGCTACCAGCAGTGTATCTAGAAGAAGATATGTCTATGTAACTTCTTAATTCCTTTATATTCACATGGACCTTGCTCTGATACCAACTATGATGGAACGCATCGTCCAAGCCCGTTAAACCAGTAATGTGCCTGACCCGAGTCCGTCTCCCGCGAACGGGCCGAAGCCTTGCAAGGGATTCCACACACTAGTCCGTGAAAACACAAAGGAACATACCATTGCATTTAAAATATACAAGGTTTTACATAGCCAATTTCAAAAGAAATAAAGGAAAGTACACAAGCTTGGGGCATACCCCGAGGTACAACAGGTACAACTGAAGAAAGAAAAGCTACACTGCTGGAGGCACTGGGCCAACACCGCTACGTCGCGGCTCCGAACTGGACGACGGTAGAGAAACCTCCTCCTCGCCCTCGCCTGTGGGGAGTAGGGGTGAGCCTCGCTAGTCACTGGCTCAGTAGGGAACTCCCCCAACACCGAGCAAACCAAACACAAGTATCGAAAGTAGTAAACTATGCTAGCAATTTATAGCACAACTAAACAGGATATTAAAGCTATAAACAAACTCACCGCTAGCCGACTGCGTAAAACAACTGTAATAAATAAACAGAAAAACCCAACACGTGTACGAGCTACGGTAGAGACCGCCACACTCGAGCCATGAAGACTGGTTCGCGACACCAGCAACAGATTCGGACAAACTAACACAGGTCTACCTCTCAGTCTCGCAGCCACGGACGAAAGGTCTAGCTGCCGCTCTACGTGAAAAAGACAAGCAACTGTGGAGACCAACTAAACACCACCACCTGCGGACCACACGGTCGCAGGCCCATGCCTGGCACCTCTAGAGACCCTGGCCTGGGCTCGCTAGAGTGAGGCACTGGAAAAGGACTAGTCGGGGACCAGTGTCGACAACTGGTGTCCATACCCCCAACTAAGAGCGCACTACAAGTGACTAAAAACAAACTCAAGAGTCACTGTCCCACTGTCATCTTTCCCTCAGCCAGACGTACAACTCAAACTAAGGAGTGAGGGTGTCCAGGTCAGACGACACAGACCTTGACGGTACAGCACAAATACTGGGACAAAGCCCCGAGCTAACAGCCTATCTCACAGAGAACCTGGGGCACCCAACTGGAGAGGTAACCACAGTAGGCGTCTACTACCTGAAACGCACACAGAAACCACGTGCGCACCGCACAAACAACGTGAAATCTCACGTAAACCTTGTGTACTGACAGTCCACAACATGTGAACACCACCTGCCTCGTGTGAACACTATTGTAGACACCCGGTTCCGACTAATGGGTTGAACCACATTTCATGTTATCCTAGTTAGCCCCTAGTTGGTCACTCACCTTGAACCCATCATTAGCCTTGATTGAGCCCATTAACAATTTAAAATTGCCTTGAAACCCCGCCCATTATTATTTTGGAGAGTCCGTATGTAATTATAACTCGTATCTTTTATGTAATTGGCTGATAAATGCAAAATAATTCGATTTCCTAGTCGTGACATAGCGTAGTGCCGCGACTCTAGTCGCGACGGCCCTGGACCCCGCGACAGCCCATGCATGATATCCATGCACGTGGGCTTACTGTCGCGACGCCCCGACCCGTCGCGTCTCTAGTCGCGACCCCACGATACGCCGCGACAACGCCTGAGCACACCAGACTCTGCAACAACCTCCCATTTATCCTCCTATTGATCCAGCTTTATCCCTAGGAAATATCTCAACCCCTTGGGGCGAGATTTTGGCCCTAGGGACTCTTGTGAGGATCCCTTGGACTCTCCCTTGCAATTTTAAAAGGTCATTATCTCCCATTTCGAATTTTGACCATTTTGAAGAGATAATATCACCCATTTTCTCTCTCATGGCTCTATAAAAGAGAGACCCCTCCTCAAGGACGGCGAGAGCCTCATTGTTACCCCGAAGGGCTGCCAAAATTTCCTTTGACAGATACTTAGCCTTGCAGCCACCCTTTTCCTTCATTTCCTCACAATCCCTCTCCACCAAAGCAACCCATTCCATCATCTATGGAGCACGGGACGTGAGAAGGGCGACTTCAGCATTCTCCTGAAGCTTTTGGACAATCCTTCGAGCTGCAGCCATGCCAAGGAGTTGCCCTAATGGGGCTCACTCTCTCCCTTTCCCTTTCTCCTTCTTTTGCATACATTTTTCATGTTATTCTTAGATAGAACATATTCAGCACACACCCACGTTTTCCTACACCCAAAGGGGTTTAAAACCCCCCAGGTTCGTTCCCTCCATGTTCTCATCCTTTCTTTCTATTTTAGAGTAGATACTATGTTTAACGTGTTCTCATAGGGCTTCCTTTTGTTTGTTTTCTTTTGTGGCAGGCATCCAAGCGTCATCCACGAGGAGCTCTTGCCTTCCGTCCGGCTGGAAGACGAGAAGAAGGTCCACACTCCAACAACTCCCGCACAAAGAGAACGCGGCGGCGGAGGACGACGCGACAAGAAATGCGACTGCCATCAACGTCGCGTTATCAGCATTGTTGCGACCACTAAGGCCACCGCGACACCAGGTCCGCCCCCCTTTTCTCTCTCCTCTTCCTAGTTAAGTTAGCCGTCTTCATTTTCTATTTATAAGGCAGCTTGCTAGGTGGCGATCACATTCCATGTTCACACACCACTAGATTTAGTACTTGTTCGTGTCGAGGGGGGGCGTCAATCCCCATGATTACACCTTTTGGCGATCACGGTGGGACCTTCACTGCCACCCTCGTGGATTTTTGACTGCTTGCTTGCCATGTTTTCTTTGTTTCTCACTTTAGTGCCCTGTTAGTCTCTTGTTCTTTGTTCCTTGTATTTTTCGTGTTCTGTTCTTGTCGCGACCTATCGCGGCGACGCAATCAGGTCGCGTCGTTTGTCGAGGACGTGTTATCAGGTCAGCCTCCTCTGCCTTCTATCTGCCTTGTCTTGTTTCTATCAGATCATGCATCCTTGTGATATCTCCTTGTATCATATGTTGTCGCGTTTCTGAATATTAAAATCCTACTAGGGACCAGATTTTCCTTTTATTTTTACTTGTAAGTTTTCGGTTCTAGTCGCGGCGTATCGCGAGGAGGCGACAAGGTCGCATCGTGGAGGGGCATCGTGTTATCAGGTATGCTTTATATGTTACTGTTTTGACTCATGAATCGGTTTCTGTGTGCTTCTTGGTCCATATGGTATTGATTTGCTATTTTTTTGTGTCTGTTCTCATTTGATAGGGTAGTCTGTTTGAGTTAGTTGAAGACCTCTTGGTGTTTTGGGCCTCTGTTCCTATCGCGGCAGGTCGCCCTATCGCGATAAGGTCGCAGTGTACACGGCCGCCGCGACTCTGCCCGAGGGCCATTTGGTCACCCTGTTTGGTTCTCATCTATCACCTGTGCATACATTTCGGGCATTTAGGCCCATTGCATACGCTATTGAAGCCCATTTGTTTAGGTTCCCCCTTGGATGAGTGAGTCCTCTCACCTACGAGCACTCGTAGGCTGACTCAGGCCCACCTTCCGAGGACCTCCGTAAGACCCCGTGACCGTACGCACGTTGTGGTTCGCCGGGCTGGTTGTACTAGTTGTACCCCTTAGTCTGGGCCACCCCTTTGCGTGTGAGCATACCATTCCTTAGCTTCACCGGAGGACTTGAGTCCATACCCATTAAGGTCCACTTGACCGAGTGACATCCTCTTAATTAATTCATCTAAAGGTCAAGTTTAAACCTTAAGAAATTTGCACTTTAAACATGACAACTTGAGTGTTCATCCCTCCTCCTCTCAGCCTTTCTTGATGTGATTGAGTCTAGGTATTGTCTGTATCACCCCCCTATTAGTCTTGGGGGGGTGTATCATTGTTTAGGGAGATTGAGTCAGTCCCCTCCTTTCTTTGTATCTTATCATAATCCCCTTTTCGACATGGATCAATTTTGGGTCCTTACCGATGATGCTCTTCCTCTCGGGTTGCTCGAGGAGGTGGCCCAACCCTCCATGGCCACACTCCCGGGGCATATCCAGCCTCCCTCCGTCACTGGGATTCGATCTCGTCCTGCCTCTCCTCCTGGGGGTGATGACCCCCACTCACAATTCAGCCAGCTCCTTCCCCACCTCACTCCGGACCAAGTCCGAGAGTTTATAGCTGCTGCCAAGGGGAAACAGCCTTTGTCCCCCCGGGGTCAGAGTTCAGTCCGACCAGCGGATTCCTCCGCCCATGTCGCTTCAGCACCCCACCTTCCTTCATCAGGGGCAGATCCTACACCCCTCTGCCCTCGGGCCATTCATTTTTCAGAACCAAGCTACCTTCCCCCGCGAGAGGTCCGGCCTCGATCTCCCCCAACTACATACTATACAGCTGAACCAGCTCCCCTTCCCCGTGAGAGGTCTCACTCATTCGAGCAACCTCGCTCCCTTATTTCTGCTCATTAAGTCCAGTCTCCCTCCGACTTCCTTGCGGAGTGGATGAGCATGAAGAAGGAGCTTCATGACCACCGGAGGCAAATCGATCCGCGGAAGGTAGCTGATATTACCCTCCCATATTTCCAGTACCTCCGGGTGCCACCCCAGTCAGAACTCCCTGTCTACCGGCGATACTCTGGGGTAGGGGACCCTTATGTTCATGTGAAAGACTTTGTCTACGACTCAGCACCACACAAGTATGACCGCCACCTCATGGCATACTTGTTCAGAAAATCCCTGGATGGTCCGGCTTTGGAATGGTTCTACTCATTGCCCCCCGAGGAAGCCGAGGATTTCCAAATTGTTCAAGAGAGATTTCTGCAGCAATTCCAAGATCGGGAGGGACCCGAATACTCTTTTGTGGATCTAGTAGCCGAAAAGATGAAGCCAGAAGAGGAGTTTTCTACCTACGCTGATCGGTGGCGTTCTTTGGCCGCCAAGGTCCGCTACCCCATGCCTGAGGAGGAGAAGGTGAAGTTGTTGATTTCCAATGCCACTCCAACCTACCGAGCTATTTTGGCCATGAACAATATTTCTACCATGCATCAGCTATATAGCCAAGCCCATTTCATTCAGACCCAACTTAAGGACTCGCCTATACACTCTATGTTTGAGACCCCCAAGGCTCGTTACACCAAGAAGCCGAAAGGCCCAGTCACCGAGGGGATCCAAACCAATGAACAAGTGGGTGCAGTTAGCAATCCCCAAGGCCCAGTAGGTAGGTCTCCCTACACCCAGCAAGCCCAGCAGCCATGGAACAACAACAACAATAGACAGCCACCTCCCCAAGGACAAAATCCTCCACAAGATTAGCGCCAGTACTCCCAGGTCCCTCCACCTCAAAATGGCTATGCCCTAGGAAGCCCAATGGACCCAAAAGAGTCCAATACCCTCCTTTGCCCGAGTCCCTGGCCGACATCTTTGCCGCCCTCATGTCCCTGAATGCCCTGAAACTCCCTCCTGAGAAGGCAAACTGGAATATGGCGGCCGATCAAACAAAGTACTGTGTCTACCACCGCCATCCGGGCCATAATGTGTCGGATTGTTTTCAGTTCCGGGACATGATATATGATCTTCATGAGCAGAACCAAATTGACTGGGCATAGATGAAAAGATTAATCCAGACTCTGAGGGATCAGAGGCAACAACAGCAACAGCAGAGGCGACAGCAGCCGCAGCAGCAACAGCAACAACAGCAGCAATACCAACCCTTCCAACAACAATAGCAGCAACAACAGCAACAACAGCAGCCGCAGCAGCCGACGAATGACCTAGGCATAATCCGCAACCCCATGCCACAACATCAGCCCGCTCCAAACCACCAGCCAGCTCCACCACCTCCTCCACCCGCACATGTTAACCCTGTCATCCACCATCCACCACCAGAAGCTCAGTGGGCCTTCGATGACGAACATGAAGTGGGCCAGCTTCTGGTTATTTCCCACGTCACATCCACTACCCCCGCGCCTACATCCACCGTACCTCCCTCCTTCACGCCCCACATTGCTACCATCACCTCACCATCCTATTCCCTCGTCATGTCACCCATTATCCCTCCACCCAACAACATCCCTTTCTTCCCTACACCAGCACCCTTACTAGCCAACCCTTCTATCCTTGACACTGCAACCCCTCCACTCCACCATAATCTTGCCCTCCGGAGCGGGCGAATGTTCCATCGGATGTACCCTAATACATCCCTGTCCATGCCAGATCAACCGGCCCAACAAACCAGCAACCAGCAGCAAGATATGGAAGAAATCGATCTAGTCCCGGGGACTCAATATGATATCCTGAAGCATTTGGATCAAACCCCCGCCAAGGTTTCCATACTAGAGTTAATCAAAAGATCACAGACTCATCAAGACACCCTAAGGGCCTTTCTGCAAAGGGTCATGGTCAGTGAAGACATGAACCCGGATAATTTGCCTTCAGTGCTCTCGATTGTAAACAAAGGACCCACTATTACCTTTTCTGATGGTGAGTTGGATGCCCCAGAAGCCAAAAAAATGCCCTTATGTGTGACACTCACCATAAACAAAGTGGCCGTCGATGCAGCTCTAGTGGACACGGGAGCTTCTATCAATGTTTGTCCATTAAGCACCCTTAGAGCATGCAATATATCGGAGCGTCAACTGCAGCCCACCCCCACCACCATCGCTGCTTATGACAATTCACGACGTGCCTGCCATGGAGTCATCACATTACAAGCAGAATTGGGGCCTCTAGACATGTCAGTGGAGTTCTATGTATTGAACAATGATCATACTTACAAGGCCATCTTAGGGCGCCCATGGATTGAATCATTAGGGGCACTGCCATCTACGGCACATCAGTGTTTGAAGTTCCCCTTCCAAGGGCGAATAGTCAAGGTGAAAAGCGTGGCAACGACACATACAGTAGAAGCGGTTGAGAGGGTGCTGCCATCAGTATGGCCATCCAATAAGCCCGTTATCTCTGTGCTTGATGTCAACTACACTTGGGCCTATACATTCTCTTCTAACTGCCCAATTGGGTCTTCCCCTGTAGTGGCAGTCAGGAGAGATGTGAGCACAAATATAAAGGGATGGGATATCATGTTTAGAGTGGGTTATCAGTTAGGAAAAGGCATGGGTGCCCATCTCCAAGGGCGAACCAAGACTGTGGCCAGCACTAAGAAATTCACAAAACATGGCCTGGGATACTCAGAATGGGCTGCTTTCTCATTTCCTTCACAATCGGACCATGGCCCACTTACCTGGTCCTTGTATGAACACTTCGTCAGAGGGCCCATGCAGCCCGGGTACAACACTACTACAGAGGCGCTAAAATCAGCTTACCAGTCCTTAGAAGAGCAGCGGCCCAATAAGAAGAAGAGAGCCGAGGCAGCTACAGAGGACCCAGATCAGGAAGATGTCATCTCATCAGTCAGTCTGCTGTTTGAAGTACCAAAAGATGGGGCAGAAGAGTCAGAATTAGGAGACCTTGTTTCTGCAGTCAATCGTCTGTTCAGCGAAGAAGACATGCCGCAAGTAGCAGTATTATCAGCATCAGCAACCACCACCAAGTGACAGTTGCTTGGATTTGGTGAGGAAAGTCAGCCAACCAACTTAACTGTTTCAGCAAAGGAGCTCTGGCCAGGGTTTTCCCGGCCTCCCATTCGTCTTATTTCATCCATACTTGTTTATAATTTTGATGTTATTCCCTTATCTCCCCCCTTTATTATTCAATTCTCTCCCAACATCGTTGAAGCGTTAATTCGCCCTTCACCCCTCTTCACCATTTTCTTTAATGGCTCGGTTCTGTATTTCTCCCGGAGCCTTTTAATGTAATGTAGTTCCTTTTATAAAAAAAAAAAAAATAATAATAATAATAATAATAATAAATTAGAAAATAAAAAATCAAAAAAAAAATAGAAAATCCAAAAATACGTGTGTCCCCCCCATTCATCTTCTCTCCTCTTTCTTCGGACGGCGATCCCAGTCTTCCTCCTCCCCTTTCTTCGAACGACGATCCCCGTTATCTCCTTCCCTGTTCATCGGGCGGTGATCCCCGTCTTTCTACTCTTTTCTCCATGCTTTCTGCCTCCAGCTGTTGATTTCCCCTACTCCCTTGACGGTGATCCCCGTCATCCCTGCGTTTTCCTCTGCTCCGACGGCGATCCCCGTCACCCCGCACTCCTGCTCTCCTGCTTCGACGGCGATCCCCGTCACCACGCACTCCTGCTCTCCTGCTTCGACGGCGATCCCCGTCACTCTGCAGTCCTCCTCTCCTCTCAGACGATGATCCCCACCCTCCTCCTCTTTCTGTGCAAACTGTGCCTTCGTCTGACTGACCGACATGGTCACGTTGGGCGTTCTGGGTGAGGGGCCTTCTGTTCCCCTGCGCCCCGTTCCTGCGGCCGGCACCCTGAGCTCGGGTGGCCCGCCTCTTCCTCCAGTCCCATCAGAGGACCCGCGCGGCCCTGCCGCACCTTTTCCTGCTCATTCCAATAAACCTCTAGATACTCCTCCAGAATCTCCTATAAATATTGGGCTTAGTTTAGAATCGGGGGTAGAATCCGGCAAGTCCTCGTCCCCATCTAGGAAGAAGAAGGGTAATGGCATACCCCGAAGATATCTGCTTGACTTAGTTCAAAGGTGTGGCGCTCTTCTAGCTATCGAAGAGTTCGTCCAGGAAGCAGTAGTTTTGAACTTAGAAGATCTACATATAGAGGAAGGGCTAGACGATGGTTTTGGAATTTATGAAATCGTAGCCGAAGGAGACCCATTAGATGAGAATGATTGTGAGATAGAGGATGCTGCTGAGGCGTATGCTAGTGGTATGAGGAGATTCGATGAACCTACCTCAGCAGTCGATGAGCCCACTAAAGAGGTAAACGTGGGAACTGAAGAGGACCCCAGGCTTTTAACCATAGCTTCCTACCTCCCTCCCGAAGAAGAAGAAGCGCTCATGGAAATGTTGAGGGAGTTTAAGGATTCCTTTGCCTGGTCCTACGATGACATGCCCGGCATTAACCCTGATTTGGTGGAGCACAGGCTGATCTTGAAGCCGGGGGCAGTTGCCGTCAAACAAAAGTTAAGGAGGTTCTTCCCCCACATCACTTTGAAAATGAAAGAGGAAATTGATAAGTGGCGAACATCATCCCGGTCATGAAGAAGGATGGAAGGGTGCGAATCTGCATAGACTTTCGGGACTTAAATAAGGCATGTCCTAAAGATGATTTCCCCCTACCTCACTTGGACGTTCTGATTGATAATACTGCAGGGTTCGAAACTCTGTCTTTTATGGATGGGTATTCAGGCTACAATCAAATTCGTCTAGCCCCGGAGGATCAAGAGAAAACCTCCTTCACCACCCCATGGGGAACATATTGCTATGTGGTCATGCCGTTTGGATTAAAGAACGCCGGCGCCACTTATCAAAGAGCAATGTTAGCTATCTTCCATGACATGATACATATTGATGTTGAAGTCTACGTGGATGATATCATGGTGAAGTCTTGGACCAGAAGAGAACACTCCTCCGTGCTTACCAGGGTATTTCGCCGCGCACAAGAGTATCAATTAAAGTTGAATCCTTAAGAAGTGCGTATTCGGGGTTTCTTCGGGCAAGCTGTTAGGCTTCATAGTTAGCAAACGGGGGATTCAAATAGACCCACACAAGGCCAAGGCAATAAATGAAATGCCTCCTCCCAAGAACATATCTGAGCTTCGAGGTTTGATTGGTCGGCTCCAGTTCATAAGGAGATTCATATCTCAGCACTCTCAAAGGTGCTGTCCCTTCTATGAACTGTTGAAAGGAGGAGTCAGCTTTGAATGGAATGCTAAGTGCCAAGAGGCCTTTGATGAGCTCAAGAGTTACCTTATGAATCCTCCCGTGCTTCAGGCGCCCATCCCTGGGAAACCCTTGATCCTATATCTGTCAACTATTGAGGACTCCCTAGGAGCTGTCCTTGCTCAGCATGATGAATCCGGCAAAGAAAGGGCAGTCTACTACCTATCTAGGCTCTTCAATCCCTCCGAGCTCAAACTCACCACAATAGAGAAAACATGTGCAGTGCTAGTTTGGGTAGTGCAGAAATTGAAGCACTACTTCCTAGCTCATAAGGTGAGTTTGATTTCTAGAATGGATCTTATTAGGTATCTCCTTGAGAAGCCAGTCCTCGCCGATAGATTGGCATGCTGGCAAAGCTTCCTCTCCCAATTTGATATTTCCTTCATAGTTCAGAAAGCCATAAAAGGGTATGCCATTGCTGAGCACCTTTCTCACCTTCCTCTTCCCCATAGTGACACGGTTCAAGAGGAATTCCCCGATGAAAACCTGTCGCTCATTTCTCGCGATCCCTTTTGGTCGCTCCACTTCGATGGGGCTCTCAATTCTAGGGGATGGGGCATAGGAGCTATCTTGCTCACCCCAGAAGGGATCACCATTCCTCTAGCCTATCAGCTTCAATTCTATGCCACCAACAACATCTCCGAGTATGAGGCTCTCCTTGCTGGTCTTAAGCTCGCCTATCTCTTAGGCGCACATCATCTCAAGATTATAGGAGACTCTCAGCTCATTCTTCGGCAAGTCCTTTCTACCTATCGCACTCGTGACCCTAAACTCAAGCCCTACCAAGATCTGGTCACTCTCCTAGCCAAGCAATTCCGTCAACTCATCTACATTCATACTCCTCATTCTCAAAATATCTTGGCCGATACCCTCGCATCCCTGGCCTCCTCTCTCTCCTTCCCTCTCAGCCACAGCGCTGAGACAATCACCGTTCAAAGGTTAGAGGCTCCCTCCACCCAGGATCCTTGGTTCGTTAACCTCAGGAGTTCTCTAGTTTTGAAGGCCGAGAGAAAAGAAGCGAAGGAGTTATTGCTTGTGGAGCTAGGAGAAATGATGTTAGAAGAAAGGCTATGGTACCATGAGATTGAGCAATTTTGCAGAGACGGTACCTTCCCCGAAGAAGCTGAGGTGGAGGATAAGCGAGCCATCCATAGAGCGGCATTAAGATATACCCTTATTGGTGGAGTGCTCTATAGACGCGCTCTAAATGGAATGCTCCTCCGTTGTTTATCGGACGAAGAAGCCTGGAAGGTAGTGGAAGGGTCCCATTCCAGTGAGTGCGGAGGGCATGTTAATAGCCAAATGTTGGCCAAGAAAATTCTTAGGCAGGGCTACTACTGGCCGACCTTAGAAGAAGACTGTGCCACCTACGTTCGTAGGTGTGTCAAGTGCCAGATCTATGCCGATAAAATCCATGCTCCCTCCTCCTCTTTGCATCCACTATCTTCTCCTTGGCCTTTTTCCATGTGGGCCTTTGATATCATCGGGCCTCTTGGTGATCCTAATGCTCAGGTAAAACAAAAATCTTTCATCCTCACTGCTACCGAGTACTTCACCAAATGGGCCGAAGCTGAAGCATTCGCAGAGATCAAAGGTTCAACCATGTGCAGATTCATCATGAGAAATATCATACCGTGGTTCGGAGTGCCAAGCAGCCTCGTCACCGATAATGGGCCTCAGTTCATATCTCAAGATCTTAAAGACCTCTGTAAGAAATTCAACATTTCCTTGCATCATTCGTCTCCGTACTATCCACAAGGCAACGGCCAGGCCGAAGCCACAAACAAAACGCTTTTGAAAATTCTAAAGAAAACTTATGAGTCTAATAAATCTGCTGATTGGCCAGAAAAGTTAGTTGAGGATATGTGGGCCTACCGCACCTCCATCCGCACGCCCATCGGGCAAACTCTGTTCTCACTTACTGATGGGATGGAGGTGGTATGTCCACACGAGATCCTCATTCCTTTGCTAAGAGTCCAGCTAGACAAGGAACTCAATCTCGATGAACATCGGGAGGCGTTACTGGTACAACTAGAACTCTTAGATGAACGGCGTCTGGCCGCGGCCGATCATGTACTTGTATATCAAAACAGACTTTCAAGATCTTTTCAAAAGAAAGTGATTGAGCGTAAATTTCAAGAAGGAGACATGTTTTGAAGTGCATTTTTGTAAAACCTGGAGGTCCAAGGTCTAAATTGTCAGCAAATTGGGAAGGGTTGTACGTTGTTAAGGAAGTGTACCCCAGAAATGCGTATAGGCTAGTTAATGTCAAAGGTGAGGAGCTCTCTCACCCATGGAATGGGCTGTACCTTAAGAGATTTTACCCCTAATATTGATCTGTACCTTAAGAGATTTTACCCCTAATATTGATAACAACACCTATTTGCAAATGAGAATGCTATTGGCCATGTGCCTCGCTTCCCCTCATTGTGGTGAATGGTCTCTATGTCCGGTCACACACACACAACACGGCGACTTAAGGCCAATTCCCCTTTGTTTATGGTGTTTTCATTCAGCCCTCATGTAGGGAACCTGAGGTCGATTCTCTTCTCACTAGGACGAGGTCCAGGGGCAAAGGAAACGCTAGCATGTAGACTAGGAAGCGGTGTGTATCATGTGTATGAAGTCTCAAAGAGGGACGGTCAATTCAAAAGAAAAGCAAAAAAGGGAAAGGAAACAAATGTAAAAGAAGAATGCTAAAAAAAATAGGGGCATGTCAAAGAGTGGCAGTACAGTTCCCCGCGGGACGCCCTTGAGCCCGGTCGTACGCATGCCCCCCAATTCAAAAAAAAGAGAGCAACGACCTTAAAGTCCCTAGACAACAGACAGATTGCACATATGACATACCCATTGCAAATCTTACAAGCCAGTAAACCCGACCCCAAGACCAAGTCTTGTCTCATTACTAATCTTCCTATTCTCCCTAGAAGACCAAAGGACTCCCACACCTGGTCTGTGTTAGAACATCAATATTCAAGGGGCAAGAACCCTTAATGAGCCAAGGTCAAATGCACGCTACACATAGACATTATCCATCAGACAAGAGATGGGGACGAGATCCATGGCCAATTACTCAAAAGGCAAAAAGTGTTGTTATCAAGATTTTCAAAAATCCAAAAAATTCAAAAAAATCAAAAATCCAAAAAAAATCAAAAATTTCAAAAAATCCAAAAAAATCAAAATTTTCAAAAAGCCAAAAAAAATCAAAAATCTAAAAAAATCCAAAATTTCAAAATCAAAAAAAAAAACAGAAATCTCAAAATTCCAAAAAAAAATAGAAATCTCAAAAAATAAAAAAAATCAGAAAATCCCAAAATTTCAAAAAAATGTGTGTACATACCGCTTTCCTTTAGCATATATTGTTTACTTTCCTTTCCGCCTATTTAATAAGGCTCAGCCCCTTGACAATTATGAAGTCACATTCACGTTTATTCAAGCGCAAGGGGTTGAGCCAAAGAGCAGATCTGACATGTTCACATTCATGTTTATTTAAGCGCAAGGGGCTGAGCCAAAGAGCAGATCTGACCTGTTCTGATGAGTTTACAGGAGCAGGTAATTCTAAAGGACACGCGCGGTGCTCAGTATTTTTTTTTCCATCTCTCTCTCTCCCGTGTTTGAATCTCATCTCACACTCGTACCAATTGCAAATCATTCATTAAGAGTTGACATGAAATAGAATTCCACTAAAAGATGAACAGCATGTACAAAAGATGGGGAGGTGGCTCACAAGTCTCCTTAGTGTCCACCGCCACTCTCCCCAGATCCCTCCTGCCGGTCCGATGGTGGCGGCATCTCGCCGCCACCCTACCTCTCTGTGCACTCCCCTCACCCTGGCGGCGCCTCTCCTCCTCCTCGTTCCTCCGCCGACTGGAGGAACCGGCCAAATACTGTCCTACGGAGGCGCCGGTCGCCCTGCTGACACTCGCCCCGCTCCTGCTCCTGCTATGTGAACGGCCTATGTCCGTCACGATTTGCTGAAGGCTCCGCGCCACCGCCTGCTGCGCCAGTAGCTCCGCGCACAGTCGGGTGACCTCCTCCTGGTCTCCGAGCGGCCTCTACATCCGCAACGCCGCCAGCTCCTTCGTCACCTCCGCGACCTGCGCCTCAGCTGCCTCCGCCCGGATGCGCAGCTGGTCCCTCTCGCTTCGGGTAGTCTAGACCTCCCCATGGAGCTGGTCCCTCTAACCCTGGAGATCCATGGCATGCTCCGTAGTAAGCTACAAATCTCTCTCCTGCATCAGAGCAATCAGTCAATAATCAATTGTTAAAATAATCAATCAGAAATTCCTTTGTGCTTACCCGCTCCTCCAGGTGCCTCTAAGCCTCCTCAGCCCTCAGCACTGCTCCTGCCAGCTGGGCCTCCAGAAGCGATGGAGACCCCCCTGTAGCTCGTGAGGAAGAAGCACCCTCTGCTCCAGTGCTCCTCACTCTCTCCAGCTCCCTCCACTGCGCGCAAAAGCACATGTCAGTTTCCAAAATCAGCTTAAAATCATTTAAGTGTTGAAGTTGGAGTAAACACTTACCAGCTCCGCGGTCTGCCTCTGCGCTGCCTCCCGGTCCTGCACCGCCGAGTAAAGTAAGGCTCGGAGCGATGCAACCTCACCAGCTACGTCTATCTGCAGCACATTCCAAATCTTTAGCCCAATTCTATAGAGTCAAAGTTCAGAAGGTTGTGGTTTTAGGGTCTTTACCTGGTGTCGGGCGCTCTTGTATACCTTACCCCCATACTTTAAGGCGTATGCCTGGAGGTACGCATCATCGATGGAAGCGTCTGACTTGACGGCCTTTCCTCGATGCTCCCAGTTATCGATCTGCTCCTTCGCCCACTCGCGCCAATCGGTAGTGTCGTGAAGTCCCCGAAAACTCCGACCCGGTCTGCGAAACTGGTCTCGGACGGGGAACTCCACGGCACTCTGCCGAAGGCCGAGTGAATGCTGACTGAGGTACAAGTGAAGAGGCAGCACGAGGTTGAGTGCATGCAACCACACCGACCTACCGATGTAGGGGCGGGCCTGCACCAACCAGGGCTGTCCCTCATCACCCTCCCCCAAGTACGGCTGCCAAACCACCTGCAAAGCAAAGATCAGTCAGTCGTCGGGAAGTGAAATCAAGCAGTTAATCAAAGGGAAAGGTTAGAACACTTACATATAGGTAGGGATAGCTTTCGATAGCATCCTGAAGTTGCTCCAGCTGGTCCCCGAGATTGCGTGAATCTCGGCGAGAATCCCAGTGGCGTGCAATGGGCACGAGGCCCGGCCGCGTGAGATCCCCTCTCCCCAAGGCTGGGAGATGTAGATAAGCCCAGACCTGCAAGATGAAAAGCAAGTTAGATGGTAGTTTAGAAAGAATTCAATTCAAAAGGATAAAGTTTAGGTGTGTACCTAGAGGAAGGGGAAGAACCCACTCGTCGAAGTCTGCCGCTCCGAAGCGCCCAGGCTGTCGAACTAGTGCGCTAGAAAGGCTGCCCCCCAAGCATACCCCCCTACCTTGCTGAGATCCACCAGTAGAGGTAAGAAGAGGCAATGGACTGCGTCACCTCTCATGGCAAACAGAAGTCTACCAAGAAAGAGAACGAGAAAGCGGCGCAAATCCATGTCCGCCTCAGCCCCAGGCTCACTCGCCAACTCTCTCCGGCTGACCCTAACTAGCCGCTCGAGGTACTCATCCTCACTCACCCCAGCACTCTTCCCCGCCTCATGTAACCCCAAACTCGCCTGCAACGCTACCCTGGGGACCAAGGAGGACCTGCGCTCTATAGGGAGCTCTAGCAGTCGCTCAGCCAAGTCATGATAGCAGGGGTAAGTGAATCCACTCACCGGCTTCCCATACACTCTGAGCCCTGTGATCCGGCTCACATCCTCTAGGCTAGGGATCATATGTCCCCATGGGAATACGAAGGCCTTCGCCTCCGCATCCCACTTGCTCCGCAGAGCCTGGGTGAGAGCCGAATCCACCCTCATTCTCTCTATCCTAAATATCTCCCCAAACCCCATCTCCTCTATCCTATCTCTCTGGAAATGGGGGAATGCTAGGAAGACAGCCAAAACGAGCGTCCAGGACACTCGGGCCCTCATCTCACCTTGCAGGCATCAAGTTCAGTTAAAATCAGGTCAGTTTTAGTGTTCGGTTGGATTCGCGGCAGCCGTGACGACCGCGACCTTGTCGCGACAATGCGGGGCACCGCAACCTTATCGCGTCACCTTCGAAGGCTGCGATCAGGTCGCGTCTACCCGAAGTCGCCGCGACATGGTTGCGACACCCCGCCCCGCCGCGACACCCCTGTCGTGGCGGGTCGGGCTGACGCGTTATCAGAACCGGACCGACCGGAGCCTCCTTTGTTCGATCCTCTTTTCCTCGGGCTTCTTGCCCTACATTTTCCCTCTAGGGCCTCCGTTTGCTAGTCCTACCCATCCATACAAGGGTTTAAAGTCGATCTACTTACCGATTTCATCGCTTTGGCGCGTTTCTTCCGTTCCTCCTCCACATTCATGGTCGGGGCCTCTTCTTCCTTTTCCACATCCATCTCTGTAGTGTCCACTTCTTCCTCAACCGGAGGCGCCTCCTCTTGGCACCGGGAGCTCTGTCGCTCCGCCTGGCGCTTCCTCCGTGAGGAGCCCTCGCCCGGATTCTTCTCTCCCTCCATCTAGATCGGCGTTGGAATAAGTGGGATCGTGGGCAAACAAGGGAGGCAAGCAAGCAAAGGAAGCAAGGAGTTGAGGAGGTTCAAGGTTTGAGGGGTTTGGGGTTTCCAAAGCTTGGAAAAGAAGAAAGAAGGGCGCCCTTTGTTTTTTGAACCGATCGGTTTTAGTCACGTCAGGACGGTGGGCTGCGACATAGTCACGACTGTTGCGATGACCGCGTCCATGTCACGACCATCCGCCTCGACGCGTCATTAAGGCGGTCTCCATAAGTGTCGCGTCATCAACAGAGGCCTTTGCGCTTGCAGGAAGTTCAGTTTTATTCATTTCAAATCCAAATTACATTCACTAATTCTTTCTATTAATTAAATAAATGCTACAAATCCGTTCCTAACTGCCATCTTTCCTACAAATCAATACTAATCAAGGCTCAAACAATCCCCGCCGCTGGCTGAATTTTCTTCAAAGCTTCAATGTATTCTTTGATCACGTCATCGTCTTCCTCTACCTCGGCTTAGACAACGCTCCTCGCGCACCCTTCCCAATGGACGATGGCGCTGCGTAAGTCGCGCTCGTCCTACTCATCACCCCTCTTCCTCTCTTGGGTAGGTGGGTAGTGTGATAGCATGGGGACCACCGTGCGTGCTGCGCCGCATTGGAGGTAGCACCGGTCCGGGTTGTAGGTAACCTGTGCTTCATTGACCAAGAGTCGTAAGGCGAGCCCCGTACGCTGAGGTAGGTGGATCATCCGGTCGTGCATGAAGCGGGGGCGCATGTCAAACTATGCCACGGTCATCCTTTTGAAATAATCACGTCATGCTTTCCGTCCTTTCAGCTGTGCCGTCTTGCACCACGCCTTGGTGCTCATGCGTAGAGGGCCGCCCACAAAAGCCAGCGGATGGTTGAGCATTGTCTTGCACTCTGTGGCTAACTCCTCCATTGCCCGGAATTGAATATGAACGCCCATCCACAACTCGAGGGTGACAATGGAGCCGAAGAAGGGACCTCCCATAGTTGCAGAAGATAGATCGGCATAGAGGAATCCTAAAACAGCCTGTCCAATGCTCATACCTTCTGAAATGGAGTCAACGATGCTGAGATTTGAAAGGAGATGGCCCCATCTGTCATAGGGAAGAGGATGACTCCGCAAATGCAGATCGCAGCCGCTTTGGCGATGGCCCAATAATTGCCCGTCTTGCGCTTGCATTGCGAGTTGATCCACTGCGCAATAGGAAGAAGGTGGACGTGCATCCCACTTGTCATGGAGTGTAAATCCGTCTTCCTTGTCGTGATCTCCGCAAGGATGCTCCAGGAGTTGATTGGTGCCACGGTGTAGGATATTGACAACTCCTCACCCCTGTGGTACCGCGGGAGGCCGAGCATGATCTCCAGCTCCTCCAAAAGGGTGGTGGCTTCAAATGTCGGGAAGACGAACGTGTGAGTTTGCGATGCCACCTCTCCGCTAACACCGTGACACTATCCCACACGTGCACCATCTTGTCGTATTTTTTGACCAATACAAGCACGGTAGACAGCCCCCACTCCTTCAAGTGAGAGATCGAGGCAGGGGGAAGCAATTCAAGCATCGGAGATAGCCACGGTATCTTGGAGAACCGCCTTTGGCCGGGAAGGATCTGAGGTAGAAGAAGAAATATGAGAACGGAAGGGAAGAGGAGAGCGGGAAAATAGGGAAAAATAGAACGTAAGTACAGAAAGTTCAGAAATTGAGGAAAAGCCACTTACTTGGAGATCCGGGCGCATGAAGATGTGCCCCGGGATGTCGGAGAGATGCTGGAGATCGGCATATGACTCCCTAGCAGCCTTTGGACCGGAGTAGGGAGGGATCTCCTCTTGGAAAGCAGAGTAGTTTCTCCTCATGGTGGCAAAGAAGGAGAAATAGGGGAGGAAATTTGAAGAGAAGAGAGGCTAAGGGTTAGCTGCGGGATTAACCCCCTAAACCATTCTTTTATAGACTCTAGAGAGGTATAATCCCACTCTAATCCCGTAACTAGGTGTTAGGATGAGATTAGAACATGTTTAGGAGTTCTAGTGTTAGTCTAAGAGTCCCACGATGAGGATAAACTCTGTTTTTTTTGTTTTTTGGGTTCGGTTCGAGTCGCGACACCGCGATCTGACGCGACCTTGTCGCGACAGAGCACTGCGACGCGACGATGTCGCGGTCATGCTGAGCGTCGCCTCTTCACCCGAGGAGTGGTTTTCATGCCTGTCCTGTGTATATGTGTGTTTGATTGTTTATTATTATTGTGTTTGTTATCTTATTATCTTTGTTTCTTATCAAAACAAAATACCAAAAAATTCATAGAACCAGAAAATCACAAAAAAAGGGGGACTTCGGCACAGGTAAGTCAGGTAAGTATTTCTATCCCTACTCCTCGCATTACTATATGGTATTCTACTTATTATATTGTTTCAAGGACCGGCTGGTTCTCAATGTGTTCTGGGATTTGAGTTCCCCTTTATCAAAAACAGTGATAATCTAGGTGCACATTGTTAATCGTTAGATAGGTCGTTGAGATGTTTAAGTTCGGGAACGATAGATCCAGGCCTGCACTGCGGTTGTAGGTAGTCTCTTGACCCGTTCTTATTTGGCTAAACAATATTATCCTTGATATATTTTCTATTTTCTCCCTTTATTTGCATTCATTTTGATGATTTCTCTTATGTTAGCCCAGCATGCATCATGTAGGACTTTGAGCTTCCCTGACTCATTCCTGACTTTTGATGAGCCCTTGTTGAGTGCCCAATCATCCTCCAATTTCCAAACAAGAAATCCAATTCCACTTCGAATCGGAAGGTTTGTCTCCGAGTGAGTTGTTCCCGTCAGTTTGACAAGAATTTCCCTGTCTGGATTACTTATCCAAATTTTCCTTTTCCTTTGATCCGTTTTGGTTGCGAACCGCTCCCAGGACAGAGTCATGAGTTACCTGCCTGGCACACACATGTCCCTCCAAGGCAAAACCTGCAGGCTAATCGGCTAGGGTACCTCTCAATCGAGGGGTTGATCATCCTCCTCTTTTCTCCTTCTCGTCCAGACTTGTTCTTCTTAGCATCCAGCTTGAGCAGCTGACTCGGGGCTTTCACGAAAATTCCAGTTGCCTGTTAGTTAGACCGGGTGTCTCTTTACCTTGGCTCCCACTTTTCAGTCCACTCCGTGTCATTTCCGCTTCACCGTCACTTCATGACAACTCCACTCCACCTCCGCTTCACTTCCCTGCAAAGAGGAAGCCAAGGAGGGGCAATCTGTAGACACCCAGTTTTGACTAATGGGTTGAACCACATTTCATGTTATCCTAGTTAGCCCCTAGTTGGTCACTCACCTTGAGCCCATCATTAGCCTTGATAGAGTCCATTAACAATTTAAAATTGCCTTGAAATCCCGCCCATTATTATTTTGGAGAGTCCATATGTAATTATAACTCGTATCTTTTATGTAATTGGCTGATAAATGCAAAATAATTTGATTTCCTAGTCGCGACATATCGTAGTGCCGCGACTCTAGCCGAGACGGCCCTGGACGCCGCGACAGCCCATGCATGATATCCATGCACGTGGGCTTACTGTCGCGACGCCCCGACCCGTCGCGTCTCTAGTCGCGACCCCACGATACGCCGCGACAACGCCTAAGCACACCAGACTCTGCAACAACCTCCCATTTATCCTCCTATTGATCCAGATTTATCCCTAGGAAATATCTCAACCCCTTGAGGCGAGATTTTGGCCCTAGGGACTCTTGTGAGGATCCCTTGGACTCTCCCTTGCAATTTTAAAAGGTCATTATCTCCCATTTCGAATTTTGACCATTTTGAAGAGATAATATCACCCATTTTCTCTCTCACGGCTCTATAAAAGAGAGACCCCTCCTCAAGGACAGGGAGAGCCTCATTGTTACCCTGAAGGACTGCCAAAATTTCCTTTGACAGATACTTAGCCTTGCAGCCACCATTTTCCTTCATTTCCCTCACAATCCCTCTCCACCAAAGCAACTAATTCCATCATCTATGGAGCACGGGACGTGAGAAGGGCGACTTCAGCATTCTCCTGAAGCTTTTGGACGATCCTTCGAGCTGCAGCCACGCCAAGGAGTCGCCCTAATGGGGCTCACTCTCTCCCTTTCCCTTTCTCCTTCTTTTGCATGCATTTTTCATGTTATTCTTAGATAGAACATATTCAGCACACACCCACGTTTTCCTACACCCAAAGGGGTTTAAAACCCCCCAGGTTCGTTCCCTCCATGTTCTCATCCTTTCTTTCTATTTTAGAGTAGATACTATGTTTAACGTGTTCTAATAGGGCTTCCTTCTGTTTGTTTTCTTTTGTGGCAGGCATCCAAGCGTCATCCACGAGGAGCTCTTGCCTTCCGGCCAGCTGGAAGATGAGAAGAAGGTCCACACTCCAACAACTCCCGCACAAAGAGAAGGCAGCGGCAGAGGACGACGCGACAAGAAATGCAACTGGCATCAGCGTCGCGTTATCAACACTGTCGCGACCGCTAAGGCCACCGCAACACCAGGTCCGCCCCCCTTTTCTCTCTCCTCTTCCTAGTTAAGTTAGTCGTCTTCATTTTCTATTTATAAGGCAGCTTGCTAGGTGGCAATCACATTCCATGCTCACACACCACTAGATTTAGTACTTGTTCGTGTCGAGGGGGGGCGTCAATCCCCGTGATTACAACTATGTCCACAGGCAAACTACTAGCTAGCTACGTAACCTGTGAGCTAGCCTCGAAAACCATGCGCTTCCCAGAGCGCCACAAGTTCCAATGCATTGCTCAGTAACACTGAGCGTACCAATAACGATAATCGGATAATCACATGCGCAAACCATGCACAAACAGGGCCACTCGGGCCAAGTCGCGACAACCTATTGGGTCGCCTTCAAAAGGCGTCGCCACGACATATCGCCTTCATATACAGAATGTGACCTACTTACCTGTCGCCTCTTGATCCTTAACATGACACATTGCTGTGTCACGTTCAGAACACGACATAGGGGCCCGTCGCCTTACCAGGCGAGAACCCTAATCCAAGCTCTCTCCATGACAGCCCATTTTCACAATACAAATACCCTTAATTCTTCGTTTTCATGCTTTTGTGAATACCTAAGCATGCTATCTATTGTTAGAAACACGTTAAACTGATTAGAACCCAATCCCATGCGATTTACGCCCTGAAAACTGGAAGCGTTCACCTACCTTCGCGAAGAACGCGCTATGCAGCGATCTCCCAGTGTTTCCCCTGCTTCTCCCGGACTCCCTGCAACGAGGACACGCCGAAAATGCCAAATCCCAGCTGAAATCACCACAGCACCTCCCCCTGGCTGAGCAGAAACCTTGAACATTCTGCTTGGCTGGGGTTACTTAAAAACCTGCAGCGGTTCAAAATGTGACAGATCGTGGCGTCGCGACCAGGTCACGACGAACCTGAGCATCACCTTCCCAACGCCCTCTGCCTTGAGCGCTACACGTGGCGCACATGCAGATGCTCAACGCACCAAGGCGGCCACATGAACGCAACGGCCACCTCTGTCGCGTTAATAACGTGACAGACCTTCCTGTCGCAATGACAGGCTGAGCAATCTAGTGTACTGTAGGCCCAAACTGTCAGCCCAGTAAGCCCCAGAAACACACACACACGGCACACAAGCCACATTGGCCTCACATTGTCCACCACAAGCGCTAAACACACGATCCCCGAAGATCCAAAAAACACGCGTCGTTACACTCTCTCTTCAATTGCTTGCTTCTGCTGGATCTACTCCTTTGCGAAGTGCTCCAACTTCTTCTGCAGAGCTCTTCTTGGCTTCCTCGTGCTTTTCCAGGGAGGTAGATGGATCACCACAGCAACGAGATGAGTAGGCGCAGGAGATTCCCCTTTTGCCGCCAAAAGCTTTTTCTGGAATCTTTTGGGGGTCTCTTCTTTTCTTGGGGGCCAATTAGTGGGGTATATATACCCCTACATGTCCAATTGTACCCTTGGAGTGCATGGGCACATGATCCAAGACAGATTCTTTTGAACCCCAGGTAGCCACATGTCCAGATGAATCATAAGTAGAAATTTCAGCCAGAGTGTGTCGACACTACCACTGAGTGTGTCGACACACTGTCCAATTTGCGCAAAAAGGGTCTTCTGGATGCTGGGTCTAGTGTCGACACGACCACTGAGTGTGTCGACACACTGTCTCAGTCAGACAAACGGATCTCCTGAAAACTGGGTCTAGTGTCGACACTACCATTGACTGTGTCGACACACTTGACCCTATCTTCATAAAAAGGCTTCAGGGATAATGACCCAGTGTCGACACCGTCAATGGATGTGTCAACACTACCATTATAAAAGTTGTATATCCCTGAAAATTTAACACATAGGACATTAGTACAAGGCATTATCATCAAAGTATGAGGTGTAAAGTATTTGAAACATGCTGTTTGAGCATTGTTATTGCATAAATGAGGTATGTAACATGTTCCACCCATTAAGCATTAAAATCACAAAGTGTCATCATCAAAACTATAAGGAGAAATACATCAAAACCACACTCAACCCAACATTCTCCCCCTTTTTGATGATGGCAACATTAAGTCAACATGAAATTTTGATTTTCTTAAGGATGTGATTTTAAGCCATTCTTTCACAAAATCCAAGCACACACACTGAATGAATTTCAACAACTTGATTAACTTCATCAAATGTCATTGAAAGAGGTTTTACAAAATATGACAGTTGTCACAACCAGAACAAAATATTACTAACAACCATCTCCTTTCAAAATGAACCAAATAGGATATGACATTCACATCTAAGGAGTATTGTTGTATGACATTCACATCTAAACACAAAATGAACCAAACCCTTCTCCCCCTTTGACATCATCAAAACAAGACATCCATCAAGAAGATGGAGGTGAAGAAGGGATAGGAAGTAAAATAGACTCTATAGATGTCATCCTGGTCTCCATAGCAGATAAGTTTGATTGCAGCTGAGTTTGCATGGTTGACAAACGAGTATGCAGCAAAGATTCCATTCGTTGATGATTATCATGAATGTGCTCTTGAAGTGTATTGAAATTAACTGGAACTTGAGATGCAGTGGAAGATGAGCTTGGCACAGTGCTTGATGGTTGGATATTTCTGAGAACACCCTTGATTTCTGACATTTCCTCATCAATGTGAACTAAGACTATCTTCATTCTATCCATATCATCAACCAAGTGAGCAAATGACAGTCTAGTCTTAGACACTTGTGTGACTGTTTCTTGACTATTGAAAAGATCTTTCTAAGAGTTAGCTAAAATGCCTTTGAGAACTACTTCAAGCCTGTCTTGAAGTTCTTTCATTTGACCACATGCATCTCCCAAGGTACCAATAAGCCTATTGAACCTATGAGTTGCATGTTCTGCCAGCTCTTGTTGTCGAATGAATTTACCATTTACTGTATTCTCAAAACTCTGAATTCTGAGCTCAAATCTGTCAGCCAGATGTTGTATAGAGGAGTTGAGGGTTGCAAATTTCTCTTCAAGAAAGTTGTATAATTCTGGAGGAATAGAAGGTCCACCAGAAGAAGTTGATGCTGAACCAAGGAATTGATGAAAGAAGGATGGAGGATTCACATCATGATGTAGAGGTGAGGATCCATGTTGAGTGGGTGAATGGTGTGTATCTTGAGGAATTTGGACCTCAACCTCAGATGGGGGCTGAATCTCTGGAGCAGCTTCTGGTGATTGAACAGCAGGAGGCTGTGTCTCTACTTCAGGGGCAGCAGGAGGCTCAACAATTGGTCCTCGAGAAACTTGAGCACCCTCAATCCGAAAGCCCATAAATTTTTGCAAATGTTTCAAACAATAAATATTTGATTTTGGAATAGTCTGAACTTTCTCATGTGTAAAAGAAACACCAAAATGATCAAACACAGCAGTCAGGTGAGCAGCATAGGGCAGTGATCTATGAAGATCCTTCCTGGTTGTTTCTGATAGAATTTGGTGCATGATCACATGCAAATTGACTTTGATATCCTTCTTCATACAATATAGGACAAACCTCTGAATGTCTGTGAGCCTGTCTCTTCCACCACCCTGTGGTGTGATGATGGTGGTGAGAATGTGATGAATCAACCTAGGAACAGGTGGAAAGTTGTTTGCGTTGAATCTAGTGACATAGGTTTGCCTGGAGTTTGATTGATCATGAGGAAGACCAGTAAGCAATGTGTATGCTTCATGCAAATCAAATTCAAAATCATGGTAGTCTTCCCCTTCATCAGGAAACTTGAACAGTGTAGAGGCCAACTTAGTAGTTAGGAGAATAGAAACCCCTTTCACTTCAAATTTAAAGCCCTCTGGTACATCAGTCAAATTCATGTAAAATTATTGTACCAATGAAGGATAGAAAGTGCGGAATGCAGAAATAAAATGCAGCCAGCCTTGAAACAATCCCTGATGAGGTGGAAGATGATTCCACTGAAGAGTCTGAAGAACTAGAAAGAAGTTTCCGCCGAGGATGTCGAGGCACTCTGGGGGATTTGCCACGATTAGAGGATGACAGCCTACCTCGCTTGGAGGGTGTTGTAGAGGGAGAGGACATATCATGTTGCCATGTTGGATCATGGAGGCGCTTGCTCTGACGTTCAGTTGAGGGTTCTTTGATGATAACCCCTCGAGCAGAAGCCCTAGACCACGCTCCCCGTTTTGGCGTTTGCTTGGGAGGCATCGCAGCAAGGAGGGAAGGAAGAAGGAGAAGAGAAGGAAGATGATGGAAAGGAGGAGGAGATGGCGGGAACAAGAAGAAATCGCCTGGTTCTGTGGGTATGAAATGGGGCTGTGCATCGACCTACACACGAAGGTAGATAAAAAGGTCCCACGCAAGAGATGAAAAGGTGGGATGTGCCGCCGGAACACTTTACCCTAAACAGGGGGTAATAAAGAAAATCGCCTGGAGAAGCAATAGTGTCGACACAGGAGGGGACTGTGTCGACCTGATCAGGGATTGTGTCGACACATGAGAAGGACTGTGTCGACCTGATTGAAGAACCACTGATGATATGTAAAAAAATATGAAATGAAATGAAATGAATCCTTTAGATTGATGAAAGATGGATAGAATCAACTTGTCAAGGATTTTTAATATGTCAAAGAATTCATTTGTCATTTCTTAACAAAAGCCCATTATTAATTCAAGTGTTAAACAACAACCTACAAGATATGTTCATTAATTGTAATGAAACACTGAAATGTCATTTTGAATAAAATAGAATATTCAGCACAGTCAATGTCAATCATTCATATTCTTCTAATCTAAAGTAATGAAAATTTCTTTTAGATTGAAGTCAATTGTGATGAAACTAAACAGTCTTAAGCAAGCTGAGTTGAGGCAAGGTTGTTTGTTTTGTTGGATTCTCATTGGACATTTATTTTATTTTATTTTATTTTATTTTAATCAATCTATCAAATGTAGTAAATCTTTTTCACACAAGAACTAATGCTTTTTACACACCATAGTCCCTGGTTACTAAAGATTTGCCCATTATCCAGTTTCAAGGGGCAAATGATAACCTTTGGACATGAAAATATATGTTTATCAAACGGCAATATTTCCAGGTACTCAGTCATCATCAATATTGTCGGAAAAAAAAATTTATTTTGTTTAACCCCTTTGAACAGAGATAGCAAAAACACTTCATGAGATACATGGCACTTCATTCTTTGTGAAGGTTTATAGTTTCTCAGCATTAGTGCCATTGCTCTGTTGAATGATAGAGTTAAGGAGAATGTTATAAAACTGAAAGCAACCTTTTTCCACATCAGTTGTAAAAGAAATGTCTAAATTCAATGCACAAATGATCTTCATGTCTTGAAAGAAATTAAATTATGTAGGATTTTAGAATATAGTAGAGGATTGACTGTAAAGATGTAGTAGATCAGTCAAAAATTCATTCTGGGGTTTCTTTTGAAAGGATTAATGAACATGTCATGAATAGGAATTGTAATAACTCAAGGAATTAATCCTGAAGTTATGAAAGAAAAGAGTTATGAATTCTTTAACTCCCCCTGAATTGTTGATCCTAGAAATCCTTCATCAAGATAAAGAGAATCAAAGGTTTTGAAAGAAGACTGAAATGATCTTTTTGAAGAACAAAGACTCCCCCTCAACAATTGCATATATGACTCTTGATACTTGGCAGAGACATATACTCTCGCATAGTGAAAGTGTCCAGACAAGCCTAACTTGTCTTTCTTCAAATCGCCATCTGATATACCAAGAATTTCAATGCAATGTGAAAAGAAGATAGATATAAGAATGTAAAAAGAAGGAAATATTTACACCATGAAGCAATGACTCCCTCTTAGAGTGTGCATGAACAAGGACGCACACAACACTCAACCCAATGATAGAGAGGTCAAGAAGAATAAGGACATTTATGTAACCCAAGCTCTCTCCTTAAGGATGAAAATCTATTTTCTGGAAGAGGTTTAGTGAAGATATCAGCAATTTGTTTTTCAGTTTCAATGAAAATAAGTTCAAAAGATTTCTTACCCACTTCATCCCTTAAGAAATGATGTCTTATCTCAATGTGTTTTGTGCGTGAATGCTGAATTGGGTTTTTAGACAAATTGATAGCACTAGTGTTGTCACATAAAATGGGAATGCATCCTAACTCATGATTATAGTCTAGGAGCTGGTGTTTCACCCAAAGGATTTGAGTGCCACAACACCTAGCTGCAATATACTCAGCCTCTGCAGTGGATAGAGCAATTGAGTGTTGCTTTTTGGAAGCCCAAGAAATCAGGCATCCACCTAGATATAAGGACAAGCCACTAGTACTTTTTCTATCAAGCTTACAACCCACATAATCAACATCACAATAAGCAATTAAATCTAATTTACAACCAGCAGGATACCAAATGCCAAGTTCACATGTTCCAACAAGATATTTAAAGATTCGTTTGACAGCTAACATGTGACTTTCCTTAGGATTAGCTTGAAACCTTGCACACAAGCATACACTGAATTGAATATCAAGTCTAGAAGTAGTAAGATAAAGTAGAGATCCAATCATATCTCTGTATGTCTTTGGGTCTACTGACTTACCAAGTGAATCTTCTTCTAGTTTTACATTTACAGCAATTGGTGTGCTTGAGTGCTTGAGGTTCTGAAAGTTAAACCTTTTCAGAAGTTCTTTGACATACTTTGTTTCATTTATGAAGATCCCTTCACTAGTTTGATTAACCTGCAGTCCCAAAAAGAATTGTAAGTCACTCATTAAACTCATTTCAAATTCAGTTTGCATTTGGTCAGTAAATTCAGTGCACAACCCTTTATTTGTAGATCCAAAAATTATGTCATCAACATAAATTTGGACAGTAATTATTTGTTTATTTACTGATTTTGTAAACAAGGTTTGATCAACATTACCTCGAATATATCCTTTATCCAATAAAAAATAACTCAAACGGTCATACCAAGCTCTTGGAGCTTGCTTGAGACCATAAAGAGCCTTATGAAGTTTGAAAACATGATCAGGAAATTTTTCATTTTCAAAACTTGGAGGTTGTTCTACAAAAACATTTTCTTTGATGTAACCATTTAAAAAGGCACTTTTGACATCCATTTGGTAAACTTTAAATTTCAGAGATGATGCAAAAGCAAGGAATATCCTCACAACTTCTAGCCTAGCTACAGGGGCATATGACTCTTCAAAATCAATACCAAACTCTTGATTGTACCCCTTGGCAACTAGTTTAGCTTTATTCCTAACAACTTGACCATTTTCATTCAGTTTATTTATAAATACCCATCTAGTGCCAATAACAGATTGGTCACTAGGTCTAGGTACTAATTCCCACACTTGATTTCTATCAAATTGATGAAGTTCATCATGCATGGCATTGATCCAATCTTCACTCATTAGAGCTTCATCAATTGACTTGGGTTCAATTTGGGAAATTAGTGCTAGTGGGTCTTCATGAATTGCATTCAAAAAGGATGATCTAGTTCTAACTCTATCATGCACATTACCAACTACATTCTCAATTGGATGATCTCTCAAGAATCTATTTTCAGGAATTACCTCTTGAGGTGCATTCAAGTCTGGAACAATAATACCTGATCCACTTGTGGTAGGTGAATGGTTATCTAGAGTTTCAAGATAGTCTTTATTTTCCTCAACAGTTGGTGAAGGGTCAACAATCAAATCATCTTCTTCCTTGTTTTGAGGAACCCTGCAAGATGTAGAATCATCTGTTGAGAAACAGTTTTCATCAAAAACTACATGCAGGGATTCTTCTACAATTTTATTTTTGAGAATGTACACTCTAAAAGCTCTAGAAATTTCTGAATAGCCAAGAAAACTGGCTTCATGACTTTTGGCATCAAATTTATCAAGATTTTCTTTATTGTTGTTATGTACAAAGCATTTGCAACCAAAGACTTTAAAATAAGACAATGTTGGCTTTTTGTTTTTCAACAGTTCATAGGGGGTTTTTCTGATTTTTTGTCTGACCAATGCTCTATTTAGATTATGATTTGCTGTGTTTACAGCTTCAGCCCAGAAGGATTTGGGCAGTTTGCTTTCCAAGAGCATGGATCTAGCCATTTCCACAAGTGTTCTATTTTTCATTTCCACAACTCCATATTGTTCTGTAATTCTTGGAGAAGAGAATCTGTGGAAGATGTTTAGTTCAGCACACAAATCAGAAAAGGTTTTGTTTTCAAATTCTCCCCCATGATCAGTCAAAATGGATTTTATTTTATGTGAAAAACTTGTTAAAGCAGAGGTGCAGAAGCTCCTGAATTCTAGACAAGCATCACTCTTGTGGGATAGGAAAATAACCCATGTATATCTAGTAAAATCATCAATGCTGACAAAGCCATATCTTTTGCCACTAAGACTAAGGATCCTCGTTGGTCCAAAAAGGTCCATATGAAGTAATTCTAGTGGCTTAGATGTGAGTACATCATTGAAAGTTTTAAAAGATTTTTTGGTTTGTTTTCCTTGAGCACATATCTCACAAAGTTGATTTTCAATGTTTTGAAAAGATTCAGAAAATCCTTTAACCAGATTTAGTCTTAAAAGTTTGTTTATTGTGTTGAAACTTGCATGACCAAGTCTTTTATGCCATGTCCATGCAATTTCATTTTATTTACAACTAAACAGATGTTTTCAGCAAAATTTTTATCAAGATTGATCATGTAGACATTATTTCTCTCTTCCCAAAAAATTTATTTTTTCAGTTGAGGAATCAATTATTTTGCAAAAATCTGATTCAAACACAACCTTGTGACCTTTGTCACACAGTTGGCTAATACTCAACAAATTATAGTTCAAGCAATCAGCTAACCGCACATTTTCAATTGAGTTTGAGGAGGATTTACCAACCTTTTCAGATCCAATGATTTTCCCTTTATTTTTACCTCCAAATGTGACAGTTCCTCCCTCATTTTCAATCAGAAATGAGAACTTTGTTCTGTCTCCAGTCATGTGTCGCGAACACCCACTATCAAGAAACCAAGTGTTGGAGTTGAGTGCACGACCTTCCTGCAAAAATCAGATCAGAGAAGAAAAGATTTTGGTACCCAAACATTGTTGGGACCATCAGTTTATTTGAGTAAAGGCAATAGATCTTTTCTAATCCATATTTGAGTTGTTTTTGGCATTTCCTTGGTTTCAGAAGTGATTTTTCTTTTTGTCAACCTAGCATTTCTTTTTGGAATGAAAACACCAGTGTTCTTTCTTTCATGAGCATGGAGATTATGAAATTGGGCATGATCATTCATGTATGGAAATTCAAACCAAGGATTCTGTTGGTATCTTGGAAATTTTGGATAAAAGAATTGTGAATGGTACCAATAAGGATTGTGATACCAATGATTCCAAGAGTTGATCCAATCAGATTGATGTGTTGTCTTGGATGTCCAAGAATTATCATGAAAATTTTTTTGTGTTTTGATGATTTTTCAAATTTTTGTTTGATTTTTTGTTTAGCTGATTGTTGATTTTCAGAGTTGAACAGGTCGACACGTTTGGACTGGTGTCGACTCAGCAACAGCTTTCATCTTGTGGTTGGTTGGTGTTGACCTGTTTTGCTTCTTTTGGTTATAAACATTCTTTTTGTCCTATTTTTTGAGAGTTTTAGATGTATTAATTGACACTTGTTTATTGTTGTTTTCTGGATTGGCACTTTTAACGAATTTTATCAAGGGAGTTTTTGAAGATTTTTCTTCCTTTTCACCAGATTTATTTTTCAAGGATTTTTGTGTGGTGAAACCTAGTCCATGTTTCTCAGATCTCATTCTTGCTCCTAACAAACCATCGAGATTGTCTTTTCCTTTTGTGAAGTTTTCAATTACCTGTTCCTTTTCTTCCAACAAATTCTTAAGTTTCTGGATTTCATCAATTTCTTGTTGTTTTTCCTTTTGATGCACTTCTATTTTTTCAGAGAGTTTTTCAAAGTTATTATTGGCTTTTGAGATGCAATTTTCAGTTCATCAATTTGGTTCAAAAGTTCTTCCTTTTCTTCATTGAGTTCATATACCTCATTTTCAAGTTCAGTGATTCTTCTATTCAGTGAAGTATCTAGCATGGCATTTTCAAATTTCCTTTTCAAATACTTGTTTTCCTTTCTTATTTCAGAAAACTTTTCAACTAATTCGGCATATACATCTTGCCAATCTTCAATAGAGTATTGTCTAAAGGAAGTGCTTACCTTTCCATCGCTGCTGTTGGCCATAAAACATAGCTTCTCATTCCATGAACTTGAGGACTTTTCTTCTTCATCTTCACTTTGGTCATCATCTGACCAAGTTGCTACCATAGCTTTAGGCTTCTTCATTTTATTGCTCATTTTGTACTTGTCCTTCTTGTTCTCCGGACATTCTCCTTTCATATGTCCTGCTTTGTTGCACCTATAGCAAATAATAATCTCATCAGTTATTTGATTTCTATTAGAGTTAGCATTTGAAAAAGAAATGTTCTTTTCCAGAAGAAAATTTCTTCTTTCCAGTGAATCTTCCTTTTCTTGATTTTAGAAATTTTCTGAATTGCCTAGTCATGAGGGCAAGTTCATCCTCATTGGACTCAGACTCTTCAGAACTTGATTTCTCTTGACTTTTCTCTTTGTTACTTGATGAGGCTTTAAGTGCTGTTGGTTTGGTCTTAAGCATATGCTATTCATTTCTTTTCAAATTTATTTCATATGTGATTAAAGATCCTATGAGTTCATCCAAAGAGATTTTGGACAAATCCTTAGAATCTTCAATCACAGTGGCCTTAGTATGCCAGATAGATGAGAGAGAACGTAAAATCTTTCTTACCAAATCAGCATCAGTGTACTCTTTACCTAGTGCCTTCAGTCCATTGACAATTGTCATAAACCTAGCAAATATTTCAGAAATTGATTCATCAGATTTCATCATGAACAATTCATATTCAGAAATAAGTATGTTTGCTATAGTTTCCCTAACTTGAGATGTTCCCTCATACATTAATTCAAGTTTATCCCACATCTCTTTAGCAGATTTACACATGGATATTCTTGAATATTCTTTAGGATGGACTGCACACTGAAGCATGTTCATGGCACTATAGTTAAGAGTGGCCCTCCTAATCTGTTCTCTAGTCCAATTCTCCTCATCTCCTTGATTTTCATAAGGACCCACTTCAACTACCTTCCAGATTTCATAGTTTTGAGCCCTAAGAAAAACTTGCATGCGATTTTTCCAATAGGAGTAATCAGACCCATTGAAAAAAGGTGGCCTATTAATGGAATGACCTACAGTAATAAAACCTCGAGAATCCATTAAGTAGGAAGCAAAACAGAAACAAGACAATCAACCAATTCAATCAAGTGACACACAAAAGGCAGACAAAAACACTTAAATCAGATCAGAACAATTGTGAACCCGCTCTGATACCAATTGTAGGATCGAGTGATTAAGGGAACCAGATCTAGAAGGGGGGGTTGAATAGATTTGATGCCAATTCTTGTGGAAGCTTAATGAGACTTAAAATTACTTTGACTCATAGATCTAATCATCACAATAATTTCCAGATCTGATGTGTGAGTGTGTAAGAGGAGGTGTGAAACAATTGAGCAATTAGTGTGAAATTGCAATCCTATGCAATCATCTAGCGCAAATCAACAAGTCAAACCGTTGCATATAGGATTTCTAGGTGGTTCGAAAATCACCCCTGTGATCCCTACGTCCACCCCTCACACAGTGAGGACACACTACTGAAAAATTTGAGTACAACTCACACTGGAGCACGACGACTCCAACACACTTGAGTTCAACGACTCACACACAAATTCTGGAGTACAACCACTCCAGAAACTGAGCACACTTGCTCAAACACACACTGAGTGTTCAACTGACCAACACCGAGCACAATGGCTTACAAAACATGAGCTACATCAAGACTAACATAAATCAGATCCTCTAGCAATGATCTGATCCAAGGTGAATTCGATCACAGAAATTTGTGCAACCCTTCATGCACAGATCTCATGGATGAATAAGAAGAACAACTTCAGAATAGTAAGAGATAGATACAACTTTTGTGTTCTTCGATGAAGATTCCTTGCAGAAGGTTGAATTGAAGAGTCTTGGAGTTGCTCTCAGTCACTTGGCGATGCTCTGCTCCAATTGTCGTGAATCGCCAGAAACTCTCTCTTCAATTGCTTGCTTCTGCTGGATCTGCTCCTTTGCGAAGTGCTCCAACTTCTTCTGCAGAGCTCTTCTTGGCTTCCTCGTGCTTTTCCAGGGAGGTAGATGGATCACCACAGCAACAAGATGAGCAGGAGCAAGAGATTCCCCTTTTGCCGCCAAAAGCTTTTTCTGGAATCTTCTGGGGGTCTCTTCTTTTCTTGGGGGCCAATTAGTGGGGTATATATAGCCCTACATGTCCAATTGTACCCTTGGAGTGCGTGGGCACATGATCCAAGATAGATTCTATTGAACCTTAGGCAGCCACGTGTCTAGATGAATCATAAGTAGAAATTTCAGTCGGAGTGTGTCGACACTACCACTGAGTGTGTCGACACACTGTCCCATTTGCGCAGAAAGGGTCTTCTGGATGCTAGGTCTAGTGTCGACACAACCACTGAGTGTGTCGACACACTGTCCCAGTCAGACAAACGGATCTCCTGGAAACTGGGTCTAGTGTCGACACTACCATTGACTGTGTCGACACACTTGACCCTATCTTCATAAAAAGGCTTCAGGGATAATGACCCAGTGTCGACACCATCAATGGATGTGTCGACACTACCATTATAAAAGTTGTATATCCCTGAAAATTTAACACATAGGACATTAGTACAAGGCATTATCATCAAAGTATGAGGTGTAAAGTATTTGAAACATGTTGTTTGAGCATTGTTATTGCATAAATGAGGTATGTAACATGTTCCACTCATTAAGCATTAAAATCACAAAGTGTCATCATCAAAACTATAAGGAGAAATACATCAAAACCACACTCAACCCAACACACACTTCACTGCTTACTGGATGCATGGGATGTGTCGACACTACTGAACTTGTTCCGACACAACTGGCTTGATTTCATGATTATTTGCTCTGGGATTGAATCATGTGTCGACACACTATCTGAATTGTGTCGACACCACTGTCATCATATGAACATTTTTGTGAGCTACACATGCAAAATAGTGTTAGATATAATTGAAGCATGATTTCCACATTTGTATGGATCATAGTTAAACATAATCAAAACAAGAGATCCAACAGCAGTCTGGTAGAACTCACTAACCACCCACTGGCCATGCTACGAACAAAGTCCAGAGGTCCAGTGTGATCTTAAGGTAAGAGAGAAATCTAAGGCCGTTGGATAATCTCGATCCCTAAGGGTAAAATAGGTATTGATGGTACAACCTGCTCGTCGACAATGGACGTCCACCAAAGCCAAGGAGTCTTACGGTGGCCTTGACAAGGATTACCTAGTCCAGTCAAAAGTATTCCCAACGAAGGGTCTATCCAAGTCAAGAAAAGTGTGTATAAAATAATTGCATGTCTTGCATTGAGTACTCGAAGGTGGAGGGGCATGATAACGGTATCCGAATCGGGCAAATAAAACGAAGACAAGTTCATTTAAAATAATATGAAAATTAACATAAATATTTACAATTAATTACCATATATATTATGGAGATGGTTTCTGTAAGGTCTCATGGCAAATTCAATATTTAGTGTATGCATGTGAGAGAAAATCAAAGATAGCATATGAGAGTTGTGAACATATCTTTTAAATAAGAAAATCATGTAGATATTATTAAAAGTTCATTAACATGATGTCAATGTTCTTCATAGAGCATTATGAGGGTTTAACCATGATTAAAGAGTATGGATTAGCAAGATTTAAATGAATATTAGGTTTCTGGATATACACAGAGAATCATGACGTCGGTACCCGTCGCATTTAAATTGCGACGGCTAGGTCTGTCACGTTCAAGAAAATTGATGTAACACATTGACTGCCGAACCAAAACGCAATGTGTTGTCTATTCGCGATCAAGGCAAGCGCGATGGGGTTCTAGATCAGACAGGAGAAATGTGACATAGGGTACCGTCACATTTAGAATGCGACGCGATGCTGTGTCGTGACCCGGTTGAGAATGCGACCGATCGGGCCATCGCATTCTCAGGGGTCTAGCTCAAGCTCCAAAAGGGGATTAAAGCTCCTTGGATTACGGTCCAGTCTTTCAACAGCTTGATACAGGGGCCCTTGAAATTAAATATCAAATCATATACTAGATAAAAAATTATGAAATCAATTTTAAACAAAACTAGACTTTCAGGAGGATCAATAGTAAATAATAATAAAATTTATAATATGGCATGAGCATGCTATGAATAGGTTACTTCATGATGACCCAAAATCTGACATAGTGGATATGGATTAATAAATTCGAACAACATACATGATAGAAATTTGGGAAAATGGTATCAATGGATTCAGGACATCGAGTACAATCTACAGTAAAAATCTCACACCATGATATAAGGTATAGACATGGATTGAAAGGAAACATGAAGGGTCAGGTACAAGTTCTTAACAAATCTTTGGGCATGAAATACTCTTAAATGGCATGATAGAAATTGGGGAAAACATGGGGCTTTTGTTACTGGGATCATGGACTATCTAGAGATGAGTTTAATTAACTTTTGCTTGAGAGATTGCCTACCATTGAGCACTTTAGGATTCTAGGGTATGAATATGAAGAAGCTCCTTCCAAGCCTACTTCTTCATGGATTCCTCGTCCAAGATCCTTCCCTCCATGTCCTTTAGGTTCTAGGAGATCAATAGCGTCGGACAGAAACGAGATTAGGGTGTATTTATATGTTTAAGGTTGAAAAGTCTTCTAAACTCGTACTCTTCCTCCAACTCCAAATTTTCCATATTTATCTTATTTGTTCCTTGCATATATCATTCTATTGGCTTGGGGTGGGCTCTGATTCTGTGTCCAACAAGTTAGGATAGTGTTAGGACTCTATTTTGGATATTTATGAGTCTTATTAGTGATTAACTTGACCATTTTTAATTTATTAATAATTTTGTTACGAATTTTGGCCTATTTATCTCAAACCCATCAATTGGACTCTTGCTTTTGGCCCATTAACTCATGTATGAACCATTTATGAAAGCCCATCACTTAATTTTGCTTAATGGGTTTTAATTAATTCACATTTCTTTTTTATTTAACTTTATTTATCAAATTTAAAAATTGAGAGTTACTACACTATATGTACTTCCCGAACCAATGGCTTGCTTGGCATGTTGGAAGCTGGGTGGATGGTAGAGTGTTCAGTGTTGAACATTAGATGTGGCGGTTTGATGTTCACCACATTTGAGGGTGTTATGGAGAAAGTGGACGGCATAGGGTTTGGTGCAGGGGTGGTGGTGTGTTGGAAAGGAGCTTGCGAGATTGGGGTAATGATGGGGATAGAAGATTGAGTGCGAAGAAGAGGAGAATTGGATGGTGATGGTAGTGAGATGGGGGTGATGGGAGGTTGGCGTCTGAGTGTGGGGTTGGATCGTGGTTGCATGGTGGTTGTGCTGCGTAGGGTTGGGGGGCTGTGATGTGGAGGTTGTGGATGGTTGGCATATGAGCGGTTGGCTAGGTCATGGTGGACATGGTGCAGGGGTTGTGGGAAGGCGTAGAAAAGGTGGGAGTGGGTTAAAAGGTGTAGGGATGAGGATAAAGGGGGGTAGTGAATAGGTGGATTGTGGCACGATGGCGTGTAGTGCTTCCATATGCCTGCCTGGCCTTCTATCTTCTTAGGGAGATGACCTGATGGCGTTTACTTGGTGACTTGGAGCAGGGTGCTCCGGGAGTGGGTTCTGCATAATACCCATGTTAAGTTGTTGCAGGGGAACTTGAGGCTATTATGCAGGAGGCTGGGGCTGCTGCTACTGTTGTTGTCATTGTACATTCTGCTTGGGACGGCTCTGTGCCTTCATCTCTGTGATATATTTTCTCATCTCATCCCAATCAATCCCTCTATGGTCATTCAGATCATAACTCTAATCTTTAAAATGAAAGCATGCCTCTAGTGTATGACCAGGACCCCTGTGGAATGCATAGTAGCGAGAGGTATCAACATTGGGAGGCCACTATAGCCATTCCCTTGGTAGAGTGAGTGCATTGGTGGCCATGAGAGCATTGAATATGTCGGGGAGAGTTTCTGGTAGTGGAGGGTATTGTGCTCTTCTTGGGCCAGGGGGTCTTCTAAGCTGCTGAGGATCGTAGTTCCCAGGTGAAGGTACTTGGTTGTATTACTAGGAACGTTGAGGAGGTAGTGGTTGTTGTTGGTATTGAGGTGGTGGTGGAGCTTGTTGGTATTGGGGTGGTGGAGGAGGCTGTTGAGGCTGTGAAGCTAGGGTACGTAGCATGGGAGGGTTATTTGGCCTGAACTATGGTTGTGGTTGTTGTTGTTGGTATTGAGGTTGTTGAGGTCTTTGGTTGGAGTTTGGGCGATATTGGGTGGAGCTCGGATTACCCATTGCACTCACTTGTTCATTGTTAATAACCCCCTCGGTTGTGGGACCAACAGCTTGAGGATTGCCATTGCTCTTCTTGAAAGTTCTAGCTTTTGGCTCAAACATGGACATGATGGGAGAGTCCTTCAATTGTGTTTGAATATATATATCTAGCTCTCTCATACAACTCTTCCATGGTTGTCAGTTTGTTCATGGCCAGAATATGTCTGAACTGTGGTGTAGCATTTACAGTTATCATTTTAACTTGTTCGGACTCAGACATTGGATCCCTTAATTTCTCAGCTATAGCTCTCCACCTATCAGCATATTGTAAGAAATCCTCATTCTTCTTCATTTTCTCATCCATCAAGTTTGTGATAGACAAGGAGGGACCAACCCAGTCTCTATATTTTTGTACAAACTTTCTTTCAACAACATCAAAGTTCTCAGCATCTATTGGCTCTAGAGAGTAGAACCATTCCAAGGCAGGACCATCCAAGGACCTTCTGAATAGGAATGCCAAAGCTCTATTATCATTCTGCCAAAAAGATGACTCGTACATGAATTCTTTGATGTGGACGAAGGGGTTGCCAGTGTCGTTATAGCGGCGGTAGACAGGCAGTTTTGAGGGGGGTAAATGGAAGACTTGCATAGAAGGAAGTGCCAGTTCAAGAGAATCTTTGGGTGCAGACACCTTTTCAAATCTTGCTCCAATCTACTCACCTTTGCCAAGAGTGCTTGGGTGAGTTGATCGAATGATTGCTTGTGAAGCACTGTAGAAGAGTGAGGTTGGGGTGCACTCACTTGAATGGAAGGGTAACAAGTAGGAGTGCCAGTGGTCATAGAAGGATGGGAAGGAGCTCGAGCAAGGTAAGTAGGCCTTGCCGTGGAGGGGCTTGGCTGAACAAGTGAAGGCCGCCCAACAGGACTTTGGGGGCGGGAATGGATGATAGAATTGGCTCACGAGGGGGCAGGGGAGACTCGGACCGTCGGGTTCTGAGTGGTTTCCATGTGGATGGCACCCATGTTTGGGTGAAGAGATTGAGGAGGTTCGGGGACAGACTTCCCCTTGAGAGCATTCTGAACTTCCCTATTCACTAGTTGGGACAAATCAATGGAAGTAGAGGTATTTCTAGTAACATGCATCGGAGAGTGATTGGAAAAATTAACTTGATTCGAATCCACTACATGAACTTGCGAATTGGATTGATCATTAAATGGTTCATTGGGAAGTTGTGCAAATTGTTCATTGGAATTGTAAGTCTCATCATACAAGTCATCATGGTAACCCATATCTTCTTATTCAGCCATTCCAACAAATTTTCCTAAATGTATCATCATAATAATTAAGCACACAAAGTTTACTAACAAACAAGTTTGAGATAAGAAGTTAATAGCTTTTACACAAACACTTGGGGGATGCTTACATCCAATTCAATTATTTTAGTATGATTCAATGTGGCTTTTATTGAAATGTTTCACTCCAATATGGGTATGAACCTAGATGGGTATGGGAAGAACATTGGGTTCACTAAGCACTCTCCTTCTCAATGTTGGGATATGCTAGCACGGGTCTCCGGATGGTACAACCTGCTCGGTCCACCGTAAGGGAACCCACGGGGTACGAAGACTTATAGAGATCCCGGTGAGGATTTTCTAGCCCAATGAGACGGAATACCCAATGGAGAGATTGTTCTCACCGAGAAGGGTGTTTGGATCCTAGGATAAGGAGGGAAGGAGGTCCCTTGGCCGAGTATGCCCTGTAATCTAGATAAAATGCAAAGATGACAGAAAAATCTAGTGTTCTGTGAATAGACTAAAACGTGACGAGTTCAGTCCTTGCGCATCAACCTAAATCGCGACCGTTAAGTCAGTCGCGGATCTGAGAGCTCACAGAAGCTTTCAGAGCCATGACAACTCCCTCTGGTGCGGTCTATCACAGAAACGTGATAGGTCAAGCAGTCGCACAAAAGACAAAAAGGTGACGCCTAAACTCGTCGTGAATCAAAAGGCACCCGAGAGTTTATATGAAAGTAGTAAATCAAGCAAGCATGATGTATGGCCAACCAATTGGAGAACTAAGAGTCAATCAAATAGTGATGCTTTCTTCAAGTGAAAGTAAGTAAAAGGGGAAGGGAGCAAGATGATGATTTTTTTTTTAATCAAACTTTATGAGAAAAGTTACAAACACAACTTGGCAATCACGATGGTTTCCGAGGAGTACCGTGTGGGGTACAAGGGAAGGGAAATTGTACCGCATGGGGTACGAAGGGAGTGACACACGTGGGTGTCGAAGGGACGGGCACATGTGGGTGCCGAAGGAGTGGTAACCAATAATTAAAGTAAAAAGAGTCCCACCATGATCACCAATTTGTGGACGCACTTTAAAATGCCACAAAGAATAATTAAAAAAAGAGAGGATTTTTAAAATAATAGATGCATAAGGAAAAGAAAATATAGGGAGGGAAAGAGTGTGCGTGTGTGCATTATGGATGAAGTGTGATCGTCAGGTACATGTGGGTACCAAGGAGAGAGCGAAGGATGAGTTACTTATCTTCACTCAAAGATCACAGAAGTTGTGATGTGGGTTGACTCTTACTTCTTCAACTGGCTAGCTAGCAAAGAAGACTATAATTGCTTGGTTACCTTGCAAGAAAGACAAACAAATAAACAAGTGAAAGAGACAATTAGGCCAAGTTGTGTAGTATCAAATCCAAAAGAATAAGAATAAGAACTTGCATGGGCTTGAACACACCTCGTGGAGGTGGTTTAAAACCCCTAAGAATATAGGTGTGAAGTGAATGATGTGTGTGATGTGAGTAGAAAAAACTAAAGTGATAGATGCATGCACTAAAGATGAATTGAAAGAAGCAAAGGGAGAGATGCAAAATCTGATGAAGCTAGGCGTAGCAGAGGATGAGGATGAGGAAGAAGACTCCTCCCCCTTGCTCCAATGAACTTGGAAGCCGGTGACACCAATTCTCCAATAGAAGAACTCTCCAAGTTTCCTTGAGGGGTTCTTCTTTTCAAGCTCCGGAGTCTGATGGCTCGGGAACACAGCAAGGCTTCACCTATAATCTTGGGTTGCTCTCTAAAAAAGGTGGCCACGGGGGTCCTTTTATAGGGGTAAAAATGTAAATCGTGATAGACATAATGGTCGTCTTTAAATGTGAAACGCAACCAACCAAACCGTCACGTTTAAAAGCCTTCCTTACTTCGATTGACTCTTTCCAAACTTTGAATATAGCAATTATATAAATCGCGACCACATGAGCCATCGCGCTTCTGAACACTTTCAATATTGATCGAATTCTTGCCAAATTTGATAAATGGAAATTTTGAATTGTGGCAACATCACCCGTCGCGCATTGTAAAGAATCGATCTTTTAATAGGATTCAATCTTACGATAATGGAAGGTCAAAAACGTGATGACCTGAGTAGATGAGTTTATATTTAGAAATAAACACTTTCTAAAAACTATTTTGGAAATTGACAAAAATTGAAAATATAAACTCTTAAACGCGATGCCTGTGACGGATGCAATTCTTATCAAAACAAAGTTCAGAATAGGAACCTAATACACAACAACTTGACTCATCGCGAATCAACTTTCGTAAAACGTGACCACTGTGTTTGTCATGAATCAACTTGTTTAAAGAGGACCCCCAAAATCCCTATAACAATTCTTAAAAATTGCTATAAAAATCCAAAAAATAAGAAAATTACTCAAATGGTTATTTGAGAAGAGCCACTTTGAGGCATTGTAGTATAACATGAAATTTACTCAGTATGCTGTCAAACTTGGCGTGTCTACAGCGTGGGGGTGTGAACGCCAGTGTAGAACACAACTTTGTAGACAAGCCAAAAATGACACCACAGTGAGCAAATCTCATGTTACACTATAATGCTCCAAGTGGCCCTCAATCTGCACTTCTTGAGTGCCTCTCCCCATCTTTCTAGGTCTACCCCTACTCTTCCTGGCTTTCCTCTATTTTTATTTGCTTATTGGAGCACATCCTAGCCCTCTTTAAATAGTGTCAGTTTCATTGGATGCTATTATTCTTTCATGAACATGTCAGACTAAAAGGATGCCTTTTTAGGTGGTTCAGAAATCACACCAGTGATTCCTACATCCACCCCTCACACAGTGAGGCTCCACTACTCAAAAGAGTACAACTCACACCAGAGCACGACGACTCCAAACACCCTTGAGCTCGACGGCCCAAACACACAACCTGGAGCACAACGACTCCAAAAACTGAGTGCAATGGCCCAAACCACAACAGGAGCACGATGACTCCAAATTGAGCACGATGGCTCAAACCACGAAAGGCTAGATCAAACACAAAAGAAATCAGATCCTCTAGCAATGATCTGATTCACAGACTCAATCATACATAGAAATCTGCAACGAACTTCATGCACAGATCTCACAGACGAAAGTGAGAAGAACAATCCAAGAAATGGGTAAAATAGATGTAGATTGGATGTTCCTTGGTGAAGAGGTCTTGCAGAAGCTCGAATTGTAGACACTTGAAAGAATTCGATGAAGATCCCCTTCAATTTGCGATGCTCCGCTCCAATGGCATCTGAATTGCTAGAAGTTCTTATTCTGCTACTGCTCTTCAGTTGAATCTGCTTCCTTCCTCAGCACATCAAGCTTCTCTATAGAGATTGACCTTGATTCCCACGTCCTTCCTCTTGAAAGGATGGTCTGCAGCTTCTGGAGATGGAGCAAGATTTGGAAAAGCCCCTTTTGCTGCCAAAATCCTCTTCTGGAAGTGGTATGGGCTTGGTTCCCTTTGGAGTACGGGGATCATGGGTATTTATAGCCCCATATGTCCATGAGGTGCCTTGGGGTGCATGGGCATGGAAATCTAGGTCAAATCCCTTGATTCCAAAGCAGCCACGTGTCCAGAAAAATTCACGTTTTTGAGCTTCAGACGAAGTGTGTCGACACACAGGCAGACTGTGTCGACACCACTGACTATTGGCTTCAGAACTGGTTCTGGGAGGGACAGTGAATGTCGACACACAGACAGGCTGTGTCGACACCACTGGCAGACTGTGTCGACACACAGACAGACTGTGTCGACACCACTGGCTACTTTTCTTCAGCCTGTTCACTGGATGCAGTGGCTGTGTCGACACCATTGAACTTATGTCGACACCACTGTGACAAAGTTGTGTAAACCTGAAAATATGAAGTGTGAACCATTAACATAAGTCATTTTCATCAACATATGAGATATTAACATGTCATTTAGTCATCATTTTAATATGTACAAAATGTCATTATCAAAATCAAATTATGAGTGATGTCAAATAGTCATGATTAAAATCATCATTAAAAGGTTTCAAATACACACTCAACACAACATTCTCCCCCTTTTTGATGATGACAAAATAAATGTAATTTTCTTCTATGTCTGCAATTTCTCCCTCTTAGGCCTTTGCGATTTCTTCCCCTTTTTGACAACATCAAAAAGATATTCAGGAAAGAGAACAAAAAATGATAGGAGATCAAGAAATGCAGTTGTAGAAATGAAGGTTCAGGAATGATCAAAATAAGTGAGGCAAAGTGATATTGACATATGAGAGAAGTTATTGTGTTTTGGTTATTGTGCAATAAAGTTTAATCACAAAGACACACTCAACACAAGGTATTGCAAGATATAATGATCTGAATGTAGTTAAAATAATGATGCAAATGTGAAGTAAAGTGACCTATATGAGTGAGCAGAAGTATTTAACAAGGGTGTTAGGAGCTTTAATTTTAACACAATGTAAAATAATAGGTCTAAACGCAGTATACATGAACTTTATTAAGGTCTTAAGCTTTTCTATCCTGTAAATTTGATTTTCTTTCATTTTTAACTGGGAAAGAATACAAGAATAAATTAGTTAAATCTCACTTTTCAGTGCAAGAGATCACTTTGATCAGATGCAAGACCTCCTGATTACTCAGTGGTTTAACTTTCATTATCTTATACAGAGTTGAAAACTTTGATTTTCACTTTTTGACGTGAAACAAATCACTTTTTAGGTGAAATGGCCCGGTTACTCAGTGGTTCAAGAATTTGCATTGCTCTGTTTGTATCTTTCCAGATTTTTGATCATTTTCTTTTAATGTTTTACATGAATATGTTTGCTTTGACCAAAAAAGTCATGACTACGAATTTAGAAAAATTATTCTTAATATGTGGTAAAAATGATACTTAAACATGCACATGTTAAATAGTAAAGTCACTCATGTGCCTACAAGTGTTTTGCAAGTCATTTTAAAGACATTCAGTATTAAGATTGCTTAACCTTGAAATGATAATGAATCTTTGAAATTAAACTAAATGCACAAGGAGTTTAGTTTCAATATCTTAATTCTCTCATAAGAAAATAGCATAAGGACTCAAAAATTCTGATGAGTTTGGGGTTCAAGATAGACAAGTAAGGTCAAGGAATGTGACAATGACTCCCCCTTTCATGTATCTCCCCCTCACAAGGTGAACATGAGGATTATTGAAGAAATAGGAATGGAATGAAGTGAAAATAGAATGAACAAGAATGTTTTATTGAAAGATAGAGACTCCCCCTCAACAATTGCATACAAGACTCTTAATACTTGGTGGAGACATATACTCACGCATAATGAAAGTGTCCAGACAAACCTGACTTGTCTTTCTTCAAATCACCATTTGATATACCAAGAATGTCAATGCAATGTGAGAGTGAGGAATTTATTTGCAAGAACAGGAAGACTTTTATTAAGCAGCTTTGCAAGAACATTTGTCAACAAACTGAATGGGAGTTGTTGATAAATCAGATATGAAAGAATATTTCTCCAGCATTTCACTCAAAGATTTTTTTTGACTCACTCCCCCATAAGATATGCATGATATGAAATGATCATTTAAGCAATTCAGATATGTTCATTCCAAGCAGTTTGTACAGAAAGAATATGAACATGATCAAGCATACATCAACAGACAATTTATTGAAAGAGAGAAATTTTTCAAAGACTTAAAATAAAGTTTTGAGATTTTTTATTTTGCTTGATGACCTTTATGAAGGGAAAGACTATTGATACTTGGCGGAGAATTTTTCTCACACATGATGATAGCTTCCAAACAAGCATAACTTGTTTTTCCACATGTCATCATTTGATATACCAAAAAGTCAAAACAGTTGATATGCACACAGAATCATGGGCACAGTTAAGCAAGCATGATAATACAAACATGATTCCAATTGTTATGACACAAAGTTATTATTGGGAGTAACATCAAAACACACTCTTCATTGTTCAGATAATACTCTAATAATTTTCTTTAAATTAAGTAGTTCAATCTAGAAATGATATGAGGTTTTACCTGAACAGTCATCATTTGGATTTTACCTATGGTTTCCAATTTTTCTTGCCTTGCATAACCATTGTCTTGATTTCAAATGGAAAACGTATGGCTTCAAGACTCATCAACTTACAGATCAAGCTGGCCTTGGGACCCATACCTACTTGGGTCCTGTAGTGGAGCAAGAGTTAGATTGCAGCAATGAACCTTTTTGAATCCAAGAGAATTTTTTTTTTGGTATAGATGCACTTTTGTCATTGATGGAACTATGAGCAGCAGTAGGGAATCTCTCAGAAGTATTTATCTGGTGAGATTTTTATTTTTCTTTCATTCTCTCCACTTACTTTCCTTGTAGCCTTAGTCATGAAGCCTTCATCTTGAAATTGACTACAAGGATCCCTGCATCCAGCATTCAAGCAGCACATTTCAGAACCCAAACTTGTTTGGGTCCTAAGGATCTTCCATGAATCTGCAACAACGATTTTTGAATCCAAAAGGATTTTATATTGGGTGCATTTTTCTGAAGACTAAAAACACTAGAATTTTGGTTTCTAATCTTAGAGTTATTGGTATAGAATGCACCACTGACATACTGAACAATTTGTTTTCTATTTTTTAGATTTTTATCATTGAGATTTTTAACATGGAATTCAGAAGAGATCTTTTGTGCAACAATTCTATTTTCATGTACATGGAATTTTTGAGTGTTTTCAGCATGAACATGATCTTTATTCTTATGTACATTAACATGAAACATGGAAGCATGCACAAGATTATCAATTCTATGCCAACATTCCCTAGAAGTATGCCCAAATTTATGACATGTGAAGCATTGGACTGATTTGGCATATTTATGGAAATGTTGATCTCTATTCCAGCAAAATTTGGCTAAATGACCAAGTTTATTACAATTAAAGCAAATGAGATCATTTCTTACCTGGTACTTATCTTGGCATGTATGCATTTGTTGGAATCTCCTTTTCATGTGAGGAGGCTTACCATGAGGAGAAGGAGGTACCTTTTGGTGGCTCTTGGCATGATGTGAATATTGAACTTTCATTGGAACACTTCTGAAGTGTGGAAGAGATGGAGGAATCCTGTGTAAATTGTTCTATTTTTCTGTTTCAATTTTCTTATTTTTCACAGAAACAAGATTCTTCCTCCTAGCAGCATTTTTGCCATTTTTCCCATTTTATTTATGAATATTTTTCTAAACATGAACTTTCACTGATTTTTCATTAGAGATATCAAAGTTCTTATTCGCAACAGCTTTCACAAATATTACTTTGGTTTTCTTTTCATTTTCCTTTATTTTTACAGAAGCAAGACTTGTGTTTGTAGTATTCTTCAATTCATCTTGAAACTTCTATTTTTCTGCTTTTAATGCAACAACTTCTTTTTCTGAAATTTGAAGTTTATTTAGCATGACATCCAAACCATTTTTCATCTTGTTCTTTTCATTTTCAAATTGAGCAATTTGTTTTTCCAAATCAGCAATTTTATTACTTAAATTGCTACAGTCATTGTCCAATGGTTTTTCATGCAACAAGCATTCAATCTTCCTTTTTAGATGACTATTTTCTTCAACAAGTTGTTTGCGTCTTTCATTTATTTGATGATCATGAGCCATGTTAGAAATCTGTTTGTTTAATTGATCATTATCAAATTTGAAGTTTTCATTGAGATCAATCAATCATTTTCATCTTTCAAATCAAGATTTTCATATTCCTGATCATGATTTTCTTTCAACTTGGACAACTTGTTTTCACAAATTTTGATTTTATCTTTCAAACTTTCTTTTTCAGAATTCAGTTTCTGAACTTCAATTTTCAAATTCTCCTTTTCTTGTGAAGGATCTTTATCATTGTTCTGGAGCAATTCAAGTGTATTTTTCAATTTTTCATTTTCTTTGTGGCAATGTTTTAAAGTCTTTTTCAAATCTTTATTTTTAGTGTTCAGCTTTGCATTAAGATTTTGTATCTTCTCACAGAATTCAATCAATTCAACATAAGATATGCCTTCATCTACATCAGAATCAGATTTTGAATACATAAATGGGTCTGGAATTGATTTACCTAACCTTGTAGACCCATTTGAACTCTTGTGTTCTGAAGAGGATGAAGAATGCTCTGAGCTCATGGAATGTGCTGTTAGAGCCAAAGTCTTTTGAATTGTTGATTTTCTGGATTCATTGAAGCTCTTCTTTGCCATTAAGTACTTGTGAATTTCTTTTGCTCCTTTTCTTTATGAATCCTCTGAAAAATCCGATGACAATGAGCTTGGGGATTTCTTTGAAATTATAATAGGAAATTCATGCAGATTAAAGTAATTTGTCATTATACCAAAACTCAAAAGACTATTAGATCTAATCACAGTGAATCAATGTAACAAGGAATTAGATCTAACAATTTGAGTGGTTAACCCACTCTGATACCAATTGTAGGATCGAATAGGTGGATGGATTAGTGTTGAACCACTCCTATATTTTTACCCTTGTATTTTGATGATAACAAAATTTATGATTGATTAATTATTATTCAAAATAATTAATATCATGTTTTCCTAGTAAATATAAATTTATGGAATTATCGTTATATGATTTGCACTAGAAAGATAAATCGATGTTCATTCAATACATCGATTTCAATTCACAAAGTGCCAACAACGATTTCTGTAGAGATGTAACGATTTCCTTACATTCACATTCATAAGGATTCGCTAAGTGTTTTATCGATTCTAAAGAAATCGATCTCAGATCGATTTGTTAAGTGAATGCAAAGAAATCGATACCATAACAATTTCCTTAGTAAGTTCATAACGATTTCTTTATTGATCTCATAACGATTTCGTTAGTCATCAGAACGACTTGCTTTCGTAACGATTTATTTAGACTTCGTAACGATTCTCTCTCATAACGATTTCTTTGTCTTCGTAACGATTTGATTTCATAACGATTTCCTTAGTGATTTCATAACGATTCCTTTAGGAACTTCACATCGATTTGCACAACGATTTCATAAGTCATACAAATAACGATTTCATAGAAGACAACGATTTGTTTTCTGATTACGTTGAAAAGTCAAATATCTTTCTGAATATCTTTTTGACTGCTGTGCATTAATGAAGATTGTACGTATCACTGCATGCATACAGACTATATCTTTCACTATCATGCTTATCATGTGAACATCTTTTTAGAACAGCAAAATGGCTTTACTACTTTAATGATCATATCTTCTAACGTTGACTGACAACCAGAGACAGCTTAGCTGTCTACTGTTTAAGCTCATAAATGTGTGCAGGTCTCTGACAGCACTGGTAATACAACGTTGGATAAAATATAAGCCAAAGGATATTTCAGAAGATCTTCTCCTTACGTGCATGAGAAGCAAAGGACCGTTGAACTAGAAGCTCCTCTGCACCATAGAGTCTAAAGAACACTTGAGCTTGGAGACAACGGCTACTTCAATGGACACTTCAACGACTATCTTTCAAGTTGAAGATATTTATAGAAGATTGAAGCTCCAGAACAAATAGAGAATACAGAGAAGAAAAACAACTCTCCCATTCCTTCTGAAGATTCTTCTGCGAGCATCTGAAAAAGCAAAGTCTCACTCCTTCTTCTGTCTAGCTCTTAGCTCTCTGAGTTCAGTGTAGATCTTTGTGAAAGCCTTTAGCACTGAGAGAGATCATCCCTGTAGATCTTTTATCCTCTCAGTCTTTGCTTCAGATCAAGCACCTGTCCTATTAGCTTGATCTAGGGGCGTCTGTTTCCTAAACATATTTGTATGTGTTGTTCCCTTCGTGTGTGAAGGAAGACCTGGGGGTGCCAGGGTGTTGTTCCCTTCTTAGAGAAGGAAGACCAGCTGTGTGTTGGGTGTAGAACCACACTGGGGTTTGTACCATGAGGTTTACTTCTGCGCCTATAAAAGAAGTGGGCTACCTTCTTGCTCGAAAAGAGAAGAAGACCTGGTGGTATCCAGGGTATTGTTTCCCTTCGGTTGTGAAGGAAGACCTGGTGGGCCAGTGGGGTATCCAGGGTGGTGTAATTCCCTTCGTGTGAAGGAAGACCAGCTGAGCTGGGTGTTGTTTATCCATAAGGGGGACTGTACCCTTGTAGTGAAATCCCAAGAGATTTCTTGGGGACTGGACGTAGGACTCCTGTGGAAAGGAGGTCCGAACCAGGATATATCGTTGTGTCCTTTGTGTGACTGCCTTGCTTCTTCTATCCTTCTTGTAGTAACTCTAACAATCTGCGAAGTGTGTTTGTGCAATCGTTTTTTGTGAACAGGTTTTTATTGAACAATTTTTTTAAAAGTCCCATTCACCCCCCCTCTGGGCTCGTCAACTGGGCAACAAGTGGTATCAGAGACAGTCTCTTCGACAAAGAAAGGATCCAACGATCTGAAGAGTAAAGATCCATGGCAGCCCAAGGTAACTTTGAAGGTCAGTCTGTCAACTGACCCCCTCTCTTTGATGGTGAAGACTACCCTTACTGGAAGACCAGGATGGAATACTTTCTTCAAGGGCACGACTATCAAATTTTGTCCATAGTAGAAGAAGGTGATCTGTTAGTCACAAATGAGAAAGCTCAATGGACAGATGATGACAAAAAGAAGATCTCCTTGAATTGCAAAGCTAAGAGCATCCTTTGCCGTGCTTTGAGTAAGAAGGAATTCAACAGAGTTTCAACCTGCAAATCCACAATGGAGATGTGGAAGAAGCTAAAAATCACTTATGAAGGCACATATAAGGTGAAAGAAACAAGAATTGACATTCTTGTGACTCAATATGAAAGATTTCAGATGGAGCCAGGAGAAACAATCTCTCAAATGTTCAGTAGTTTTACAGATATCATCAACGGATTAGCTGGACTCGGCAAGACCTACCCAATGGGAGATATGGTTAGAAAAATACTTAGATCCCTACCATCCTCTTGGACTCCCAAGGTAACGGCTATAGAAGAGGCCAATGACTTGAGGACAATGTCATTGGAAAAGCTCATTGGGTCCCTCATGGCCCATGAGATAAACATGGAGAGATTAGGAGAATCATCTAGTAAGAAGAAGCACACCAATGCCCTCAAGGCAGCAGAAGACAGCTCTGAGGAACAATCTGAAGACGAAGCCAGCAGTGAAGACAGTGAAAAAGAAGAAGCACTATCTAGGAGACTAAAACGCATCTTAGCCAAGAAGAAGAAGTACCAGTCTGGAAGGAGATATTTCAAGAAAAACAAAGAATACAAGAAGCAAGAAGGAAGGGACTCAAAGAAAACTGAGCCTATCTGTTATGAATGCAACAAACCTGGACATCTGAGACCAGATTGTCCTAGGTTAAAGAAGACTGGTCAACCAGAAAAATCCAAGAAGCTGCACAAGAAATTCAAAAGAAAAGCCATGGCAGCAGCTTGGGATAATAGCAGTGACTCGGACAGCGAGTTAAGCTCAAGCAGTGAGGAAGAAGACAAAGCCAACCTGGCGTTCATGGCCAACACTGAAGAAAAGGAGACATCTTCAGTAAACAACTCCTCATGTAACTTCAAAAATGTCAATCTACTCCTGATGAGTAAAACAACAAAAAGGCATCCGAATGGGTATGGATAGAGGATGCTCATAAACATCCTTTAGTTTTTAGTTTCTGTTTTAAATTTACATTTCTGTTTTCATTTTAGTTTCAGTAAACTACAATGCTACTAACAATGTTTGCAAGTTATCATTAGATCAATGCAGGCAATAATTCTGAAGACTTGACAAACAACTTGTGAAATGTCAAGACCAACAAGATCTGGCTTGCCTCACATTCAGGGGGAGCCTCATGCTTAGGGGGAGCATACACAAAGGGGGAACAGTAATCAATTCTTCATCATCTATTATTGTTGAACCCCTCAATGGTAAGAAATTCTCTCAACGGGGGAGAGAATATGCATGCTAAGATCCTTCATTTTTGGTTTGTGACAAAAAGGGGGAGAGTATGCATGGTATGCATTATCTGTGAATTTTATGTATTTTCTATGACTTAAGTATTTTTGACAGAAAATTCTCATAAATTTTGTCATCACCAAAAAGGGGGAGATTGTTGAACCACTCCTATATTTTTACCCTTGTATTTCGATGATAACAAAATTTATGATTGATTAATTATTATTAAAAATAATTAATATCATGTTTTCCCAGTAAATATAAATTTATGGAATTATCGTTATATGATTTGCACTAGAAAGATAAATCGATGTTCATTCAATACATCGATTTCAGTTCACAAAGTGCCAACAACGATTTTTGTAGAGATGTAACGATTTCCTTACATTCACATTCATAAGGATTTGCTAAGTGTTTTATCAATTCTAAAGAAATCGATCTCAGATCGATTTGTTAAGTGAATGCAAAGAAATAGATACCATAACGATTTCCTTAGTAAGTTCATAACGATTTCTTTATTGATCTCATAACAATTTCGTTAGTCATCAGAACGACTTGCTTTCGTAACGATTTCTTTAGACTTCGTAATGATTCGCTCTCATAACGATTTCTTTGTCTTCGTAACGATTTGATTTCATAACGATTTCCTTAGTGATTTCATAACTATTCCTTTAGGAACTTCACATCGATTTGCACAACGATTTCATAAGTCATACAAATAACGATTTCATAGAAGACAACGATTTGTTTTCTGATTACGTTGAAAAGTCAAATATCTTTGAATATCTTTTTGACTGCTGTGCATTAATGAAGATTGTACGTATCACTGCATGCATACAGACTATATCTTTCACTATCATGCTTATCATGTGAACATCTTTTTAGAACAGCAAAATGGCTTTACTACTTTAATGATCATATCTTCTAACGTTGACTGACAACCAGAGACAGCTTAGCTGTCTACTGTTTAAGCTCATAAATGTGTGCAGGTCTCTGACAGCACTGGTAATACAACGTTGGATAAAATAGAAGCCAAAGGATATTTCAGAAGATCTTCTCCTTACGTGCATGAGAAGCAAAGGACTGCTGAACTAGAAGCTCCTCTGCACCATAGAGTCTAACGAACACTTGAGCTTGGAGACAACGGCTACTTCAACGGACACTTCAACGACTATCTTTCAAGTTGAAGATATTTATAGAAGATTGAAGCTCCAGAACAAATAGAGAATACAGAGAAGAAAAACAACTCTCCCATTCCTTCTGAAGATTCTTCTGCGAGCATCTGAAAGAGCAAAGTCTCACTCCTTCTTCTGTCTAGCTCTTAGCTCTCTGAGTTCAGTGTAGATCTTTGTGAGAGCCTTTAGCACTGAGAGAGATCATCCCTGTAGATCTTTTATCCTCTCAGTCTTTGCTTCAGATCAAGCACCTGTCCTATTAGCTTGATCTAGGGGCGTCTGTTTCCTGAACACATTTGTATGTGTTGTTTCCTTCGTGTGTGAAGGAAGACCTGGGGGTGCCAGGGTGTTGTTCCCTTCTTAGAGAAGGAAGACCAGCTGTGTGCTAGGTGTAGAACCACACTGGGGTTTGTACCAGGAGGTTTACTTCTGCGCCTATAAAAGAAGTGGGTTGCCTTCTTGCCCGGAAAGAGAAGAAGACCTGGTGGTATCCAGGGTGTTGTTTCCCTTCGGTTGTGAAGGAAGACCTGGTGGGCCAGTGGGGTATCCAGGGTGGTGTAATTCCCTTCGTGTGAAGGAAGACCAGCTGAGCTGGGTGTTGTTTGTCCATAAGGGGGACTGTACCCTTGTAGTGAAATCCCAAGAGATTGCTTGGGGACTGGACGTAGGACTCCTGTGGAAAGGAGGTCCGAACCAGGATATATCGCTGTGTCCTTTGTGTGACTGCCTTGCTTCTTCTATCCTTCTTGTACTAACTCTAACAATCTGCGAAGTGTGTTTGTGCAATCATTTTTTGTGAACAGGTTTTTATTGAACAACTTTTTTTAAAGTCCCAATAACCCCCCCTCTGGGCTCGTCAACTGGGCAACAATTAGATCTAGAAAGGGGGTTGATTAGATTTGCACCAATTAATGTGGAAGCTTATGCGATTCAAAATTACTTCGAATCAGAAATCAATTTAGACAAACAATTTACTGATCTGAAGTGTGGGTGTGTGTAGATGATGTGTGAAGCAATTAAACACTTAGTGTGACAGCGAAATCCTATGCAAGCATCTAGCGCAGACAAGTAGATCAAACCATTGCACAAAGGATTTTTAGGTGGTTCAGAAATCACACCAGTGATTCCTACATCCACCCCTCACACAGTGAGGCTCCACTACTCAAAAGAGTTACTCAAAAGAGTACAACTCACACCGGAGAACAATGACTCCAAACACCCTTGAGCTCGACGGCTCAACACACAACCTGGAGCACAACGACTCCGAAAATTGAGCACAACGGCTCAAACCACAATAGGAGCACGGTGACTCCAAATTGAGCACAATGGCTCAAACCACAAAAGGCTAGATCAAACACAAAAGAAATCAGATCCTCTAGCAATGATCTGATTCACAGACTCCATCGTACATAGAAATCTGCACAGGAATTCATGCACAGATCTCACAGACGAAAGTGAGAAGAACAATCCAAGAAATGGGTAAAATAGATGTAGATTGGATGTTCCTTGGTGAAGAGGTCTTGCAGAAGCTCAAATTGAAGAGACTTGAAAGAATTCGATGAAGATCCCCTTTAATTTGCGATGCTCTGCTCCAATGGCATCTGAATTGCCAGAAGTTCTTCTTCTGCTGCTGCTCTTCAGTTGAATCTGCTTCCTTCCTCAGCACATCAAGCTTCTCTCCAGAGATTGGCCTTGATTCCCACGTCCTTCCTCTTGAAAGGATGCTCTGCAACTTCTGGAGATGGAGCAAGATTTGGAAAAGCCCCTTTTGCTGCCAAAATCCTCTTCTAGAAATGGTATGGGCTTGATTCCCTTTGGAGTACGGGGATCATGGGTATTTATAGCCCCATATGTCCATGAGGTGCCTTGGGGTGCATGGGCATGAAAATCTAGGTCAAATCCCTTGATTCCTAAGCAGCTACGTGTCTAGAAAAATTCACGTTTTTGAGCTTCAAATGAAGTGTGTCGACACACAAGCAGACTGTGTCGACACCACTGACTACTGGCTTCAGAATTGGTTCTGGGAGGGACAGTGAGTGTTGACACACAAGCAGACTGTGTCGACACCACTGACTACTGGCTTCAGAATTGGTTCTGGGAGGGACAGTGAGTGTCGACACACAGGCATGGTGTGTCGACACCACTAACTACTGGCTTCAAAATTGATGCAGTGGCTGTGTCGACACCACTGAACTTTTGTCGACACCACTGTGACAAAGTTGTGTAAACCTGAAAATATGAAGTGTGAACCATTAACATAAGTCATTTTCATCAACATATGAGATATTAACATGTCATTTAGTCATCATTTTAATATGTACAAAATGTCATCATCAAAATTAAATTATGAGTGATGTCAAATAGTCATGATTAAAATCATCATTAAAAGGTTTCAAATACACACTCAACACAACAATTATATTTGGAATGTCATGAACGCGTTTGGTTGGTCTGATGCGATTCAACTTTAAATGTGTCCACTGTCCCTGATGTGATTTAGGGTTTTACTCCACCTCGGACTTTTAGTCACAAATCCCTATAAATACACCTCTGGTGTGTCATTTCAAAAGGTTGGTCAGTGTGAGTTCCCACTGTACAGTGAGTTGAGAGGGTCCAATTGAAGGGGAGATGCTGCTTGGTCTCTACCTCGAGGATTGAAGTGTCGCCCTCGCCTCTCCACAGCCGCACCAATAGGAGTTGCAGCACCGACATGCTCTTCTCCTTCCTCCTCAAGCTTCCACACAATCTCCAAGTCGGCCACGTGCTATTCATCATAGAGGGGAAGCCAACCTCTCTCCCTTTCATGTTTATTTGTTTATTCTCTTAGTTTCTCCTTTTGCTCCAAGTGAGCACCTCCTATCAAGCTCCCATGTAGGCTCTTCCTCTTAACATCCTTTAATCAATTTCCACTTCCTCACAACACATACATATTTGATTTAATCACTCCATGTATGCACACACCCACCTATCTCCATAGGGGTTTTAAAAGCCAACAAAAGGTGTGTTCTTCTCCATGCTCTTGTTGCTTTATTTCATTTATTTGAGAATTTGCATGCTACACAACTTGGTTAATTTATTGTGTTTATTTTCAAGGGTAATCCACGAGAAACCTTCTACCACGGTCGGCCACGTGTAGAAGAAGAAGGGAACTCATCTCCACAATCTCCCCACTCAAGAGGGTAATCAATGAAGAATCCTTCTACCACAGCTAGCCACGTGTAGAAGAAGAAGGAGTGAACCCGTCTCCACAATCTCCCCACTCAATAGGTATTTCCCATGATCACTTCCTTTTATTATTGGTTATTTTTACTCATTCGAGACCCTCGCACCTCTAGCAATCACGATCATATTTAGAGTTGTGCCCCCTTCCTTTTATTCCATCCTCTTTCTTTTTCATATTCTCCTTGTGGGACTAAGAAGAGAAGAGTCATGAGAGATCTCCCTCTTCTCTTCAAAAGTCACAATCCACAAATTGGAGATCATGGTGGGACTCCTTACTGTTCCTTTTTTATTACCCCCTCCATCGACTCGTACGTGTGCCCCTCCTTGAGTGCCCCATGCGGCATACCTCTTTTCTTCTTCCCCTTTTCCTCCTCGTGATTAGCCAAGTTGGGAGCCACAAAGAGAATTTGAAAAAAATAAAAAAAAAATGGAGTGATCTAACTTATATGATTGCCTTTTAGTTGGGAGTTTGTTATTTTTATTCCTGCTTGATACCCTACAAAATCCATGCTAAGTGTGTGTTGATTCCCTGTATATTTCTATAATTTTTATATTTACTTTTTGGTTCTCGAGTGCCTGTTTGAATTCACATCTGACACAGAGGACACATTGTATATTGTGTTAGGTTAACATGATGTAATTCAATGTGTTTCACAACAGCTTGGTCTAACGTGTTTCTATTTACAGTCTGCTCCTCAAGCACCGATGTGGCTCTGACAGTCTGTCCAGACTTTCAGATCCGCGTCCTGGTGACAGGAAGCAATTTAGCTTCTTATTCATAGAGTTTGTGTACGATGTGATTCTAATTGTTGACAGAAGCATGTTATTCCTTGTTTCTATTGCATCCAGGATATATCTTTGGTCGGGGAGACCTCCTCTCTCCATCTCCTAGGCTCCACACACCTTCTTGCTAAAGGTGACCACTCCACTGGGCATTCTGTCCCTTCGGACTAAGGGATCCATATCCAAGACCTCTGTAAGTCTTCATACCCCGTGGATTCTCTCACGGCAGACCGAGCTAGTTGTACCATATTGTTGACCCGAGTTTAGTATTTGTGGTGAGATTGTGATTCTAGTTGAACCCCAAAGTTCCAAACTTTCATCCAATTAGGATCTCATCCAGAGTGAACTCAAAATTTTCAAATCCACATAATTCAATTGAGAGACACTCATGAAAAAAATGTGTAAACATCACAACTTGATTGCCTAATCTTTGCAAGGATTATATTTATTGTTCCATATTTTTCCCCTTGAGTGGTTGTTTGCCTTGAAGTGAAATGGACATGTATAGCCATGCTTATATTAATAATGACTATGAGGATAGTTCAATTGGTCAATTCGATCAACCTCAAGTTTGTCCATCTCACCACCGCGATGGACATGCCTCAACATCCTACGGTTATGTCTGCACCCTGGGCACTAACCATTCTTTTACTCTCTCGGTCTCATCAAGAGCCACTACCCGGAAAGAGCCTTTGTATAATTGCACATCATTCAATCTTTAGTTGAGAGTACTTCTCCTTCCCCAATGGCTACGCTGTCTCCTACTCCCAGGCGCTCGTCTTTGTATATTCCAACGGCTTCGCCACCTCCACCTCCTCGCTCCTCTCAGCTTCCTGGCCTGTACAATACTCACCCTTCAGTCTACATAGACCGTCCCTTGGGAAGGCCCACTATTTCATGGCCTCCCTCACATACCTCTTCACTAGCGCACGGGCACATTACTCCAATGCAAAAGGCTCTTCTCCATAAGTTGAATACAATGGAGGAACAATTGAAACAAGTCTCCAAATCCAAGGGTAATCTTGATGTCACCATGTCGGTTCTCCCAACATTTTACATACATCCTTCGGAGATGCCTACATACCATTTGTATAATGGCACGGGCAATCCCTTCCTTCACATCAAAGAATTCTTATATGAGTCTTCTCAATGGCAACATGATCCCAATATTTTGGCATATCTCTTCCGCAAGTCTCTTAACGGCCCTACTTTAGAGTCTACTCATTAGAGCCAAGAGAGGTCAGGGACTTCAATGCTATACAAAGAAGATTCCTTTAGAAGTACAAAGTTATTGTCGGCCCATCTCTCTCAATCACGGATTTGGTATCTGAGAAGATGAGGCCGAATGAGGACTTTGTCCAATTGGCTGATTGATGGAGGGCAATGGCTGCCAAGTTGAAAGATCTACTTTCGGAGTCAGAGCAAGTCAAATTAGTAATTTCAAACTCCACTCCGAGGTTCAAACACATTTTGTCCATGAACAAGCTCGAGATAATGGAAGAATTGTAAGAGAGAGGCTGATATATTCAAGCAAACATTTTGAACTCTCCCATTATTGATTTGTTCGAGCAAGATAGTACGAGGCACAATGGACAGGTGGACGCCATCCACCATCCACCTCACTGCTCCACTCACCCATATACTCCCACTCCCACTACATATACACCACCAGATACACCTCCCCACCATAATATGTCGACGCTTAGGTCTCCATTGATCTGTCCTCGGACTAATCTTCCTCCATCTGGGCCAAACAACACCTCTATACATGTTGAAGCTCCTATACTTAATGTTGCACTTGCTCCTTTACAACCCCAACAACCTCCACCTCAGCCAATTGCTCAGGCTGATTTTGTCAATGTAGCACCCCTCTTTGAAACCAATTGGTGTTATGATGATGAACCTTCTCAAGTCATGTTCGTACGCCAATTGGCCCCCACTCAATCCATACCCGCCATTGTTAAACCTCCCTATGTTACTCCCATCACACCCTCCAATGCTAAACCTACTACCCCAACACCTCCACTACTATTGACATTGGAACCTAAGCAAGAATTCCCTACCACGCCCATCATACCTCCACTGGCCATAGCCTTCCACTACCTCCACTCCATTACCTCCCTACAACCCCATCCAATGAAGCGGGGGCATATTATTGAAGAGCCATGGATGAAGTCAGCAGAAGGAAGACCCGGGACCAGGCATGCTATTCAAGTTGCAGTATTCTATCCCACGCATGTCAGTCATTGTCTTCATGTTAGGCACATTTGAAAATAGGAAGTCCTCACCTCCACTTCTGGCCATCAACAGGCCCATTAAAGAGATCATGCCACTCATTCCAATTTTCAAATGCACCAAACTCCATATACTTATTGAGGAATTCTCCCTCCATGCTCTCATGACCCCTCACTCATTTGTTGTACACATACCTAGGTCTGTTTAGTTAATGGTTCAACCTGAGGAACCGAACCATCCGGTTCAGTTCGATTTCAAATCAAGTTACATCGGATCAACAAATTGAACCGAACTGAAGACTAAAATCTGGTTCGATTTGCGTCATTATTTACAAAAATTGAATTAAACCATTTGGCCCGAAATGCCTATGGACCCACTCACCCTGATGACAGATCCATACCCATTATACCCCATATGAACTTGTATGCCCTAATTAGTCGACTTAGGAGTCTAGGAGCTGGGGTTTGGGGCTTCGAATTTGGGCATAGCGTAGGCAAATTAAGGCAAGGCAGCAGTGGCTGGCGAAGGGTGCTAGGGCAAGAGCGAGCATTTTTAGGCTGCGAGGTGGGTATCCCATGGCAAGTAGCGGCGTGGTGGGGGATTGGCGGTTTCCATAGTGACTAGCAGCTATTCCATCTATGGCGAGGCCGTCGAGTAGGTATTCATACCCGTGAGCACCACAACGGTGAGGAGGCGAGGGTTTGACGGCGGCGGACCAGCGGTGAGTCAAGGGTAATGTCATCTCTATCTCTCTTTGTCTTGTCTCTCTTAAACCCTCTCTCTCTCTCTCTTTGCTCTATCTCTCTTAGACTCTCTATCACGGCAGCGAGAACCACAACAATGACAACTAACAACAGACGGCGGCAAGGAGGTGGGGTTTTGACGGTGGTAGACTGTCGCTGAGTCACAGGTTCTCTCATCTCTATCTCTCTTTGCTCTGTCTCTCTCAGACTCACTCTCTCTTTCCTCTATCTCTCTCAGACTCTCTTTATTATGGCAGAGAGGACCACGACAGACGAAGACAAGGAAGCTGGGAGTTTCACTCAGATGGAGCAGTGGTGAGTCCCAAGTTCACAGCATTATTTTTCTCTAATTTTCCCTATTATTATAGTTTCTCTATATATTTTTCCTAAAAATAACATTTCCTAATCTTACCTTACTTGATGTCCTACAATAGGTGTAAGATAGTCTAGCCGATCTAAGATCTACTAGATTTCCAGTAGATCAACTAATCCTATCCAAATCAATGTTGTTGCTTGTCTAAAGATGATTTCTATGCTTGTTAGTTATTGACGTAGATGCATTTAACACAAATGGTCAACCCATAAGTGCTTAGGTACCAAGTGAGTTTCATTTTGCAGGCAAGACACAAGTATTTCCCTCGGGCTTTTATCAATGATATAAGTTTATAGTCCACTCAGATGTAGTTCAGTTCATGCCTACTTCATTGGAAGTAAAACTGTTGGGAGAGAATGTCGTCGTTTTGGCCTTCATAATCTTATTACTTCAGCTTGTAATCTGATCCAAAAAAAATTAATATTGTTTTTCTTCATGCATTTATGACTTATCAACTGTGAAACTGGTGTCAAGAAGTGGCTCTTGCAATGTAAGTTTTAATCTTGTTAACTCAGATTTTGTTTCCTTAATTGTTCACTATGTTTAATTTACATAAATTGATGTGGATGTGTCTATTTAGATGTCCTCTAATGACATTGTTGATACTCAAACAACTGAGGGTGCAAGTTCTAGACCAAATGCTGCCACAAAACAAGTAATGTAGTTGGAGATCCTAACACTTCAAGGGGAAAGAAGAAAATTATACATCCAAGGTAAGATGTTTGGGAGAACTTCACAAGAACTAAGGGAGAGAACAAGTGTAAATGCAATTATTGTGACCATATTTACACTTGTGACTCAGCCTCATGTGGCACAAGCACTTTAAGAACACACTTGAACTTAAGATGCAAGAAATATCCCTTAAATAGAGCTATTGTTTGTGAGAATAGACAAATACAAATTAACATTCATACATCAGTGGTTAATGAAGGGGTAGAGGGAGAAAGCAAAACAACATTGACAAGTTGGAAATTTGATCAGCATTAAATTAGAAAAGCATTGGCATACATAATTATTATTGATGAACTTCCGTTTAGATTTGTTGAAGGGCAAGGGTTCAAATATTTTTGCAATACTTCATAGCCCAAGTTTCACATTCCTTCAAGAATTACAATTTCTAGAGATTGTTATGAAATATATGTTGAGGAGATGCTAAAGTTGAAAACTTTCATGAAATCTAATTGTATAAGAGTTTGTCTTATTATAAACACATGGACTTCCTTGCAAAGATTTCATTACATGTGTTTGACTGCACATTTCATTGATAATAAGTAGAACTTCAATAAGAAATTTTTGAATTTCTATCCAATTTTCAGCCATAAAGGTGAGGCCATTGTTAAGGCAATTGAAAAATGTTTGAATATTTGGGGCATTGAAAATGTCATGACTATAACAGTTGACAATGCTAGTTCTAATGATGTTGCTATTGTGTATCTAAAGCGAACAATGAACAATTGACATGAAAGTGTCATAAAGGGAAAGTTTTTGCACATGAGGTGTCTTGCCCACATAATGAATTTGATTGTTAGTGATGGCTTAAAATTGGTAAATGATTCAGTGCTCCGTGTTAGAAATGTTTTGAGGTATATAAGACAATCTTCATCAAGACTACAAAAATTTAAGACTTGTGTTGAAGAAGAAAAGATTCCAAGTAAGAGTCTATTGTGTCTTGATGTCCCTACAAGATGGAATTCAACATGAGAAGTGCTAAGCACCTGGGCGCTCGGGTGCATCATTTACCTGGGCACCCACCGCCCAATGGGGCGGCGCCACTCGGGGCGCCCAGGTAAATCATTCACCCGGCGCTCGGGTGAATAGACTTTTCCATTCAACATATTTGATGTTAGACACAGCACAAAAGTTTCAAAAGGCATTTGAAAGATATGAAGAACAAGATCCATTTTTCAGTAGTAATCTTAATGAAGGAGATGGTTTATGGAGGATTGGGTGATAACTAGAAATTTGACCAAGTTATTGAAGACATTCTATGATACTACTTTGAAGATTTCAAGGGCTTTGTATGTCACTTCCAACACTTATTTGCATGAGCTTAGCAATGTTAAGTATCTTTTAAAGGAATGGTGTGAAAGTGATTGTAACGACCCTCTTTACACCGGTACGATTATACCAATCCATGTTGGTACAAAGAGCGTCGTCACAATGGGACATTTACCCAACACTAAACAATAGGTTGAAACGTACATGATTAACAAAAGAGTACAGTGGAAAATAAAATAATTAACTCTTATTCCATCATCATTCACATATTCCACAGTCTATATAGCAAATGTAAAGCAATAACAATTGTCCACATTATTACAATCCATATGAAATAACATTGTCCATAACACTGTTACATACAATGGAAAGAAAAGTAAACTATTGGAAGCCCCTATGTGTTAGATGGGTGTACCCAATAGCAAGAAGAGTCCCACATATCCAAAGCTAAATGAACCTGTCACGCCCCTCCAATTTAGTAGCGGAATAAATCGGGGAGACATGAGCAAAGTATATGGTAACGTAAATTGCATGTACAATCGCAATAATCAGAGCAATTAATGAACAATGTTTACAATAAACTCTTTATTTTATTGATAAATCACCTAAACTATTACAACCACTAATTCTGAGCCAATACATAGGGCTCAAAGACATCATTACATTGGAAAAGATAACTTAAGTAAATATCTAACTAAAATCTATGATACTAAGGTCATTCCATCGCTATGACTCCAGGTCGCTCATCACTCCAGTCCATTCTCGTTGGTGTGTGTAGGGTCGTTATCTGACTTACCTGAAACATATATAACAAATAGTGCAGGGTGAGCGATAACGCTCAGTAGGACTTAATATCTCATGTAAACAGGCATGTTTTAAGTGTTTAATGTCTTATAAAGCATGATAACTAGAGAGAATGATCAAGTATAGACAAGAGATTAATGTCACACAATAGCAAGAGTACGATGATACATTCAAAGCGAATAATACAAAACTAACATGATAAAGAATTGGGCATATAACGAAATAGCATGTAACTATTGGTCGATCATTTTATCAACAGAGAGAGTATAGTATAGTAATTGATTGATTGTCATAGATTAAATTGTGATTGTTTTAAATGGCGTTGAGTGCATGCCGTACACACCCTGATCATGTTACCCTCGCGAGAAAATGGCACTCTTCGGGCACTCTCCCCAGGACCAGATCGGGCTCTATTGCACTAGCATAGTTATTTTTGTTATTTTAGACAATCATATAGATGGCCAATAGAGTACCAAGAGTAGATGAAAGTAGTAGACGAGTTAGATGAGAGTGTAGAGAGAAAGTGAACAGATGAGAGTATAAAGATAGTAGATAAGAACAGGGACATATTCGAAAAACAATGTTAAACATACGATAGTCACAGTTGCACAGCACGAGGTCAGGTGCCGGCTGTCTGGTAGAAGTCACAACCGCCCACTGGCTTTGCTATGAACACAGGCTAGATGGTCCGACGTGATCCCAAGGTAAGAAGGAAACACACTAAGGCCGTTTGGATCACGCTAATCTCTAAAGGTGCAACAGGTTTTAAGGGTACAACTAGCTTGTCGGCAATGGACGTGTGCCAAAGCCAACAAGACTTATGGAGGCCTTGACAAGGAGTCCCTGGTCCAGTCAGGAGTATTCCCAATAGAGGTGGTCAGCATGTAACGAAACATTGTCTGTCTTGCCTCGAGTGCTCGAAGGCAGAGGGACGCGATATCGGTGTACAAAGCACGCGAATAAAACAAGACAAGTGTCATTTAAATAATTGGGAGATTAAATGAATATTTACACTAAATTACCCGATATATTATTGAGTAATTTTTTATAAGGTCTCATGGCAACCATTAATGTTAAGTGTGTGCAAGTGTAAAGAAATCATGAGAACATGAATAATCGTGCACATGGCTTTTAATTAATGAATTTCATGTAATTAATACCAATTATTAAAAATCGGATTGCTACTGTTCATAACAGTGCATGATTAGGGTTAACTAGGGGTTAAATGGCATAAAGAACATGGGTATGTGAGCAATTATAGGTTCTGGCCGCATTCTTGAAATCGCGACGGGGGTACCCGTCGCATTTCAGAACGCGACGGGCAGTTCAGGCGCGACAGCTGAACCGGTCGGGCTAGCGCGGTTCGGGAGGAAACCGCGACGGCATGGGCCGTTGCGTTTATAATGCGACGGACCGGCCGGTCACGACCTCTCTGATATTGCGACGGGTCGGGCCGTCGCAATTTCAAAGAGGTGGTTCGACCCAGAAAAGGGGATCTGCCCTTTTTGAGTTTGGTCCTTCCCTCCCTTTCATGATACAATACACTTCTAAATTCGATACAAAATTGTACGAAGATCCAAAAATTATGAAACTAATTTTAAATGAAAGTAACACGTAGATCTATCATTAGGCATGAGTAAGTAGAAAATAGACAAAGTTTGGGCATGCTTTAATTAGGTTACATTTCGGTGACCTAAAACATGAACAGTTCGGAAAAATGATTTAATTCACAAAGGATACATGATGAAAATTGGAGAAAATAGGTGCGTTTGAAAGCTAACATCATGTAGTATTTATGAGAATAATTGCATGGCATGGGATCAAGTACACGCATGGATTGAAAACAAACATGTAGGTTCAGGTACATAAAGATGACAGAGTTTAGGGCATTTAATACTCCTTCATGGAGCAACGAAAATTAGGAAAACCATAGGGCTTTGATAGAGGGGATTAAGATCTACCTAGGGTCGAGTTTAATTAGATTGAGCTTGAGAGATTGCCTACCTTTTTGCACTGTAAAGAAATCCTAGGGTTTTGGACGAAGAAGAGAATCCCTCCTTGGTTCCTAGCTTCCTCCCCCTTGCTCTCCACGTCCAAAACTCCTCCTCCTCGTCCTCCAAAGCTTCAGCAACGATCTAGGGTTGGGTTGGTACGATTTGGGAGGTGTATTGGTGGGTTTAGAGAGTCCTTCCTTCTAAAAACTCTCTTTCCTTAAAACTCTAAATTTCCATCTTTATCACTCTATTTCTCTCCTTTATCTACCTAATAGGATGGAGGAGAGGTTTAATTTTGTGGGTAATGGGTTAGGATGGGATGAGGACTCCTATTTAGGGTAATTACATCCCATTTAGTCTTTATATTACCCTTTTCTATTTATTAATGATTTAGGTACGAATTTAGCTTAATTATCTCCCATTCAAGGATGGGCTCTTGTCTTTTTGGCCCATTAATTCATGTATGGACCATTTAGGGAAACCCATTACTTAATTTACTTAATGAGTTTTAATTACCTTTTATTAGAGAATTTTATTCATGGGCCAACATTATCCATTGGTCCAATTCTCATAGTGGGCTATCAATACACATTATTTAAAGTCTACCCACATGTTTATTTGATTTATAATCCACTTTGGTACAAGGGATAATGGGGTTTCCGACTTATTCCTTAATTACGATAATAAGTCGCATAAATTCTTAAACTTAGTCCAAATGATTTTTCTATGTCCTAATTTCTTAATAGGTCATTAGATAATATTATTTAAGGTGTAATTACTATTTTTACGAAATGTTTATATGGGTTTTTACGCATGCAATAATGGTGCGTAAGTTTTTAACTAGTTTGATTTTATTAATTGATAAATTTTCAATTTATCTATATTTTTAATTTAATGAATTTTCCGGGGTACTACACACATATTCCACAGTCTATATAAAAAATGTAAAGCAATAACAATTGTCCACATTATTACAATCCATATGAAATAACATTGTCCATAACATTGTTACATACAATGGAAAGAAAAGTAAACTATGAAGCAATGTCCACAAGTGAAGCTACTCCTCGCACTCGGAGTCGCTCCTCACTATGTCCTCCTCAAGTGCAGGGACACCTGTACGCCAAAGCAAGTATGAGTCTTCTAAAAAGACCCAGCAAGTAATCCAAAGATAGCACCCTTACACATATCACATACACATGCTAGTCTTTTAAACAATAAGGGAAATACATGGTACATGCTTCATTTCAATTTAACAATAAACATGAACAACCTACACATGCTTTCTACACATAACATGTAACATGATTCATGTTGCCACTCACAACTCATATCAATCATATTCTTAAACAATTAAAGCATGGAAATTAGCACAAGGTAACTAGCAATCCTAGCATGATATCTAACCATTTTCACATGCTTTTAAAACACATATACACATCTTTAGCTTGCTGTTTTAACATGAATTTATCATATTCATATTGTTTCACATCTTTTCACTTGCTATCACACTCACATAACACTTTCACATGTTCACTTTTCACATATTCACATTTCACATATTCACACTCTTTACACTTATTTGTCGTGACACATAGTCCGAACCACCATAAGAAGGACACACATACACATAACACATACCCGTCACCTAGGTAACATAGTGACGAATCTTGGTACTGTGTAGACCAGGAGAAGCCCTCTCCACCCTAACTAGTGGTACTTGTCCACCTCCAGGATTTCATCCTAATTCCCATAGGATATCACATACACATTAAGCCTTCCCATAGGGACTTTACTATAGTACGGCTCCACAGCCCTCTATGGTAGCAGTATCAATATCGGCACACTTTACACATTATCAATTAATCATATTCACTTATATGCACACTTAATCTCTTTTCACATGCACTTTAATTAACATTCACACCTCAGGTTACAGAACTTAACCATACTGTTTCATAGTGATAAACAAATCATAACAGAACCCTAACATGCTGCTAAATACTGAAATTCACATGATTCAAGTTAAACATGTTTATCATGGTCAATTACACTTGTTAAAACATAAACAGTACCTACTGTTGTCAAAACAGTACAAACTTTTTATCACAGGTTTCATACAGGTAATACATCACATACCTAATTTTTCATATTTTTGGAACAGAAAAACTAATTATAACAATTTAAATAGATTTCATTTAGATTTATCAAGAATTTCACTTAAACATGGTTCACAGTAATACAGTCGGTGTTAACAGTTCTAAAACCTGAAAACAGTAACAATAAGATCATAGAAAATTTTTGAAACCCTAACATGCAACAAATATAATTATTCAGAATTTAACTCAATCAAATCATGCTAATTTCCTGAATGCTGAAATTATATTAAATAAAACCATGTTCAGTAATTCAACAAAACCTCATGATATGACCTAAACACAGTATCCAACCAACCACAAATTTTACAGCAAGATCAGACGTTCAAAAGTTCAAATTTATAGCACAGACATGATCAACACACTTCTGTGAAAAACAGACGAACTTGGCAACAAGGTCCTTGCCATCAAGGTGTGTTAACGGCACACTATGTTGCCACCAACTCAGGAACTTGACGGCAGTAAGCTTGCCATCAAGTTCCTGTTTGCAGAAAGTGCAGACTGGACGCAAATAACTTGAAGAATTGGGGGTTGCAAGATACGAATAAAATCCATAAAAATTCCTAGGACTTAGGGGACATGTATAGGGATGAGATCCCTCGATTACTTGCCTATAATAAAATCACTATTGGGTCAATTTAGCCGAAGAAGCTCTCTTCGGCCAAGCTAAGAAGATGAAGAAAACTCCTCCCAAATCCGGTTTCCCTGTCGTTGTAGGCCGATCTCCGGAGTCGGGGAAGCTTCCTCAATCCAAGGTGCACCTCCTAATCGATGTAGATCGCCAGAAGAGGCACAAAATCACCGAATCAAGCTTGTTAAAAACTCAGTTTTCTCACAGTAAAACTCTAGGTTTCTCAAAAGCCAAAAGACCTAACTCGACCAAAACCTGGTGTTTTTATAGGGCTGTGGGTCGAGGTATGCTTTAGATTGGTTTCCTACCGTTAGAGCTAGATTTCCTAATCAAGAACCGCAAGAAACGCAGCCATTTCCAGATCTGAAATCGCATTAGAAATGGAGAAGTATACGGCCACATTGTTGCCGTTTACAGGAAGTCAGCGTCCATCGATATAGACGTCAACATGAAGTCAACAACACACTGGTTGCCGTCAACATGCCCTTAACGTCAAGGGATATTAATGTTAACTGGCATTTCGGCCAGAACACAGAAACATCAATAATATACATACACAACACAACATATATACATACAATGTGTACAAAAATATTTAAATCAATATGCACATAATTAAATAAATACAATATGTACATAAATAAGCATGTATATACATATGCGCATAAGTAAATAATAATTACAATATGCACAAGTTAATAAGCACAATAAGACAAAATTTGAGTAAAATGAACAAAGTTTGAGGGCCTTATAGTGATGATCATGCATTTAGAGACATGGCATTTAAGATGAAACATAAATTTGATAAATATTGGGGAAATCCTAAAAAATTGAATCTCATGATGTATTTTGTTGTTGTTCTTGACCCACGATTCAAATTGGAATATGTTGAGTTTTCATTCACCGAAATGTTTGATGTTAAAAAGGCTAAGGTATTGAATAAGAAATTAAAGACATTTTTTTTTGCTTTGTATGATGAGTATAAGAATATGTATGGAACATCAAGTGGACAATAAAGCAATATGGTTCAAGTGTCAACTCCAACTTCAAGTTCTAGTCTAACCACATTGAGTGATATGCCACTTCACCATAACAAGTTAAAGCAACACAAAGCTGGAAAAAATGGAGATGTAAAATATGAACTTGTTAAATATTTAGAAGTTGATACAGAAGAAAACATCGGGACATTTGATATTCTAGCATGGTGGAAAGTCAATATGCAAGAGAAATTATAATAGGTGATCCTCAAGATAGGGTAAGAACCAGAGATATGACTATTCCCTCTGATTACACCTCATTTGCATCTCAAATTGAGCCTAGGACAATCAATGATGCATTGGCAGATGAATCTTGGATCCTAGCTATGCAAGAGAAACTTAACTAGTTCCAACGCAGCCAGGTCTGAACTCTTGTACCTAGACCTTCTGATCATCCAGTTATTGGGACCAGATAGAACAACTGTTGATAGATAATGCCAAATTGGTCGACAGATCAGAAGAACCCTTGAAGATCTGACAAGCATCAACTGAGGGGGAGCCTCACATCAAGGGGGAGCAAGTAAAAATGGGAGATGATAATTTATGACAAATATTGTTGAACCCCTCTACCTCAACTCACAGCCAGTTATGGTAAGAAGTCTCTACAACTCAAGGTGAGAATGCAAATGGTAAGATTCTTCTTTTTTGGCTATTGACAAAAAAGGGGAGAGTATTGTATGTATGAGAGTATTGTATGTATGAGAATATTGTATGTACGAATTTTCTACTTAATACTTTTTTTTAATGATAATGTTATAAAACTCTCATGAGTTTTTCATCACCAAAAATGGGGAGATTGTTGAACCGCTCTTATATATTATCCTTTTATTTTGGTGATAACAACACTCATGATGTAACACCCCGACGCGGAATATCATAGTGGAATACAGTTAAATATATAATATATAGCGTAAATAGACATCAAACCATTGCACAAATTGGAATAATGTCAAATGAACCAACTTTATTGATAATTCCACTAATCTTTGTTACAATTGCTAATTTAGGGCCATAACTATGGGCCCAAAGTACTTTATTCAAATGAAAGCAAACTAACTAACTAATGCTGAGACATTTGGTTAACAGCTCAACGGGTCACTCTTGCAACTGCTCGTCCCCATCCTCATGCGTGTGGTAATCTCCATCAGACTCACCTGAAACACATATAACAAATAGCACAGGATGAGCGATAACGCCCAGTAAGACTTAATATCTCGAAAACATGCATACTTTAAGTGATTAATATCTTGGATAGTAGGACAACTAGAGAGAACAATCAAGAGAGTAATAGCACATGATAACAAGAGCGCAATAGTACTTTTCAAAAGAATATAGCACAATTATCACGTTAAATAAATGGTCATATCACGAGATAGCACGTCACGATAGCACGATAGCACACTCGTAAAGATAGCAGTTTGATTGTCTTTAGATTATCGAGATAACTGACACTTGAGTGTAATGTCGAACACTTTGATCATTAAACTCCCATGGGTACTAGCACTTTCGGGCGCACCTCTCAGGACCATATCGGGCCCTTTATAATGTTGCCCAGCATTGATCATGTTTTTATCTTTAGACAATCAGTCAGATGGCCAATAGAGTACCAAATAATAGATGAGGTAATAGAAGAGATAGATGAGAGTATAGAGAGAACTTGAATAGACAAGAGGATAGAGATAATAGATGAGAACGAGGGTCATGTTCGTAAAACAACGATAAAACGATGATAGTAACGGTTGCTAAACATGCATATTGGGTGCTAGAAGTTTGGTGGACTTCACTAACCGCCCACTGGCCATGCTACGAACACAATCTAGAGGTTCGACGTGATCTCAAGGTAAGAGAGAAATCTAAGGTCGTTGGATCATGCTGATCCCTAAAGGTAAAATAGGTATTGATGGTACAACCTGCTCGTCATAATGGACGTCCACCAAAGCCAAGGAGTCTTACGAAGGCCTTGAACAAGGAGTTCCTGGTCCAATCATGAGTATTCCCAACAGAGAGGTTGTCCAAGTCAAGAAAAATGTGTACAAAAAAGTTTGTCTGTCTTGCCTTCAGTGCTCGAAGGCAGAGGGATGCAATAATGGTATTAAATCAAGCAAATAAAATGCAGCAAGTTCATTTAAAATAATAGGGAAATTAACATGAAATATTTGCACTTAATTACCAGATATATTATTGGGGTGGTTTCTATAAGATCTGTCACGCCCCTCCAATTTAGCAGTGGAATAAATCGGAGGGAGACGCGAACAATGAGTATGGTAATGACAATTGCGCATACTTTCGCAAACATCAGAGCATCTAATGAACAACAATTGAAATAAACAATCTTCGGATTTCATTCATAAAAATCACTAAGACTCCATTACATATCAACATGACTCCGAGTCACTCATCACTATGGTCCTATCCCATTGGTACGTATAACGTCCTTGTTCGACTTACCTGAGACACAATAACAAATAACAAAGGGTGAGTGATAACGCCTAGTAGGACTTAAATCTCAATAGTCAAGCAGGCTTTAAATAATTAGTGCTTTTAAACGCAGAGTAACTAATGATAGAGAGAGTCATGTAAAGTCGAGAAAGTAATAACACAAGTAACATGGTTCAGATAGCAGATGAATCAAGTATAGCACGATGATTAAAGTCAAGTCACGCAATAGCAAGTAATATGTATAGCAAGAAGAGATAGTAGATGGTCATGTAAAGAGTAAATTGCACTTTTGATTAATTTTCATCAATCGAGATAGTATAGCACTTTTGATCAACTTCCGTCAGTCGAAATAGTAATGGCACTTTGGTTATCCGTAGATAGCCGAGAGATAGCATAGCACTTTTATTGTCAATAGACAACAAGAGAGTATAGCACTTTTATTGTCAAGAGACAACGAGAGAGTATAGCACTTGAATGCGATCAAGTCGTGATAGCACGCAATAACTCAAGAGAGCGAGTATCAAGTAGAGCAAGTAGAGAGCACGACAGTAGTCGCTTAATAACAATTCAGTAATAGTCAGTGGCAGTACAGTAACAGTGCAGTACATTTGAATTAACAGACTAACAGTAACAGTGTAACAATCAGATGTCTAGCTATTTCAGAACAGTCAGTCAGCACCGGTGCAATGCAGAACACCGTCTATAGCCCCTGTAGGTATTTTCGGGTGGCTCTCTGCCCCCAGGACTAGATTGGAGCCCCTCGGACACTCTCTGTGCCCTACACAGTATGCATTCAAGTTAGTAGAGTCACAAGACCCTTTTTAGCTCTAGACAGTCATGAACAGTACAAAACAGTAGGAGCCACACAGCTCAAAGGGTACCAAGAGAGTACTAGATGAATAGACGAGAGAGACAATATAGTAGAGTGAACGCGGATAGATGAGCGAGTAGAGTGTAGATGAGAACTTATGGTCATTGCACATGAAACTTCGAGTAACGAGCGATAGTAACAGTTGCACAACACGCGCATACGGTGTTGGCAGTTAGGTGGAATACACAACCCTTCCGCTGGCCTTGTTATGGACAGGTCCAGAGGTCCGGCGTGATTCAAGATAAGAGAGAGAACAATCTAAGGTCGTACGGATCTTACTGATCCCTAGAGTGTATCATAGGTGTTAAGGTACAACCAGCTCATCAACCATGTGGGAATCCATGGACAGAGGAGACTTACGGAGGCCTTGAACAAAGACTCACTAGTCCTGCAGAAGGAGTATCCGACGGAGAGTTCGTCCAAGTCAAGAGAGAGTGTGTATATAGAAACAAGTGCTCGGCGTTCTAGAGGAATTCTAGAACAGTGGAGCGTCGATAACGGTATTCCCAAAACAACGTGAGAAACATAGACAAGTTCATTGAAAATAATGCAATTAATATATATACTTGAAATAAATTGCTAGATGTACATGTGACAATTTTCATGCCAAGTTAAGCCATATAGGATGGTTCAAAGTGAGTGCAAGTGTAAGAGAAAATCATGGGCAAGATAGATCATGTGATTAACTTGAATTAATTAAAATATATTCAATAATTACAACTTCATTTTTTCTATGTACATGACGGTTAATAAGACATGGGGTAACTGTATAATAATAGATCTTGCAAAAAGGTGGGTTTTTACGCAAAAAAGCTGAGATCGCGACGCACCCTTGTAAGGGTCGCGAAGGGATCAGGTGTGAACGCAATGGGGGCTTGTAAGGATCGCGATGGGCATGTCTGAACAGGCAGGCAGATCGCGACAGGTTCTTATGAGGATCGCGACGGTCGTTCGGTCAGGCGGCCAGAACGTGACGGGGTGTCTGTCGCGATCAGATCGAGACATGTACCAGTGTCACGACGGCCCTGAGAATGTGACCTATTGGGCCGTCGCGTTCACAGGTTCTGAACCTGAGTTCGAGCAAGAAAAGGGCTGAGCCTCGGATTGCGGGCCAACTTGTTATAGTTTGACACAGGGTGCTTTAAAAATTAAGAACAAATTGTACACTGCATAAAAAATCTCGAAACCAGTTCTATATAGATATAGACATGTAAGAGCAGTCCTATAAAATCGGAATTAGAAAATAGACAAGGTTTCGGCATGGTTTAATCAAGTTACTTCATAGAGATCATGAAACAGTGCATAGTTGGAGTAAAAGAATTAATTCACAAAGTAAGGTGGATAGAAATTAGGGCTTTTAGGGGCAAAAGATCCCTAATAGCCGTCAGTATCTTCAGTAAAATTTTCGTAGCATGAAGTCAAGTGTACATGGAGAACAAGACTTAACAAGGGGGTTCGGGGACATACTAATTGCAAAACATGAAAAATCAAGGAGAAAATATTGGCTCGATGATAAATCACGAAACTTGAGAGGTTTGTTCCATATCACATGGAACAATCTATAATCAAAATCTCTTTAGTTTTGCTCGTGAGAATGCCTACCTTGATTCGATTTCCACTTCTAGGGCTAGAACGTGAAGAACGGGGTTGAGAGCTTGAAAGGTTCTTCTCCCCACGAAATCTCCTCCTCCTTGGCCTCTCCTCCTGGTCCAGCAATCCCTTGGCACGAGCTAGCGCCGGCCATGAGGGTTTTACGTGGGTATTTAAGCTTCTCCTCTTTCTATTTCCTATTTGGACTATAACTCCTATTAATTCCAAATTTCCTATCTTCTCTTCCCTTTCTAAGCATGAGGGCTTCTATTTGGGTTGGGATGGGAGTTAAATTCATGGCCAACCCATTAGGGTAGGTTTAGGAATCCAATTACAACACAAATTAGCTATTTTACTTATTAAATAACCCCTTTTCTATTTAGGTAATATTTTAGTTACGATTTTAGAGTATTTTCCTATTATTCCTCTTTTAAAAATCTCTATTTTGGTCCAATAAATGTTATATCATCCATTTAACAAAACCCATTATTTATTAGAATTTTATCTTATGGGGTTACCCTTTTTAATTAGGGTATAATAGAGTTACAGATTTTATTATATTTTTCTTACATGATTTTATTCATGGACTATGAGAGGTCCATCGGTCCAATTTCGATAATGGGTCATCAATACTCGATGTTGGAGGTCTTTCTGACATGTTCATTTGATTTATGGGCCCGTCATATTTCTGTGTTAATAGTTTTCCGACTTAGTTTCCATATTTGGATAATTAGTCACGTTGTGACATACATTTGGCCAATCAGATTTTTCGTTGCATGAATTTCTTCGTGGAATACTTAGGGATAATATTTGGGGTTGATTTATAATTTTTACGGAATTTTCCGATGTATTCTTGCACATACGATAATGGTATGTATGTTTCTATTATTTCGATTTAAAGAAATTATTATTTCAAATTTTTAAGTATTAAATTTTCCGGTTGCTACATTCTCTCCCACTTAAAAATAATTTGGTCCCCAAATTCATATGATATGATACGTCTACCAATTTACTATGGATATTTCATTCCATCACCTCCCCCACTTAGGGCTTTGCTATTGCGAAAATAATATGAAATTAAACTAAGGGTTTAGTGACGGTACCTTGTCCACCCTCATTGGCAGGATTTATATCCACAAGGGCTTGTAATTGGCCTTGGCGTGTAGTTTGGTTATTCTTTATTGGACAATCGATGACTCGATGTTGTTGACTTCCACATCGCAAGCATCTGCCCAATTTCTTCCAACAGTTATCAATCTAATGCCCTGGTTTTTTACAAAATTTACAGATTTCCTTCTGCTTCACTTCCCCTTTCATTCTCTTGCTATCTACTGTATTTCTTTCTTTATTATCATTGGGATGAGTAGCACGTTCCCTTTTCAACACCTTCTTCTTATGGATCTTTTCAAGGAGTTCCATAGTGTCCTCGACTAATTGAGCTCTCAATACCATGACTGGATATACTTCAATGTCTAGTGGAGCCATCTTTTATCATAACATAGGTCTCAACCCTTCTAAAAATCTCTTTGCCTTCATCTTTTCCGAACTCACCAAATGTGGTGCATACTGCGCTAGTCTTTCAAATTGCGCTTCGTATTCTGCTACAAACATCATTTGTTGTTTCAAATTGGCGAATTCATTTGCCTTCTTCTCACAAATCCTCTCGGAAAAATATTTGGTGCTGAAGAGTTCTAAAAATTTATCCCACTCTATGTTGATGTCGGGTAATTGTCGACTGGCAGCTTCCCACCAGGCTCTAGCATTGCGGTCCAACTGGAAGGTTTCAGAAGGACTTTCTCCTGTTCTGAACATTACATAACCCTAAAGATCCGTTCCATTGCCTTCACCCAATTTTCAGCTTCATCGGGATCCGGAGTTCCATTAAACCTAGGGGGATTTATTCGTTGAAAGTTCCCATATAAGTCTCCTACCCCATTTCTTTCTCCTACTTGAATCACGTTGTTAAGGGCTTGAGTTAACCCTTGTACGATCTGTTGTAATTTGTGCATTTGTGCAAGCTCGCCAGCCATCTCCTCTGGTTCTTACGAGTAAGAATACTTATTAATGTCTTCTTAAACTTAGGGTGCTTATACATATAGTTAACCTCCTAGCATAACCCCAAGCTTTACCCAATCTCTCACATAGGTATGGCGGTTGACTTAGACACGGTCATGGCAGTTCACCTAGAACATCCCTAGACTTAAAATATCCTAATAAGGACATCCTAGGCTCTGATACCAACTGTCACGCCCCTCCAATTTAGCAGCGGAATAAATCGGAGGGAGACGTGAACAACGAGTATGGTAACGACAATTGTGCATACTTTCGCAAACATCAGAGAATCTAATGAACAACAATTGAAATAAACTCTTGATTTCATTATAAAATCACTAAGACCATTACAATCACTATTTCGGAGCCAATACATAGGGCTCAATGACATCATTTCATTGAAAAAAGAAATCTAAAGCATTAACTATTAGACTCCATTATGCTAGGGTGACTTCATCAACTGACTCTGGGTCACACATCACTCTGGTCCTGTCCCATGGTATGTATAACGTCCATGTCCGACTTACCTGAGACATAATAACAAATAATGAAGGGTGAGCGATAACGCCCAGTAGGACTTAAATCTCAATAGTCAAGCAGGCTTTAAACTTTAAATAATTAGTGCTTTTAAAGGCAGAGTAACTAATGATAGAGAGAGTCATATAAAGTCGAGAAAGTAATAGCACAAGTAACATGGTTCAGATAGCATATGAATCAAGTATAGCATGATGATTAAAGTCAAGTCACACAATAGCAAATAATATGTATAGCAAGAAGAGATAGTAGATGGTTATGTAGAGTAAATTGCACTTTTGATTGATTTTCATCAATCGAGATAGTATAGCACTTTTGATCAACTTTCGTCAATCGAAATAGTAATGGCACTTTGGTTATCCGTAGATAGCTAAGAGATAGCATAGCACTTTTATTGTCAATAGACAACGAGAGTGTATAGCACTTTTATTGTCAAGAGACAACGAGAGAGTATAGCACTTGAATGAGATCAAGTCGCAATAGCATGCAATAACTCAAGAGAGCGAGTATCAAGTAGAGCAAGTAGAGAGCACGACAGTAGTCGCTCAATAATAGTTCAGTAATAGTCAGTGGCCGTACAGTAACAGTGCAGTACATCTGAATTAACAGACTAACAGTAACAGTGTAACAGTCAGATATCTAGCTAATTCAGAACAGTCAGTCAGAACCGGTGCATTGCAGAACACCGTCTATAGCCCCTATAGGTATTTTCGGGTGGCTCTCTTCCCCCAGGACTAGATTGGAGCCCCTCGGACACTCTATGTGCCCTACACAGTATGCATTCAAGTCAATAGAGTCACAAGATCCTTTTTAGCACTAGACAGTCATGAACAATACAAAACAGTAGGAGCCATACAGCTCAAAGGGTACCAAGAGAGTACTAGATAAATAGACAAGAGAGACAAGATAGTAGAGTGAACGTGGATAGATGAGCGAGTACAGTATAGATGAGAACTTATGTTCATTGCACATGAAACATCGAGTAACGAGCGATAGTAACAGTTGCACAACACGCGCGTACGGTGTTGGCAGTTAGGTGGAATACACAACCCTTCCGCTGGCCTCGTTATGCACAGGTCCAGAGGTCCAGCGTGATTCAAGATAAGAGAGAGAACAATCTAAGGCCGTACGAATCTTACTGATCCCTAGAGTGTATCATAGGTGTTAGGGTACAACCAGCTCATCGACCATGTGGGAATCCATGGACAGAGGAGACTTACGGAGGCCTTGAACAAAGACTAACTAGTCCGGCAGAAGGCGTATCCGACGGAGAGTTCGTCCAAGTCAAGAGAGAGTATGTATATAGAAACAAGTGCTCGACGTTATAGAGGAATTCTAGAACAGTGGAGTGTCGATAACGGTATTCCCAAAACATCGCGAGAAATATAGACAAGTTCATTTAAAATAGGGCAATTAATATATATAATTGAAATAAATTGCTAGATGTACATGTGACAATTTTCATGCCAAGTTAAGCCATATAGGATGGTTCAAAGTGAGTGCAAGTGTAAGAGAAAATCATGGGCAAGATAGATCATGTGATTAACTTGAATTAATTAAAATATATTCAATAATTACAACTTCATTTTTTCTGTGTACATGACAGTTAATAAGACATGTGGTAACTGTATAACAATAGATCTTGCAAAAAGGTGGGTTTTTACGCAAAAAAGTTGAGATCGCGACGCACCCTTGTAAGGGTCGTGACAGGATCAGGTGTGAATGCGATGGGAGCTTGTAAGGATCGTGACGGGCATGTCTGCATAGGCAGGCAGATCGCGACAGGTTCTTATGAGGATCGCGACGGTCATTCGGTCAGGCGGCCAGAACGCGACGGGGTGCCTGTCGCGATCAGATCGCAATAGGTACCAGTGTCGCGATGGCCCTGAGAATGCGACCTATTGGGCCGTCGCGTTCTCAGGTTCTGAGCCTGAGTTCGAGCGGGAAAAGGACTGACCCTCGGATCGCGGGCCAACTTACTATAGTTTGACACAGGGTGCTTTAAAAATTAAGAACAAATTGTACATTGCATAAAAAATCTCGAAACTAGTTCTATACAGATCTAGACATGTAAGAGTAGTCCTATAAAATCGGAATTAGAAAATAGACGGGGTTTCGGCATGGTTTAATCAAGTTACTCCATGGAGATCATGGAACAGTGCACAGTTGGAGTAAAGGAATTAATTCGCGAAGTAAGGTGGATACAAATTAGGGCTTTTAGGGGCAAAATATCCCTAATAGCCGTCAATATCTTTAGTAAAATTTTTGTAGCATGAAGTCAAGTGTACATGGAGAACAAGACTTAACAAGGGGGTTCGGGGACATAATAATTGCAGAACATGAAAAAGCAAGGAGAAAATATTGGCTCGATGATAAATCACAAAACTTGAGGGGTTTGTTCCTATCACATGGAACAATCTACAGTCAAAATCCCTTTAGTTTTGCTCGTGAGAATGCCTACATTGACTCAATTTCCTCTTATAGGGCTAGAACTTGAAGAACGGGGTTGAGAGCTTGAATGGTTCTTCTCCCCACGAAATCTCCCCCTCCTTGGCCTCTCCTCCTGGTCCAGAAATCCTTTGGCATGAGCTAGGGCCGGCCATGAGAGTTTTAGGTGGGTATTTAAGCTTCTCCTCTTTCTATTTCCTATTTGGACTATAACTCCTATTAATTCCGAATTTCCTATCTTCTCTTCCCTTTCTAAGCATGAGAGCTTCTATTTGGGTTGGGATGGGGGTTAAATTCGTGGCCAACCCATTAGGGTAGGTCTAGGAATCCAATTACAACACAAATTAGCTATTTTACTTATTTAATAACCCCTTTTCTATTTAGGTAATATTTTAGTTACGAATTTAGAGTATTTTCCTATTATTCCTCTTTTAAAAATCCTTATTTTGGCCCAATAAATTTTATATGATCCATTTAACGCAACCCATTAATTATTAGAATTTTATCTTATGAGGTTACCCTTTTTAATTAGGGTATAATAGAGTTACGGATTTTATTATATTTTTCTTACTTGATTTTATTCATGGACTATGAGAGGTCCATCGATCCAATTCTGATAATGGGTCATCAATACCCGATGTTGGAGGTCTTTCTGACATGTTCATTTGATTTACGGACCCGTTATATTTCCGTGTTAATAGTTTTCCGACTTAGTTTCCATATTTGGATAATTAGTCACGTTGTGACGTACATTTGGCCAATCAGATTTTTTCGTTGCACGAATTTCTTCGTGGAATACTTAGGGATAATATTTGGGGTTGATTTTTAATTTTTACGGAATTTTCCGATGTATTCTTGCACATATGATAATGGTATGTATGTTTCTATTATTTTGATTTATAGAAATTATCATTTCAAATTTTTAAGTATTAAATTTGCTGGGTTGCTACAAGATCTCATGGCAAAAATTCATGTTTGATGTGTGCATGTGAGAGAGAATCAAAGTAGCATATGAGAGGATCAAGTGCATGGCTTTTATTAAACATTTCATGTCCATGATGAACTATTTCCTTTTACTGCATTTTCAATCTTAACAGGATGTATAGACACTGTACCAAGACAAGAACATGATAAATCTAGGGTTCTAGTGCAAAAGACATGAACGTGAGGCACCCTTTAAAGGAATGTGACGGGGTCAATAGGGCCTTTAAAGGAACGTGATGGGATCTCTAGGACAGACAGGATGAACGCGGCGCAGGATCCTGTTGCGTTAAGAATGTGACGGGTTACCTTGTCGCGACCCTATTGAGAACGTGACCTATCAGGCCATCGCATTCTCAGGGTTCCTACCCGAGCCCAAAAGGGAAATCAGGTCTCCTTGGATTGTGGTCCAATCCTCTAAGGGCTTGACACAATTACTTTTAAAAATTAATATCAAATCGTATACTTGATATAAAATCATGAAATCAATTTTCAACAAAACTAGACTCACAAGAGTACTGACAGTAAGGAGTAATCGGATTTTAATCATGGTATTAACATGCTGTGAACAAGTTCTTTCACGACAAACCACAAATATGACACAGTGATGAAAAGAGATTTAATTCAAAAATAGTACTTGATAAAAATTGGGGAAAAACATGTCAATAGATTCCTGACATCATGTAATATGTACAGTAAAAGTTTATCAAGCATAGACAGAGATTTAAGATGCACATGAAGGGTCGGTTACATGTTCTTAATAGAACTTCAAACATGAAATTGACAAGATAGGCTCGTTAGAAATTGGGGAAAACATTGGGCTTTCATAGCTAGGATCCTAGACTATCTAGGGTCGAGTTTAATTTACTTTTGCTTGAGAGATTGCCTACCTTTGAGCGCTTTTGTGATCCTAGGATATGAACAAGAAGAACACGAACATGCTCCCTTCCAATCCTTACTTCTCCTTAATCTCCTCGTCCAAAAGTCTCCCTTCCACGTCCTTCAAGATCCAGAAGATCAATAGGGTTGGCCAAGAACGAGATTAGGGTGTATTTGTATGTTTAGGGTTGACAAGTCTCCTAAAACTCTTACTCTTACTCCAACTCCAAATTTCTTATATTTATCTAACTTTTTCTTAGCATTTATCCTTCTATTGGCTTGGGGTGGGCTCTAAATTTGTGGTCAACAAGTTAGGATAGTGTTAGAACTCTTTATGGGTCTTATTAGTGATTAACTTGACTCTTTTAAATTTATTAATAATTTTGTTATGAATTTTGGCTTATTTATCACTAATTTATCATTGGACTCTTGCTTTACATCAAGGAAAGCCCATCACTTGTTTTTGCTTAATGGGTTTTAATTTATTCACAATTTTCTTTAATTTAAATTTATTTATTTCAATTAAAAATTGAGAGTTTCTACACATGATTATCATAATCGTCCTTAATATATTTCAATATCATTCTTTATCTCATGAATATCATATTTTTCATCGCTTCATAAAGATTTACACTGAGTTTCAACTTCATCATGCATGTTTTGATCATGTTCAGTCGAAGCTTACTTCGTCGTATACGAAACTAGCTTCGTCATATCTGAAGCTACACTTTGTCATATCCGAAGTCCACTTCATCATATACGAAGCTACACTTCATCATGCATATTTTGTTTGTGATCAGTCGAAGTCCAACTTTGTCATATACGAAGCTAACTTCGTCATATCCGAAGTTCTATATGAAGTTCACTTCGACTGACTGCGTGTTTCAGCTTCGACCAACAACGTTAATTTATGTACATCTGAAGTTACACTTTGTCATATCCGAAGAACTTCGACCGACTACGTTGTTTTTATAAATCCTATTGCTTAATTAATGAGTGCATAACTATCTGCATAAATAATCTTCAAGTGCACTATAATAATATCACAGAAGAATATATTTTATAAACACTATGTTTGGATATCGCATATGTTCTTCTGCTTGCTCGAAAATTTTCGAAGTCTACCACTTATACATATATCATACTGACTCCGACTCCCAAAAAGTCGAAGTGTGATACCCACTCCAACTTCTGAAAAGTCGAAGTGTGATACCTACTCCGACTCCTCTACAGTCGAAGTCTCTATAGTTGATGTTTCATATCGATTACTGTTATTTTGTTGTATCTTACTCCAAGTCCTATAAAGTCAAAGTATGATATCGACTGTTGAACAACTGGAGACGTACTTTGACTCCTTGAAAGTCGAAGTAAGGTATCAACTTCTGTTATCAATTGTACTTGTTTTCTATAATGATCGTTGTTACATTTGCAGTAATTAATGTATTATTATTATTCCAGTTATCTTTCTAATCCTTATGGAATCATTTAATGAACAAGATTAATATATGATTTACAATGTGATATCCTCTTGTTATCTGAACGATAATGAAGATTGTACTTCTCCATTCTTAATTATTTAATATCTTCTGTTATAACCATATCTAAAGTGTAGATTCATATTGAATTTTTCAAGACAACTATATGTCTTGCAAAGACATTTGTAAGCGTCCTTCAGAATGTCAAGTTTTCATATTTTAAGGAAAAGCTCCTTTGCAGTTGTATTGTGTGCTAAGTAGGTGTCCATTCCTCTTTAATTCTCACCTACCCAGTATTGTTCAAAGGACAGACTTTCTCTCTGGAATTGATGGATATCTCTTGCAAATGACTTGTCTCTTACTTTCTATTATTATTATATCTCTCACAAGTTTAACCCCGAGATAGAGAAAAGACTTTGCATGGTATGGTGCTTGTAGATATCTAGGGAACTTGTCTGAATAGAACCATACAGCTACCCATATAGCCTGGAAGTCGTTGGTGTAAGACCCGGCTTCCCGACTTTCCATCCGATGTCTGGGATGACAGGCCACTAACGCGTCTAGGCTGGGTGACGCGTTAGTGTCGCGTCGTCGGTGTCCGACACGACAGTTATCCTTGTCGCGACGAGCTTGTGCATCACGTTCTTGTCGCACCTTGCTTCTCCGTCACATCTTCGTGTCGCGCCCAGTCAACGGGTCACGACAGTGTTCCATGCTTTCGGTTGTCTGATGCCTGTTAGGGTGGCAGGCATGTCAGTACGACTTGTCGCGTTGTCGCAGCGCCCGTGGGGGACCCGTTCTTGTCGCGGTGTGTTGACCCGTCGCGTTAAGGTCCTTAACGTGATCCGTCGCCCCATCACATCTTGGGTGCCGAAGGCATAATGTAACGTCGCACGTTTTTCGGATCCCCGTGGATCCAGGTTTAGCGGGATTGGTGGCCGATGTGAGGCCCATTAGTGTTGTGTGTTTCTTATTAGATCCTTACCGGGTTTGGTTATGGGTCTGTGTTGGTGTTCAGTACGGTGGACATCAACAGTGTGTTGGCGTCCATGTGGGTGACGTCGACTTTGTGTTGGCGGCCATGGTGTGCCGTTAACATGGTTTTAGCGTCCATCGATGTAGACGTCCATTGCTTGAACTTGGCGTCGAGAGATGTGGACGTCTGTGGGGTGGCGGTTTGGTTAGCGGCATATGTGTTGACGTTAACCTGACGCACCTGTGTTTTTATGGCAGACCCGAGCCATGTTCTTTCCCCTCTCTCTCCATTCCTCTTCCCCCACCTTCACCCTTGAGCTTCTTCGCGAGTTCGGACGGTCGGCGGGAGCTCGTGAGAAGGCTGTGGTGCGCGTGGTAGCTGCAGATCGGGCGGGGAATGGAGGATTGGAGTGCGGTGTTCGTGGGGCATTTCTTGGGTTTCGGCGTGATTCAAGGTTTTTCGAGAGTTTAATTGCGTTTCTGAGGTAGGGGACGAACCCTGTTAGCTTGTTAGAAACATTAAAACATGACTTAACTACTTGAATCAGCATTTTTAATGTATTTTCGGATTAAGTTGCACCATGAAGGGATAATGGGTGGTTTGAGTAATTTAATGTACGAAGCATGCTGTGTTGGGTTGTTTTGGGTTTATGCATGTTTGAAGAACCGTTCCAATACATTTTCTTGTAGTTTTAACGGTTGGAAAACCTGTAGAGCTGGATTAGGGTTTCTGCAGGGTTTAAGGCCGGAGAACTTGGCGTCAAGATCGCTTATCGCCAAGCTCATCAGCCGAGATATAAACGACTACATCGCTTGCCGTCTATTTCTTATAAGCGGCAGTCGATGTTGCCGCCAACTTGTGCATGTACTCATGCAGTGTGGTTTACGTAGCTTTTCTAGATATGAGTATTGTGTGTTTGTGTGTGCATGGCGATGACCGGTGTGAGCCAGTGCACTTGTTATGCTCTTGGAGCATACTGCTCATGTAATGGGCATGTTTTACGTGAATGATATGTGATGTGCGTAATTGCTTTACGTAGTATGTGTGGTGCATTGGCACTCGTGGCACTCTTGGAGTGTGTTGGACATCTATTTTATGTGGTAGATGTGTGGTACACCAACCAGGGTGTAATATACACGTGTTGTTTACGTGGTTTGAGTGTGTGTGTACTACACACTTTGTTGAAAAGTAATTCTTATAATTTGTCGTAGTAACTGGGCAGTAAGGTTCCTGTGTGAGCCTAGCCATGACTTTGTGGTGTTTGGGCAGTGAAGGTCGATACCGACCTAGCCCTGGTCCGTTGTTGTCTTTTGAATCATATTATATTGATTCATGAAGTAAGTGGTGTGTGTTGCCACGGTGGTCATGAGATGACCAATGATAGGCAAGTTTGTGGTTCAGGTATGTGTTGGTGTGGGATAGCTTTGGGGTCACACGGTGACCGATGTTAAGCTAATCCTAACACTTGTATATCGTAAATTATAAGTAAAGGCTATATGTGTAAGTATCGTGGTTTGTGCTAGCCGAGTGTGGTGGTCAGGCGCCTCTTCCGGAATGCCTCTCTAGTCGGGTACCCCAGGTTCTTTGTGAGCCAGGCACATGTGTTTGTTGTGCTCAGGGTTTTGTCCCGGTACTGGTGTTGTACCGTCGAGGTCTGTGTCGTCTTCCTGGACACCCTCACTCCTGAGTTTGAGTTGTATGTCCGGCTGAGGGAAAGACGGCAGTGGGACAGCGACTTCCCAGAGTTTGTTCTTGTGTCGCTTGTAGCGCGCTCGTAGTTGGGGGTACGGACACCAGTAGACGTCACTGGTCCCCAGCTAGTCCTGTTTTCCAGTGCCTCACTTTAGAGTGCTCCGGCCAGAGACTCTAGAGGTGCCAGGCATGGGCCTACAGTTGTGTGTCTGCAGGTGTGGTGTTGGTTGGTCTCCACAGTTGTTTGATTTCTTCCTTGTGGAGTGGCAGTTGGACCTTTCGTCCGTGACTGCGAGGTTGAGAGGTTGTTCTTGTGTTGTGTTGTCTGGGTTGGATATTGGCCTGATCTGCCAGTAGTCCGTTCCCGTGTGGTGGCATCGTTTCCTTCCGACTCGTGCTTTGCTACTTGTCGTGAGTTTGTGGTTTATGACTCGTGGTCGAGGTTTGACTCGTTTAAGGTGCGCCCTGGTGTTAGCACAGTTGTGACTGAGTTGTGGTTGTGTGACTTGCCGGTTGAGGTTTTACCTGTAATGTTGTGCCTAAATGATAGTATAATATAATTGTGGTCCAGTATGGTGTTTACCACCTTCCTGTACCCTTTGTTCGGGTGTTTGTGTTGTGGTACCTCAGAGTAGCAAGTATATGTTCCCTTCGTGGGTTACTTTGTAGTTTTGTGGTGATACATTGTGTACCAACCTTTTTAGGTTCTCGTGTGTTGTGGAGGTCTTGTGGTTTGACCTGCCACTTGTTGTATCCTAACTGTTTTAAGTAGATCTTTGTTTATATTTTATTATGGATTAGTTTGTGATTATTAATTATGTTACCTTTGTGGGTATTTTGCCGATGAGGCTTATGGCTTAGGCATATTGTGGTTTAGTAGAGCTATGCTCCGTGGAGGCCGTGTGAGACCTTCCACTTGTTGAGTTTTACTCTTCTTGGGTATGATTCCAATTATAACTTTATTGTGTTATGGATTGGCTTTGTGGTAGCCAGTTCTGTTACCTTGTATGTAGTATCCGATGTAGTGTGGTTTGGAGTGTAAAGGACCAGCTCTTTGTTAGCAGTCCTGTTATTCAAGTACTTGAGGTTTGCCTGTGAAGCTTGCAGCTTAGGCAGTAACCTGCCTGTGTGGCTTATAGTTTAGGCAACCAGTTGTTGTAGCAGTGTGCCAGTGAGACTGTGGTTTAGGCACTTTAGTAGTTGGTCTGACTAATGATATTATGTTAGTCCTGTAGTCCTACTCTTCTTCTGAAGACTTTGTGTTTATAATCATAATTATGTTCAATTGTTATTTATTGTAATGATGTGAGCATGAAATGGTTTGGCTATTGTTATTGCCAGTGAGACCCATTGGGGTTGAGGTGTCTATGGTTGCAGTGTTGTTTTGGGTAGCCCCTACTGAGCCAGTGACTTGTTGAGGCTCACTCCCCTACAGTTCTTTTCAGGGATTGCCGAGTGTTTGGCTTGCAGCAGCGTTGTGTCAGACTTGTACCACCAGCAGTAGTTTAGTAGTTAGTGTTGTGTGAACTTGTGCTCCCTCGGGGTATGCCCCAGGTAGTTGTACTTTTTAACTTGGACATGTATTAATGTAATGGGACAATTGTATAAATTTGTGAATAGATATGAGCACATGTACTTTCTTGTGTCTTATATTCTTATGGTTTGTCTTTTATACTCTTACTGGACACGTGTGTGAGATATCCCTTGCGAGACTTCGGTCCGTTCGCGGGAGGCGGATCTGGATATGGAGCCTTATTGGGCATAAGTACTCCGGTCCGTCACAGTTGGTATCAGAGCAATGTCCAGTTAGAATATGAAAAGACATTGAAAGTACAATGTCTCAATACATGGATTAGTGTCCACTGCTGGTAGTAAGTCTGAGGTTTTGTGTGATATAAAGTAGTTTTTACGTGAGCTTTTGGCACGTAAACCGTGTGTTTCTGTTTGTTAGATTGGCAGTTGTGAGCAGTTGTTGTGCCACAATGTGGATAGTAGCATAAGTTGTGTGGTAGCATCCTGGCACTAGTGCAGTTAAAGCAGTTAAAGTATAGGGTATTTCTGTGATAGATCAGTTTGGTTATTAAAGATTTGCAGTTAGAGGAATTGAAGAGATTAACAAGTTTGGATATGGAATTCAGTAAGTAAGTTATAATGAGATAGAAAGTTGGCAGAGACAGGTGCATGGTAACAAGGTGATAAGGAACAGGTCAGTTTGTGTGATAAGTTGTAGTTGAGAACCTCAGTAAATGTATTGTGGCATTAGAGATTCGAGTCAGATGATATTAAGAAACAGTGTGTATGGAAATGTGATTAGAGTTATAAAAAGTTTGATATGATTAAGAAAGGCAGATCAGCTTTACAAGAAGTATCAGTACATAAAAGAGTAGTAATTTATGGCAGATAGATTAAATATGCCTGAGATCAGAAATCTGAGAAAAGTGTTGTTATGAATAATGATGATAGCAGGAAGTGTGATATGAAGATTTGTATAAATATGTATTGAAAGGATTAGTTGAACAAAGAAAGAGAGAAAGGAAGGATTAATGTGCAATAAGAATTTGTGAAAATTGCACAAGAGGAATATTTAGTTGATGATTGGCAGTTTAGATAAAGAAAAGATATGGATTAAGGAAAGGAAGAATTTTGCAAATGATGAAGTGAATAAGGTCAGATGAGTCAGAAAATGTCAGTTAAAGTTTGCATATTGGTGCAAAGAAATGATTTAATTGAGCAGAAAGGAATTGTTAATAAGATATTCCAGAGTTTCATGCAGGAGCAGGAATAAATTAATTAAAGAGTATTTGGAAAGGTTATGCAACAAAGCTATGGGAATTAGCCAGAATGTCAGTAAAGTAGGAAAGATATATGAAAAGCGCAATATGTCAATAGTGGTTTGGCAGATCAGAAATTGCAGTAATTTCTTCAGCATAAATTAATTGAATGGGATGATTTGAGAAGCAGTTGAAGCCAGAAGAAAGCAATTGAAAGTAATACTGTGAACAGAAATTGTGGAATATTTTGCAAAAGTGTTCAGTGTGATCAGAGTAGCGCAGCGAAAGCAGAAGTAAAGAAAGATTTAATACTCAGAGATTGTTTAAGTTTGCTTGAATAAGGAGAAAGTGTAAAGTTTTGCGCAAGGGAATAAAGGAACAGAGTTTATTATGATTTTCTAATCAGAAATTGGCTTTAAGAAGTATGAGCAGAATAATATGAAAGGGCAGGAAATTCAAAGATGGTGATTGGTTTTCTTTGAAGAGGTGTCAGTTGCGAATGTAAATGTAGATGAGGCAGGATAACAGCAAGCAGTGATAAATGGAAAAAGAAAATGGTGGCATGAAAGAGTATTACAGTGTAAGATATTCAAGAAAGGTAAAGTGGTCTCGGAAGAAATGTTGTAAACACAACCCAAAAATTCTGGAAGCAGGTTCAGTCCAAGGAGATAAAGTGCCATTGGCAACGTAGGATCGCCTACGGTTGAAAACTAAAGAAAGGTAATGGAATCGACAGAACAGAGTAATTGTGAGATGAATTGAAAGACTAAAGCAGAGAAAGAGTATCCTACTTGTTTTGTGTTCGGCTTTATTTGTTCTTAGGTGATAATTCGGATTGTTGTGATTTGTTTTATATGTCGAGGACGACATTTGTTTTTAGGTGATAATAATGTAACGTCGCGCATTTTCCGGATCCCCGTGGATCCAGGTTTAGCGGGATTGGTGGCCGATGTGAGGCCCATTAGTGTTGTGTGTTTCTTATTAGATCCTTACCGGGTTTGGTTATGGGTCTGTGTTGGTGTTCAGTACGCTGGACATCAACAGTGTGTTGGCGTCCATGTGGGTGACGTTGACTTTGTGTTGGCGGCCATGGTGTGCCGTTAACATGGTTTTAGCGTCCATCGATGTAGACGTCCATTGCTTGAACTTGGCGTCGAGAGATGTGGACGTCTGTGGGGTGGCGGTTTGGTTAGCGGCATATGTGTTGACGTTAACCTGACGCACCTGTGTTTTTATGGCAGACCCGAGCCCTGTTCTTTCCCCTCTCTCTCCCTTCCTCTTCCCCCACCTTCACCCTTGAGCTTCTTCGCGAGTTCTGACGGTCGGCGGGAGCTCGTGGGAAGGCTGTGGTGCGCGTGGTAGCTACAGATCGGGCGGGGAATGGCGGATTGGAGTGCGGTGTTTGTGGGGAGTTTCTCGGGTTTCGGCGTGATTCAAGGTTTTTCGGGAGTTTAATTGTGTTTCTGAGGTAGGGGACGAACCCTGTTAGCTTGTTAGAAACATTAAAACACGACTTAACTACTTGAATCAGCATTTTTAATGTATTTTCGGATTAAGTTGCACCATGAAGGGATAATGGGTGGTTTGAGTAATTTAATGTACGAAGCATGCTGTGTTGGGTTGTTTTGGGTTTATGCATGTTTGAAGAACCGTTCCAATACATTTTCTTGTAGTTTTAACGGTTGGAAAACCTGTAGAGCTGGATTAGGGTTTCTGCAGGGTTTAAGGCCGGAGAACTTGGCGTCAAGATCGCTTGTCGCCAAGCTCATCAGCCGAGATATAAACGGCTAGATCGCTTGCCGTCTATTTCTTATAAGCGGCAGTCGATGTTGCCGCCAACTTGTGCATGTACTCATGCAGTGTGGTTTACGTAGCTTTTCTGGTTATGAGTATTGTGTGTTTGTGTGTGCATGGCGATGACCGGTGTGAGCCAGTGCACTTGTTATGCTCTTGGAGCATACTGCTCATGTAATGGGCATGTTTTACGTGAATGATATGTGATGTGCGTAATTGCTTTACGTAGTATGTGTGGTGCGTTGGCACTCGTGGCACTCTTGGAGTGTGTTGTCCATGTGGACATCTGGTTTATGTGGTAGACGTGTGGTACACCAACCAGGGTATAATATACACGTGTTGTTTACGTGGTTTGAGTGTGTGTGTACTACACACTTTGTTGAAAAGTAATTCTTATAATTTGTCGTAGTCACTGGGCAGTAAGGTTCCTGTGTGAGCCTAGCCATGACTTTGTGGTGTTTGGGCAGTGAAGGTCCATACCAACCTAGCCCTGGTCCGTTGTTGTCTTTTGAATCATATTATATTGATTCATGAAGTAAGTGGTGTGTGTTGCCACGGTGGTCATGAGATGACCAATGATAGGCAAGTTTGTGGTTCAGGTATGTGTTGGTGTGGGATAGCTTTGGGGTCACACGGTGACCAATGTTAAGCTAATCCTAACACTTGTATATCGTAAATTATAAGTAAAGGCTATATGTGTAAGTATCGTGGTTTGTGCTAGCCGAGTGTGGTGGTCCGGCGCCTCTTCCGGAATGCCTCTCTAGTCGGGTACCCCAGGTTCTTTGTGAGCCAGGCACATGTGTTTGTTGTGCTCAGGGTTTTGTCCCGGTACTGGTGTTGTACCGTCGAGGTCTGTGTCGTCTTCCTGGACACCCTCACTCCTGAGTTTGAGTTGTATGTCCGGCTGAGGGAAAGACGGCAGTGGGACAGCGACTTCCCAGAGTTTGTTCTTGTGTCGCTTGTAGTGCGCTCGTAGTTGGGGGTACGGACACCAGTAGACGTCACTGGTCCCCAGCTAGTCCTGTTTTCCAGTGCCTCACTTTAGAGTGCTCCGGCCAGAGACTCTAGAGGTGCCAGGCATGGGCCTGCAGTTGTGTGTCTGCAGATGTGGTGTTGGTTGGTCTCCATAGTTGTTTGACTTCTTCCTTGTGGAGCGGCAGTTGGACCTTTCGTCCGTGACTTCGAGGCTGAGAGGTTGTTCTTGTGTTGTGTTGTCCGGGTTGGATATTGGCCTAATCAGCCAGTAGTCCGTTCCCGTGTGGTGGCGTCGTTTCCTTCCGACTCGTGCTTTGCTACGTGTCGTGAGTTTGTGGTTTATGACTCGTGGTCGAGGTTTGACTCGTCTAAGGTGTGCCCTGGTGTTAGCACAGTCGTGACTGAGTTGTGGTTTGTGTGACTTGCCGGTTGAGGTTTTACCTGTAATGTTGTGCCTAAATGATAGTATAATATAATTGTGGTCCAGTATGGTGTTTACCACCTTCCTGTACCCTTTATTCGGGTGTTTGTGTTGTGGTACCTCAGAGTAGCAGGTACATGTTCCCTTCGTGGGTAACTTTGTAGTTTTGTGGTGGTACATTGTGTACCAACATTTTTAGGTTCTCGTGTGTTGTGGAAGTCTTGTGGTTTGACCTGCCACTTGTTGTATCCTAACTGTTTTAAGTAGATCTTTGTGTTGCCCAGCTAGCTAGCCCAGAGGGGGGGTGAAAGGGTTGTTAAAATTTCGATCTCTGATTAAAACCTGTTTACTGAAAAGATTACACAACTTAATAACGAGGTTAGAGTTAGAGCAAATAAGACAACAATCACACAAAGCACATCCACAAGACACAAGGATTTTTATCCTGGTTCGGAACTCCTCTCCACAGGAGACCTAAGTCCAGTCCCTGAGCAATGCCTCAGGATTTCACTACCAAGGATACAATCCCCCTTAAGGATCCTTACACCCAGCCTCAAATGGTCTTCCTTCAACCTGAAGGGAAAACAACCACCCTGGATGCCACCAGGTCTTCCTTCGTCCAGAAGGGAACACAACTAAAGAAGAGAGAGTGTAGGAACAGGCTTCAGACTCTAGCTTGACCAGCTACAAGCTGAAGCTACCAAGACCCGAGAGAGAAAGAGATTTAACAAGGTTTTCTCTCCAAGGACTACACAAGCTCTCACAAATAAAATCTCCTTTTATCACTGAGAGCTAAGAGCTAAGAGCTAAGAACAAGGTTGGAGTGGAAGCTTCGCTCTTGTTTCAATCTTCTGAAGACTCGAAGAGATGGTGTTCTTTCTTTTCGAATTGCAAGCGTTGTTATTTTTTGTCTTCTCCGTCTTGAGTCTTATTTAAACTTCAGATTCAAATTTGAACGTTGAAGAATCCGTTGTCTCTTATCCTGGTGTACGTTAGACTGGTCACCAAGGAAGCTTCTGATCTTCAGTCTTTTATCCTTTAGTACACGCCAGAGAAATGTTTTAGAATCTTGTATCTTGAATCCAACGTTGTACAGATGAGTCTTGTCAGATATCTGCAAGCATATCAACAATAAATAGTGGACAGCTGGGACTGCCGTCGATTGTTAGTTACAGATGGAACAGATATGCAATATATAGCAAAGCTCCTTTCTGTCTAAAAAGTACGTAGACAGAGTAGCATAAAAATGGAAGATATTGTCTGCATGCATGGGAGATACGATCAGAGAGCATTTAATGCGTAGCAGTCAACAGACGAGATATGACTTTGACTTTTCAACGCTATTAAAAACATTATACTGATACAGCAAGAAATTCGATATAAATAATCCCGATGCCTTCATGACTTATGAAATCGTTATGCGATAACAGACAAATCGTTATGACAGAGCATTATCACATTATAATGATGAAATCGTTATGAGTTATAGCAAGTCGTTATGAACACTTATCAAGTAGTTATGAACTGTAAAGAAATCGTTATGAACATCAAAGAAATCGTTACAGCAATCAAGTCGTTACGAGTTTCAAAGAAATCGTTACGAGATTTAAAGAAATCGTTACAGCTATCAAGTCGTTACAAGTTTCAAAGAAATCGTTACGAGAACTCTTAACAAATCGTTGCACGAAGCAAATCGTTATGAGATGTAAGTGTTGAGTTTCTAAGAAATCGTTGTGAAACAATTAAGAAGTCGATATGAAATGCAAGTCGTTATGACAGTACAGAAATCGTTATGAAACTCTTAACAAATCGTTACACAAAGCAAATCGTTATGAGATGTAAGTCGTTGAGTTTCTAAGAAATCATTGTGAAACACTTAAGAAATCGATATGAAATGCAAGTTGTTATGACAGCACAGAAATCGTTATGAAACTCTTAACAAATCGTTACACGAAGCAAATCGTTATGAGATCTGAGGAAATCGTTACGGCTAGAGAGTCGTTGCGAGTTCTAAAGAAGTCGTTACGAGGTCTAAAGAAATCGTTACGGCTAGAGAGTCGTTGCGAGTTCTAAAGAAGTCGTTACGAGGTCTAAAGAAATCGTTCCAGCTAGAGAGTCGTTGCGAGTTCTAAAGAAATCGTTACGAGGTCTAAAGAAATCGTTACGGCTAGAGAGTCGTTGTGAGTTCTGAAGAAATCGTTACGAGGTCTAAAGAAATCATTACGACAGTCAAGTCGTTACGGGTTCTAAAGAAATCGTTACGAGGTCTAAAGAAATCGTTACGACAGTCAAGTCGTTACGGGTTCTAAAGAAATCGTTACGAGGTCTAAAGAAATCGTTACGACAGTCAAGTCGTTACGGGTTCTAAAGAAATCGTTGTGATGTCTTAAAGAATCGTTGCGATATCGATTTGTTTTGAATTTTCCGGTCAGAGAGGAAATCGTTCTGCTTATCAAAGAAGTCGATACAAAGACTTGGACAGAATGTGAGATGAGACTTACCTGATTGTCTTGAACTTTCATTTTTCTTTTATTTCCTGTTCTCAAGGCTCAAGTAATCCATTAGTACTATTTTGTTAATCATCAAAATTAATATATAAATAAATGAATTATTTATTATGGGGACAGTTTGGTCATCAATCTCCCCCTTTTTGATGATGACAAAATATACTAAACATCATATAACAAACAAAACATAACATGTTTTTCAGAATAGCTTTAGTTTCTCCCCCATTTTGTCAATAAGCAAAAAGATAGGCGATGAGACAAAGAAGAGAGAAATTATTGAATTAAGTGCGAGAAAGATAGTACATAGGAGACAATAAAGAGGCATGCTGTGAGATGACAGCCCATGCCTTGATCTCAAGATCTTCAAAAGTTTGTTGGAAAACTCCAGAGGCAACTGAAAAATTAGGACCCATGGAGGGGGTGGCCCTTTGAATGTATAAAGTCCGTTGCTGATCCAAGAACTCTGCATACTGATCTGGATCCAGGATGAATCTGAAGTAAGTGCTTTTTCCAAAACTAGCTCTATGGAGAAATCTATCCAGAGAGATGGGATAGAAGATCTGCTTATCAAGGAGGTCCTGCTTCAGAGCATAAAAGGCATTGTATCTAGCTGCCCACTGAACATAGATCTCCTGGATTGGAGTTATGGAGTTGAGATCCAAGAAAACTTCTACTAAAAGAAGTGGCTTGCACTGATGGGCTAGATCACTATTAATTGATTCCAAGTGAAGACGGGGGGCAATGTATAGCTTTTCCCATTCTGAGGGAGAAAGCCTCTCACACTCAGACATGAGTGGAGCCAAAGTTTGAGCAGAAATGCGGCCAGAGTGGTATTCTCTGAAGATGAACCGTAAGAAGGAGGGTAATCTGCCCTGCTTGGCTGACATCCGGCCCATCTGCCTTGCAAACATGTCCAGTGCATGAGAACCTGCATCTGAATCAAATACTAAGGAATGCAACTTTGGCAGAAGAACTGGAGTATCCACCTTGAAGGATGCAAATTCTATCTTGAGTGGAAGGTTCACAGGGTGCTCTGTTCTTAGAGAGACAATGGTGGAATTGAACTGGCTAAACTGAACTTCAGGCAGCTTGTTCAAGTAGCAGAAATCACTGTAAAGCTGGAAGTTCTTGGCAATCCGAATCTCTTTCAGAATGAAGGATCCCCAAGCGTTTTTATGCTGAATGACAAACCACTCAGAAAGAGTGAGTGGATGAGGTCTGTGGGTGAGAGATTCTGCCCTGGCAGTCAAAAACTTTGCATACTACGCCTTATTGCCCTTGACATTTGCCCACTGCTCTCAGTCTTGAACTCAGTGCCCTCAAGGATTTTGGATTTCTGGATGTGGGTCAACTGGGTAAGAGGAAGAGTAATGTTTAGGTGTTCGGATAGGTTAAGGAAGGGAATGCCATAGATGGTGGAGAGAATGCACTTCTGAAGGTATTCTTTATAGATTGGTCTTCTTTGAGGCTCGAGGGTAAGAGAGTACCAAAGAGGAGGAAATAAAGGTACAGAGAGGGTGCGAACAGATGAGGAAGTTTTCCTCTTTTTCTTGGCAGGACTGGGAGGATCAGTCCTGTGAATGTGAGTGGAGGTGGAGAGAATTGAAATAAGGGTGTTTCTCTCAAAATCATCCGAAATATTGGTGTCAAAAACACCAAGAAGTAGAGGTTTTTCCGGAAAGACATAGACAGAAGAAGGAGGAGTAGGAGGATAGAAGAGGTGTTTGGGATTGAAGGATGAAGTGGGTTGAATTGGAGTGGTTTGAGTTTGAGGTGATGAAGGTGAGAAGGATGATGGAGCTGAGGTGTGAGAAGGAGTGGGAGAGAAGGTAGGTTGAGATGAAATGATAGAGGATGATGGTTGGGTGCGAGGTACTGGGTGTTTTATAGTTGGTGGAGCAGGAGGGGCTGTGAGAGGAGAGGTAGGTGAGGACAAAATTGGAGTTGCAAGATTTGAAGTGTCAAGGGCCGAAGTAGCTGTCATGGGCTCTTTCCCTTTGGCTTCTCTGACAACTGAAGAGGGTCCTGATGACCCTGAAGCTTGCCCTGATGGCCCTGGTGGCCCTGTTGGCCGAGAGACTTCTGCTGGAGGCCCTGGTGGCCTAGGAACTGCAGCTGGACTGCTCTGAGTGGGTGCAGGAGGGACACCACTAGACTTTGAAAGAACTGCTAGCATTTGCTTCATATCAGACATCTCTTTATTGAACCACCTCATTGCATTTCGAATTGAGGATAGGTCAGAGGAGGTTGAAGCTTGATTGGCAATAATGCCCTGAACACTTGTCTGAACTGATGACAAGACTTCTCCCTGAGCTTTCAGCAATGCCATAATAGGCTTCAGATTTACTTTTCTGTGGCCCTTTCTTGACCTTCTGAGAGCAACTCTCTTTTGCTTGCTCTGCTGAGAGATAGGCTCCTTAAGATGAACATTACTAGCATTTGGGCCTTCATTAACAGGAACGCTGGCTGGAGGTGGAATTTCCTGAGATGGTGCGTCTGACTCAGGAACATGTTCAATCACTGGTTCCTCAATGCCAACTTGCTCCCCCTGAATAGGAGTGGGGAGTTCAACACTTTCTTGCTCCCCCTGAGCAGGAGCTTCTTCCAAAACAACTTTCTCCAAGTGGCCTTCTACCACGGATTCAGGCACTTCAGGTTCAAGGATACTTTGCTCCCCTTGGCTAGGAGCTTCTCTCATGACCACATCTTGTTGAGTACCTGCTTGTATCTCAACATTAGCAATTGGTTCAGACTGAATTTCTGTATGGCCTGGTGCCAAAACTTCTTCTTCAACACGTCCACCTTCTTTAGAAGTAGCTGAGGTGGAGGGAATAGAATCCAATACCTCTCTTAAAATAGAGGCGACTAAGGTGGTGGGCAAGGAGTCTGCCACACCAGCTGCACCTTCCTCCATTGAACTTCTGGAGAATGAGAGATAATCTCCACAACAGGTGATTCTGAAACTTCTGCCTGGCTTGCCACAACTGTTACTGCTGCTGCTTGAACAACTGCTACTGCTTGCTCTGCTGCTGCTGCTTGCTCTGCTGCTGCTGCTTCTTCTGCTGCTGCTTGCTCTTGAACTTCTGGGAAATCTCCAATAATCGCTTCTCCTTCAGCCACAGAAGTCTTTGACCAAACTCCATCTTGCACTGAAAAACCACTCTTCTTCAGGTTTCTGGACCTTATAGACTGGCCCATCTTCTCTACTACTGCTCCAGATAAGTCTACTCCGAAATGCTTGAAAATTTTGGTGAGTAGATGAGCATAGGGTAAGGAAACATTCAACTTGCTCTTGGTTTCCCAGATCTGAGCACTGGCAAATTTCATTCTCTCAATTATTACTGCGGCCAGATTTATCTCCTTGTTCTGGATTACCCAGAACATCAAGTCTGAGTCTGCCCTAGTGCATGAAGAAAAGGTAGCACTCCGAGGAACTATGATTTGGCAGACAATAAAGTGGAGCAACCGATTGAAAGCTGACATCTGATTTATATCCAATTTTCCATCCTTCAGCTTAAACCCTGGACCAATAATGCCAAGACCCTTAGCTTCATCATTTACTGAGTCCACACCACTAAAGCCTGATGTTTTCACTCCAAACAAGGTACTTAGTAACTCACGGTCTATTCTGATTTGGATACCCTTGACAGAGGAGACAAGGGACCCATCTGCTTCTGATTTCAAACAATGAAGAAAGCTTTCACCAAGTCCGGATAGCTTACCTCGGTGAAAGTAACCACATCCAACCATTGCATCCGTCTCAAAGCTTCAACTAGACTGCTCATTCCACTTTTCTCAAGATTCTGAACATCCACAGCCTTATTTCCACAGATCTTCGTCTTCACAAAGGTAAACCTTTCTTGCTCCTTTGGGGACAGAAACTCAGCACTGTAGCCCCCAACACTTCCGGAGATCATCGGAGCGGCCATGGGTAGAGAGGAGAAAGATTTCTGGAGGAGGAAGATGATGGAAAGGATGGAAGCTCTCGAAGGGATTCTTCGCGGGAAGAGGAGAAAGCTTCGAAAGTTGCAGAGAGTCGATCCCAAAATCGTTAGGGCATCGGCTTTGGGTGACCAGATAGAGGATAAAAGGGTAAAGGTAGAAGACGAGTCGTTCCCGGAATGATTTGACTGATTTAAAATTAATTTCTTGAAAGGCGAAGCGCCAAAAAGCGGTAATAGCAGAAGGCGACAAAAAGGTTTGACGAGTCAAACCGCTTTCAACACAATAGTGGTCAAAGAAATGTAGATAACTGAGTTTTGCTTATCTTTAAAGAGGAAAAAATTTCATTTATTCTGAAAAAAATTTATATGCCAATAAAATTACAGAGATCTTTTCACAAATTGCACATCCCTAATTCCCTTCTAAGAGATGTAAATCTCTCTTCAGGTAGGGCTTTTGTAAAGATATCTGCCAATTGACCAATTGTATCTATAAAAGAAATTTCTAAATTACCACTAGCTACATGGTCTCGAATGAAATGATATCTTACCTCAATGTGTTTAGTCCTTGAGTGTTGTACTGGATTCTTGGTGAGATTGATGGCACTTGTGTTATCACACAATAGCGGAATTTGCTTGATATGAATGCCGAAATCCTCAAGTTGTTGCTTTATCCAAAGAAGTTGTGTACAGCAACTTCCAGCAGCAACATATTCTGCCTCAGCTGTTGATAAGGCTACTGAATTTTGTTTCTTGGATGACCATGATATTAAACATCCTGCAAGAAACTGACAACACCCACTGGTGCTTTTTCTATCTACTTTGCATCCAGCATAATCAGCATCTGAATATCCTACTAATTCTATTTTACAAGATCTAGGATACCAGAGACCTAAATCATGAGTTCTAGCCAGATATCTAAATATTCTTTTTACTGAAATTAAATGAGACTCTCTAGGGTCTGCCTGATATCTAGCACACATGCATACACTAAACAAAATGTCTGGTCTACTTGCAGTTAAGTAAAGTAATGATCCTATCATACCTCGATAATTCTTTTGATCTACCTTTTTACCTTTTTATCACTGTCCATTCTGGTTGAAGTGCTCATTGGAGTTGATAATGGCTTTGCACCTTCAAATCCAAATTTCTTTAACAGCTCTTTGGTGTACTTGGCTTGACAGATATGAGTGCCATCCTTCCCTTGCTTAATTTGCAATCCAAGGAAGTAGCTTAGCTCCCCCATCAAGCTCATTTCGAATTCTCCCTGCATAAGCTTTTCAAAGTACTTGCAAAGAGATTCATCAGTAGATCCAAAAATAATATCATCTACATATATTTGCACAAGAAGTATATGTTTAACCTTAGATTTTATAAATAATGTACTATCTACTTTACCTCTAGTGAAACCATGATCTAATAAGAAAGTACTGAGCCTTTCATACCAGGCTCTAGGTGCTTGCTTTAAACCATATAAAGCCTTATGTAGTTTAAATACATGATTTGGAAATTCGGGATCATCAAAACCTGGAGGTTGTTCAACATAAACTTCCTCCTTGATAAAACCATTTAAAAAGGCTGATTTGACATCCATTTGAAATAGTTTTAAATCAAATGCAGATGCATAAGCAAGTAAAATCCTAATAGCCTCAAGTCTAGCTACAGGTGCATAGGTTTCATCGAAATCTATGCCTTCCTCTTGGGAGTAGCCTTGAGCTACCAGTCTGGCCTTGTTCCTTAAGATTATTCCAGACTCATCCAGTTTATTTCTGAACACCCACTTGGTGCCAATAACTGAATGATTGGATGGTCTAGGAACAAGTGACCATACTTGGTTTCTCTTGAACTGATTTAGTTCATCTTGCATGGCTAATATCCAAGATTCATCAGATAAAGCTTCATTGACTGTCTTAGGCTCTATTTGAGAAACAAAGGCTAAATAATCACAAGGAATTACATTACCTCTTGTTCTTACCCCTACAGATGGATCACCAATAATGTTTTCAGGAGGGTGATCTTTCTGATGTCTCCATTTTTGGAAGATTTTCATGTTGAATTTCAGTTTGCTGCAGTTCTTCCAGAGGAGGATCTTCCTTGTCCTTAATTGAGGTATTCTTTAATTTTTCAGACAAGTCATCTGCATCATCAATGTCACTAATTTCTTCCTTTTTCAAGGAAGGGTTAGATTCATCAAAATAACATGTACAGATTGTTCAATTAATAAGGAACGTTTATTGAAAACTCTATAACCTTTGGGTTTAGAAGTGTACCCCATAAAGATGCCTTCATCTGATTTGGCATCCAACTTACCAATGTCCCTTTTTCCATTGTTGTGGATGAAGCAAGGACATCCAAATATTCTGAAATGGCTGATCTTTGGCTTCTTTCCTTTGTAGAGTTCATAAGCAGTCTTCTTCAGAATCGGCCTGATCATCACTCTATTTATGATATAACATGCAGTGTTGATGGCTTCGGCCCAGAAGTATCTTGGCAAATCATATTCTGATAACATGGTTCTTGCCATATCCAAAAGAGTTCTGTTTTTCCTCTCAGCAATTCCATTCTGTTGAGGTGTCCTTGGGGCTGAGAAGTTGTGCTCAATTCCTTGATCATCACAGAACTTTGCAAACTTTTCATTCTGAAACTCACCACCATGATCTGATCAGATAGAGACAATTGTGAACTTCTGATCTTTCTGAACTTTCTTGCTGAAGCTGACAAAATTGTCAAATGTGTCATCTTTGTGCTCTAGAAAGGATACCCAAGTGAATCTTGAATAATCATCAACTATTACAAATCCAAAATTCTTTCCTCCCAGACTAGTAGTCCTCATTGGCCCAAATAGATCCATATGAAGTAGTTCTAAGGGCTTTGAGGTGGTTACTACAGTCTTTGATTTGAAAGAGCTCTTGGTGTGCTTTCCTCTTGCACAAGGTTTGCAAATGCTGTCCAATCTAGAATTGACCTTTGGCAGTCCTTCCACTAGCTTTCTCTTTCTGAGCTTATTCAAACCGTCCAAGCTGCAGTGGCCCAATCTTCTGTGCCACAACTCTGTTGATTGATCTTTACTAGCTGTCAAACACACATCTTGATCCTTGAGTTCTTCTAGATAGAGTACATACATATTTCTTTCTCTATAAGCTTCAAAAATGACTGCTCCATCCTTTAATATACTGCACTTTGATTCTTGGAACTGAATCTGATGGCCTTTGTCACACAACTGGCTGATGCTGATGAGATTATGCTTTAACCCTTTGACCAGCATCACATCTTCAATTACTGATCTTCCTTTGATGTTTACGGATCCACTTCCTATTACTGTGCCTTTTCCATTATCTCCATATGTGACTGTTCCTTCTTCATCTTGGAGATTAACAAAAAGTTTCTGGTTCCCTGACATGTGCCTTGAGCATCCACTATCCAAATACCATTTGGATGCTTTTGATTTTCCCTGAAAATTAAACACTAAGTTTTAGGTACCCAAGTTCTTTTGGGTCCTGAGAGGTTAGTACCATTGATTTTTCCTTTTATTATCCACTTTTTGTTCTTAGTGGGACATGTTGCTTTGTTATGTCCTAGTTTGTTACAATGAGTACAGCAGGTTATTCTAGTTATTCTTTCAACTGGATTATATTTAAATTTTTTATGTTCTTTATTCTTTTCGGATATAAATTCAGGAGTTGGATAAGTGTTGGGAAAGACTTTTGTTTCTTCATTTTCCGAGGGAGTATAACCAAAACCATGTTTCTTCTTGGTTGATCTTTTAGCTCCACTCATCATTAGAAGAGGTTTATTATTTGTGAACTTGTTTATGGTGCTTGTTAAATGTTCATTTTCTTTATTTAATCTTTCTATTTCTGTTTTAAGTCCACTTAAGTCTTCTTGTTTTTCTAAATGATTTATTTTCTTATTTTTCTCTTTTAAATCTTCACATAATAATTCATTTCTTCTTTTATGTTCAGTTATTTGTTTTTCAAGTTCTTCATTTTCGTTTTTAGATCTGAGTTTGTATTTTCTAAACAGATTAAATTCTTCTTACTAATTTTAAGTAATTTAGATACCTCTTTATATTTTTCATAAAGTTCATTAAAAGCACTTTCTAAATTATCAGAATCTGAATCATTGCATGAGTCAAAGGAAGAGTCAGAAGTTACCTTGTCTTCGGTGTTGGCCATGAAAGCCAAGTTGTCTTCTTCACCTTCACTGCTCGAGCTTGACTCACTGTCTGAGTCACTGCTGTTCTCCCAAGCAGCTGCCATTGCTTTCTTTTTATACTTCTTGAATCTTCTGAAGTTGTCCTTCTTTTTGTGATCATTTTTCTTAAGCGTTGGACAGTCTGCCTTGATGTGTCCAGGCTTCTTGCATTCATAGCATATCACTTCTCCTTTCTTTGGATCCTTTGCTTCTGGTTTTCTGAAGTCTTTGTTTCTTCTTGAAAAATCTTCTTCCGGACTGATACTTCTTTTTCTTTGCTAGATCCTTTGAAGTCTTCGAGACAGCATGGCTTCTTCATCATCACTGTCTTTACTACTTTCACTATTATCCAAAGATTCTTCTGAATTGACTTCACTTGCTTTGAGAGCATTTGATTGTTTCCTTCTGCTGGAGGATTCTCCTAATCTCTCCATGTTTATCTCGTGAGCCATGAGAGATCCTATTAGCTTTTCCAATGACATTAATTTTAAATCATTGGCTTCTTCAATGGCTGTTACCTTTGGAGTCCATGAAGATGGTAGAGATCTGAGGACTTTTCTAACCATGTCTGGTACATTATAAACTTTTCCCAATCCAGCTAATCCATTTGTAATGTCTGTGAATCTGCTGAACATCTGAGTTATTGATTCACCTGACTGCATCTGGAATCTTTCATATTGAGCTACCAGAATATCTATTCTTGTCTCCTTTACTTTGTCTGTCCCTTCATAGGTAATTCTGAGCTTTTCCCACATCTCCATTGCGGATTTGCAGGCTGAAACTCTATTGAATTCTTTCTTGCTTAGGGCACAGCATAATATGCTCTTGGCTTTGCAGTTTAAGGATATTCTTTTCCTATCATCATCTGTCCACTGAGCCTTAGCGTTTGTGACCAAAAGATCACCTTCTTCTACAATGGACCAAATTGTATAATCATGGCCTTGTAGAAAATATTCCATTCTAGTCTTCCAGTAGGTGTAGTCTTCTCCATCGAACAAGGGAGGCCTGTTGACTGACTGACCTTCGAAGTTGCTTTGGGCTGCCATAGATCTTTGCTCTTCAGATCGTTGGATCTTCTTCTTTGTCGAAGAGACGGGCTCTGATACCACTTGTTGCCCAGCTAGCTAGCCCAGAGGGGGGGTGAATGGGTTGTTAAAATTCGATCTCTGATTAAAACCTGTTTACTGAAAAGATTACACAACTTAATAACGAGGTTAGAGTTAGAGCAAATAAGACAACAATCACACAAAGCACATCCACAAGACACAAGGATTTTATCCTGGTTCGGAACTCCTCTCCACAGGAGACCTACGTCCAGTCCCTGAGCAATGCCTCAGGATTTCACTACCAAGGGTACAATCCCCCTTAAGGATCCTTACACCCAGCCTCAACTGGTCTTCCTTCAACCTGAAGGGAAAACAACCACCCTGGATGCCACCAGGTCTTCCTTCGTCCAGAAGGGAACACAACTAAAGAAGAGAAGTGTGTAGAACAGGCTTCAGACTCTAGCTTGACCAGCTACAAGCTGAAGCTACCAAGGCCCCGAGAGAGAAAGAGATTTAACAAGGTTTTCTCTCCAAGGACTACACAAGCTCTCACAAATAAAATCTCTTTTGATGACTGAGAGCTAAGAGCTAAGAACAAGGTTGGAGTGGAAGCTTCGCTCTTGTTTCAATCTTCTGAAGACTCGAAGAGATGGTGTTCTTTCTTTTCGAATTGCAAGCGTTGTTTTTTTGTCTTCTCCGTCTTGAGTCTTATTTAAACTTCAGATTCAAATTTGAACGTTGAAGAATCCGTTGTCTCTTATCCTGGTGTACGTTAGACTGGTCACCAAGGAAGCTTCTGATCTTCAGTCTTTTATCCTTTAGTACACGCCAGAGAAATGTTTTAGAATCTTGTATCTTGTATCCAACGTTGTACAGATGAGTCTTGTCAGATATCTGCAAGCATATCAACAATAAATAGTGGACAGCTAGGACTGCCGTCGATTGTTAGTGCAGATGGAACAGATATTGCAATATATAGCAAAGCTCCTTTCTGTCTAAAAAGTACGTAGACAGAGTAGCATAAAAATGGAAGATATGTCTGCATGCATGGGAGATACGATCAGAGAGCATTTAATGCGTAGCAGTCAACAGACGAGATATGACTTTGACTTTTCAACGCTATTAAAAACATTATACTGATACAGCAAGAAATTCGATATAAATAATCCCGATGCCTCATGACTTATGAAATCGTTATGCGATAACAGACAAATCGTTATGACAGAGCATTATCACATTATAATGATGAAATCGTTATGAGTTATAGCAAGTCGTTATGAACACTTATCAAGTCGTTATGAACTGTAAAGAAATCGTTATGAACATCAAAGAAATCGTTACAGCAATCAAGTCGTTACGAGTTTCAAAGAAATCGTTACGAGATTTAAAGAAATCGTTACAGCTATCAAGTCGTTACGAGTTTCAAAGAAATCGTTACGAGAACTCTTAACAAATCGTTGCACGAAGCAAATCGTTATGAGATGTAAGTCGTTGAGTTTCTAAGAAATCGTTGTGAAACACTTAAGAAGTCGATATGAAATGCAAGTCGTTATGACAGTACAGAAATAGTTATGAAACTCTTAACAAATCGTTACACAAAGCAAATCGTTATGAGATGTAAGTCGTTGAGTTTCTAAGAAATCATTGTGAAACACTTAATAAATCGATATGAAATGCAAGTCGTTATGACAGCACAGAAATCGTTATGAAACTCTTAACAAATCGTTACACGAAGCAAACCGTTATGAGATCTGAAGAAATCGTTACGGCTAGAGAGTCGTTGCGAGTGCTAAAGAAGTCGTTACGAGGTTTAAAGAAATCGTTACGGCTAGAGAGTCGTTGCGAGTTCTAAAGAAGTCGTTACGAGGTCTAAAGAAATCGTTCCGGCTAGAGAGTCGTTGCGAGTTCTAAAGAAATCGTTACGAGGTCTAAACAAATCGTTACGGCTAGAGAGTCGTTGTGAGTTCTGAAGAAATCGTTACGAGGTCTAAAGAAATCGTTACGACAGTCAAGTCGTTACGGGTTCTAAAGAAATCGTTACGAGGTCTAAAGAAATCGTTACGACAGTCAGTCACTACGGGTTCTAAAGAAATCGTTACGAGGTCTAAAGAAATCGTTACGACAGTCAAGTCGTTACGGGTTCTAAAGCAATCGTTGCGATGTCTTAAAGAATCGTTGCGATATCGATTTGTTTTGAATTTTCCGGTCAGAGAGGAAATCGTTCTGCTTATCAAAGAAGTCGATACAAAGACTTGGACAGAATGTGAGATGAGACTTACCTGATTGTCTTGAACTTTCATTTTTCTTTTATTTCATGTTCTCAAGGCTCAAGTAATCCATTAGTACTATTTTGTTAATCATCAAAATTAATATATAAATAAATGAATTATTTATTATGGGGACAGTTTGGTCATCACTTTGTTTATATTTTATTGTGGATTAGTTTGTGATTATTAATTATGTTACCTTTGTGGGTATTTTGCCGATGAGGCTTGTGGCTTAGGCATATTGTGTTTTAGTAGAGCTATGCTCCGTGGAGGCCGTGTGAGACCTTCCACTTGTTGAGTTTTACTCTTCTTAGGTATGATTCCAATTATAACTTTATTGTGTTATGGATTGGCTTCGTGGTAGCCAGTTCTGTTACCTTGTATGTAGTATCCGATGTAGTGTGGTTTGGAGTGTAAAGGACCAGCTCTTTGTTAGCAGTCCTGTTATTCAAGTACTTGAGGTTTGCCTGTGAAGCTTGCAGCTTAGGCAGAAACCTGCCTGTGTGGCTTATAGTTTAGGCAACCAGTTGTTGTAGCAGTGTGCCAGTGAGACTGTGGTTTAGGCACTTTAGTAGTTGGGCTGACTAATGATATTATGTTAGTTCTGTAGTCCTACTCTTCTTCTGAAGACTTTGTGTTTATAATCATAATTATGTTCAATTGTTATTTATTGTAATGATGTGAGCATGAAATGGTTTGGCTATTGTTATTGCCAGTGAGACCCATTGGGGTTGAGGTGTCTGTGGTTATAGTGTTGTTTTGGGTAGCCCCTACTGAGCCAGTGACTTGTTGAGGCTCACTCCCCTACAGTTCTTTTCAGGGATTGCCGAGTGTTTGGCTTGCAGCAGCATTGTGTCAGACTTGTACCACCAGCAGTAGCTTAGTAGTTAGTGTTGTGTGAGCTTGTGCTCCCTCGGGGTATGCCCCAGGTAGTTGTACTTTTTAACTTGGACATGTATTAATGTAATGGGACAATTGTACAAATTTGTGAATAGATATGAGCACATGTACTTTCTTGTGTCTTATATTCTTATGGTTTGTCTTTTATACTCTTACTGGACACGTGTGTGAAATATCCCTTGCGAGACTTCGGTCTGTTCGCAGGAGGCGGATATGGATGTGGAGCCTTATTGGGCATAAGTACCCCGGTCCGTCACACATAAGGCCTTGGCCGGCGACCCCTTCCCCCTCTCTCCCTCTTTCCCCTCTCTTCTCCCCCTCCGGTGGTGCTCCGCCTCCCTCTCTCCCTTTTGCGTTTTTCAGGTGAGGAGGAGGGCCGTGAGTGGTGTCCCGGCGTCGTGCAGCTTGCGTGGAGAGAGGAGGAGGTGGCCAATTCGACGTAAAGGGCCCTATTGGGGTTCGTTCTTCGTTTAAGGTAGGGATTGCTTCTGCTCTTCTCGATCTGGGTGGATTGGGAGCTTCTCGTGCTTTCTAGTTAGTTTAGATAGCTTCTCCATACTCCCCTCCTCTGTGTAGAGTGTTTGTGGTGTGTAGGTGGCCCCGGGATGGAGCATCCCGTAGATCTTCCCTTCTTCTGGTGTCGCGACCGCAGTGCGTGTCGTGACACCAGAGGGCACGATCATGTCGCGACGTGTCGACCCGACGCGATGGCGTCGCGGTCGGGCGATTCGATGCAATCTTGTCATGGTGTATTTCCCTGTCGCGATAGGGTTGCTGTCGCGGTGCCCTTCCCCGTCGCGATGGTATCACGATGGCCTAGGAGGATGCGACAGTACCTGTGTTGCCTCGGGTATTTCCATGGTTCTGGTTAGGGTGTCGGCATGTGCCCCAGGGCTGGCTTGCCCTTAGGACCTTCAGGTGGAGAACATGGCAGGTTACCTGACAGCGTTCAGTGACTGAATGTGACACCTTCGTGGCCGTGTCCTGGTAGCGGTGCCAGCAGGGTCGCATCTGTCTAATAATCGATTGACCCGTAGTCAATTGATTATTAGCAGAGTGATGGGTTTTCCATACTACTGGTGGTGTTCCGAGGTTCCGTCTTGTTTGCGCGTGCCTTGGTTGGCCGACGACCCTCTTGAGGGTTCGTGCATACCTCGTGCTTGTTGGGCTTGTCGTGGGTTACAAGCCAGCGGTTTGGCATGGTTCTTGATGTGCTTGACCCGCCTGTTCACCCGGTGCTTGGCACTTGAGGGCTTGTCCCATTCAGAGGTTGTCTCCGTTGCTTGGGACCCCCATCCTCGGGAGCCTGTTGAGGGAGTGCTCTGGGCTACGAGCGTGCTCGAGTTGGCAGCAAGTTTGCGGACTCTAGAGCGGAGGAGAAAATGAGGCGTTGAGTCATTTGTAGAGCTCTCTTGTCTGGGGCAGAACACCGAGGTTGTCGAGGTGTTTTCTTCCTAGCGCAACCTAGATAGTGAAAGATGTGCGGAATTATCTTAAACAGTAATCTAGAAGGGGGGTTGAATAGATTACTACCAATTAGAAACAATATGGCCTTCTTTTTTATCCAACACTGACTTATCGAAAACTTAAACAAATATGTTAGAATTCGAACTATGATATGTGTGCTGATTGTGAGTAGAACAAATAACAATCTATCTAACGTGTGAGTAATCAATGTGCCTACCAAACATCTATCGTGAAATGTTCAAACCACAGGACACGAAGATTTAAGGTGGTTCGGAGTACACAACTTGTGTATCCTACGTCCACCGTCCACACACACACGCAGAACAACTGCTTATGAGCGAGTTCAACTCTACAACATACACACCCATGTTGTCTAATGCAAACACGCAATCAGAACAACAAACCACACATGAATCAAGCACAAGGGTCGCTTGAATCACTGCCACACACACAAAGATGTGAAAAGTAGAAGAAGAGAAGAGTTCTGAGTTTTAGAAACAAATCCAGATGAAGAACTCTTCTTGGTGATCATTCAGAAGAATTCCAAGCTTCGTAAAGATGATGCCCAGTAGATGGAGAAGCTTGAATTGTGGACGAACTGGCTTCAACTCCGCTCGTGAGATGGATCTTCCACGAACAGGGTGGAGGGTTGGAGCAGAGCAGCAGGGAAAAGCTTTCTCTTGGGTTTTGCTTAGGGTTTTGGTATGGTGGCTTCTTTCTGTGAAAATACCTTCATATGACCTATATATATGGGTGTCCAAGTATGGAGAGTCGTGCTTGAAGGGATCACCCCAATACAGATCATATCCTGACCATCAGATCTGAGTTTCTCTTCGTCTGTCAACAAGCACTTCATAGCTGTCGATAGCTACTGTAGACTTTTGGTTTCTAGAACCATGATGTTGCTGGAAGTCCTTATTGGTCGACAGGTGATTGATGGCTGTCGATAGGAAGCATGTATCTATCGACAGGTACATTACATCTGTCGACAGCTACTGCTCCAATTGAGCTTCCAATAGCTTGATTGTTGCTAGATGGTCCATCTGTCGACAGGCTTCTTCTTAGCTGTCGACAGGTAAGTACTTGAAGTCTTTTTCAAGGTCTTTTGCACATGACTTTGGTTGCTTGTCTTGTATGCATTTACACCTACATTGAGAAACATTCTAAGTGAGATAAATTGAATGCATAGGTGATCAATAAAAAAAAATGTTATCACATGATTATTTCTTTCATGTCTTTGTCATTGTTATCATGTTTCAATCATTCACACAACATCAATTAACATTACTCATCATCAAAAACATTTAAGCACATGTCATAACCCAACATTCTCCCCCTTTTTGATGATGACAAAATTAACAAAAATTAGCATTTGATGTTTCTCCCCCTTTTGACAACATCCAAAAAGACAGTTCATGCACACATTGTCAATAATAAAGCATGAAACTGTGGTTTCATTCATTGAGCAATAAGCACACACAGTTACAAAAAGACATCCAGTACATGAAATAAATAAATGCAAAAGAAGGGAAATGACATGACTGACACAACTTACTGACTCAAGACCAAAACCTAGTGAAAAGAGAAAAACAGAGAACCCACACTAAAACCTAGATGCTCTAAACATCTCAAAGACACTCTACAGCCAGATTTGCTCCAGAAGAGGATTTTCACAGAAATTGATGTGGAATGAGTGTCCAAATGGGATTTGAAGGTCGAGAATTGGTATATACCCATTACAAAATGTCATACCCATTAGTATTAAGACATATCAAAGGTCTACAATGGTTAGGAGATAATACTCTAGAAATCTCAAGTTGTAGCAGTTAAAAGACATCGTTCAAAAACATATGAAAATAAGATAACCCCTTTGAATAAAACCGTCGTAGAAAAACATGTTCCTTAGTGGGTGATGTTCAGTTGGTACATGAAAGTAATGTCTACATGAGCAAATAACAATAAACAACATCTTGCCCTTGATTTAAAAACATGGAGGCTTCACTCTATTTCTAGTATTTGAACTACCATTTCAAGTTATTGTGGGATAAGTGGTAATTATGATCATTTTCACCTTTGACGTGAAGGTAGACATTTGTGATGCCCGTACCCCCAGTTACTCATGTGAGTGACCATTATACCATTGTGCAGAGATAATAAAGGACTTTTTGACACGAAGACAGACATTGTGATGTCCATGTCCCCGGTTACTCAGTGATGTTCATCATTGCTCTGTCGGTATCCCATTTCATATTATTTTTATTGAACTTTTGAGTGTAGAAATAGGTAGCTTTTCTCCCTTTTTTTAATTTGAAAATCAAGGTCAAAGGTTATTTAAGGTCAAAGACCAATGTAAAAACATTAAGTTCAATAACCTTCTTACTTATCAATCCATTTTAGAAACATGATCAACCACAAGGGAGTTATTCAAGTGAGTTAGGCTAAAACCATTAGATTTGTTCAATGTCTTCTAGATGACACAACCTAGACTCAAATGTAAAATTTTATTTCAAAATCATTGTGATTAACTAAATGTCTTTGATACTATGTGAGTATGAAAGGTTGTAACTTCATATAAATACCCAATTCTCCCCTTGCATCAATAATATGAACACACTCATGAAGAAAGCATGAGGAAAGATGAAGAATTGACAGAAGAGGTGTATCTGTCGACAGCGAGAATGTGCCTGCCGACAGGTACTGAATTCCAGTAGAATGGAGGTTCTGGGAGAGGTCATCTGTCGACAGGTAGAGTGGGGCTATCAACAGCTACTGAATTTCTTCAGAAACTGGGTTCTGGAAAGGCTTGGCTGTCGACAGATAGGATTGTGGCTGTCGACAGGGACTTGAAAAAACTCAGTTTAAAGGCTTAGGATTAAGAGAAATTTGACTTAATTAAAGGAGGGATTATGACACATTGAGTATGAAGGGTTACCCATAAGAATTTTACTCACTCAACCTAAACTTACTCCCACATAGTGTGTGCATGTGATGACTCACATTCAAGTAAATCAATCAGGAATATATACATCCATACCAAGCATTTGCACACAAAAGAACATCCATAAGCATGAGCACCAAAAATTCATTTTCATTTTTTTTATTTTTTTTATTTTTAAGGAGATGCATGTGACAAAATTAAAAGAAACCAAATACTTTATTATGGAGTTAATGACCTTTATGTATAAATAGACTATGGATACTTGGCGGAGTATGTTTACTCATGCATAATGATAGTTTTCAAACAAGCCTAGCTTGTTTTTCCACATGTCACCATTTGATATACCTCATAGTCACTACACACAATGATTATTTACTCCGCAATCTGGTATTGGATTCATTGAATTTTGCACAATCTCAATTCTCTTCTTAAGGAGGTGAACCTATCTTCTGACAAAGGTTTGGTGAAAATATCAGCCAATTGTTTTTTAGTAGGAATGAAGTCAAGTTCTAGGTTCTTATTGGCTACTTCATCTCTCAAAGAATGATGTCTGATTTCAATGTGTTTGGTCCGTGAGTGTTCAATTGGGTTTTTGGAAAGATTGATAGCACTAGTATTGTCACATAAGATAGGTGTGCATCCAATATCAATGTTGTAGTCATACAGCTGACTTTTGATCCACAACACCTGAGCCGCACAACTCCCTGCAGCAACATATTCTGCCTCTGCAGTGGAGAGTGTAACCGAGTGTTGCTTCTTGGATGCCCACGAAACCATGCAACCACCAAGAAATTGGCAATACCATCTAGTGCTTTTTCTGTCAATTTTACACCAAGCATAGTCAGCATCAGAATATGAAACCAGTTCAAAGCTACTACCTGCTGAATACCATAAGCCCAAATCATACCACCTGCTGGATACCATAAGCCCAAATCATACGTACCTAAGAGATATCTGAAAATCCTTTTAACTGCAACCAAATGGCTTTCCTTTGGACTAGATTGGTATCTAGCACAAAGGCAAACATTGAATTGTATATTCGGCCTACTTACAGTAAGGTAAAGAAGTGAGCCAATCATACCTCAGAATTGCTTTGCATCTATCGTTTTACCTTTCTTATCTTTTTCCAGTTTTATGCTTGTGCTCATTGGTGTTGAGGCTGGCTTGGCTTGTTCAAACTGAAATCTTTTCAATAGATCCTTGACATATTTTTCTTGATTTATGAAGAAGCCATCTTCATATTGTTTCACCTGCAAGCCAAAAAAAAATTGAAGCTCCCACATTAGACTCATCTCAAATTCACTGTGCATATGTTTTGAGAATTCTTCACACAGTGAGGGGTTAGTTGAACCAATATGATGTCGTCCACATAGGCTTGAACAACATTATATGATTTCTAACTCTTTTAGTAAAAAGGGTTTGGTCCACTTTACCTCTTGAGTAGTTTTTACTCACCAAAAGTTGCTCAGTCTGTCATACCAGCTCGGGGTGCCTATTTTAAACCATAGAGAGCTTTGTGCAATTTATAAACATGGTTAGGCTTTTCATTATCCTCAATCCAGGTGGTTGAGAAACATAGACTTCCTCTTTGATGTAACCATTCAAGAAGGCAGTTTTAACATCCATTTGAAAAAGTTTGAACTTGTTTGAACATGCATAGGCTAACAAAATTCTAACTGCTTCAAGCTTGGCTACAGGTGCAAAGGATTCTTCAAAGTCTATCTCAAATTCTTGATTATATCCTCTTGCTACCAATCTAGATTTGTTTCTCACCACTTTACCCTCTTCGTTTAGCTTATTCCTAAATACCCATCTTGTTCCAATTACAGAAATTTCAGGGGTCCTAGGAACTAAGCTCCAAACATTATTTCTTTCAAATTGCCCAAGTTCCTCATGCATAGCATCAATCCATGAATTTTCTTTTAGAGCCTCTTCAACATTTTTAGGTTCCACTTGAGAGACAAATACTAAATGATCTTGTTCAACAATGTGTCTTAGATGAGACCTAGTTAGAACTCTATCATTTACATTTCCAATTACATTCTCAAGTGGGTGATCCTTTGAGTACCTGGCATTCCTGATTCTTGAAGGACCCGGTTGATCTTGCTCTTGAGGAATTTGATCTTGGGGAGGGAGTTCTTGAGGATCTTCTTCAGATCTGTCGACAGCCTCTTCTTGGTCTGTTGACAAGAGCTTGTCATCTTGCCTTTCAAGTTTTACTCCTTCATTTTCATCATCAAACCTGTGAGCAGTTGTACTGTTAGTTTTTGCCTTTGACTCATCAAAATTAACATGTGGAGTTTCTTCCACAGTTCTATTTTTGTCATTAACACTCTATACTCTAGAGTGTTCAGAATAGCCTAGAAAAATACCTGGATCACTTTTGGCTTCAAATTTATCTAAATTCACTTTATCATTATTATGAATAAAAACTTTGGAGCCAAAGATCCTGAAGCACCCAATGCTGGGTTTCTTACTTTTCAAGAGCTCATATGGGGTTTACTTCATTACAGGTTTTACCATGGCTCGATTGAGGATGTAGCATGAAGTATTCACTACTTCTGCCCAAAAGCTTCTTGTGAGTTGGCTTTCAACCAAAAGAGTACGAGCCATTTCCACCAAGGTTCTATTATTTCTCTCCACAACTCCATTTTGTTCCGGAGTCCTAGGAGAAGAAAACTTGTGATCAATTCCTTGGTTCCTGCAAAATTCAGAGAATGAATTATTGTCAAACTCTCCCCTAATCAGTGTGGATTGAGCATATTTTGTGTGTTTCTATGCTCAACCTTATTGAAGAACTCCTCAAAGATTAATGCTTCATTTTTGTGAGCCAGAAATTTAACCCAAGTGAACCTAGAGAAATCATCTACAATGACAAACCCAAAACGTTTGCCATTGAGACTGAGCGTTCTTGTAGGTCCAAATAGGTCCATGAGCAAAAATTCATAAGGTCTTGAAGTGATAATAGGAGCATTTGATTTGAAAGATTTTCTGGTTTGTTTTCCCTGTGCACATGCATCACAAAAACTTTCATTTTTATTGAACTGAATTTTAGGAAGTCCACTTACCAGTTTCATCCTCATGATCTTGTGCAAAACATTGCAGGTTGCATGACCTAGCCTACGATGCCACAAGGTCAATTCATCATGTTTATTTGCAACAAGACATAAATTGTTGTTTTCCGGTTCATTTAAATCAACTAGATAGATGTTATTCACTCCTTTTCCAGAAAACTTGAGACTTCCTGCTTCTTTATCAACAATTTGACATGCATTTGATTCAAAGATGACTTTATGGCCTTTATCACACAATTGGCTAATACTAAGAAGATAGTGATTAAGACCATCAACAAGTAACACATTGTTTATAGAGTTAGTGGCATACTTACCAACCTTACATGTGCCAATGATTTGGCCTTTATAGTTACCTCCAAAGACAACTTGTCCTCCGTATTTTTCAACCAGCAAACAGAATTTTTCTTTGTCTCCCGTCATGTGCCTTGAGCAGCCGCTATCCAAGTACCATTTGTTTTGATTTTGGGCTGCTAGGCATTCCTGCATAAATAAATCAGACAAGAGGTTTTGGTACCCAAATTACTTTGGGTCCTAATATTTTATTCATGCCAAAAAATAAATGCTTTGGAATCCAAACTTATTTGCATTTCAGTTTGTTCAAATTATTCCAGCATTGTTTTTCAGTGTGGCCAGTTTTTTTACAGACATTGCATGATGTTGTTTTACTCAAAACATTTCTTTTGCTGATATGTTGAACTTGTGTTTGCATTTTTCTTTTTTGTTGCCTGGATGGTTTTCCCTTTTGAGTGTACTTTTAGGCTTGTTGAACAGAAGAGGTTTTTTTTTGTTTTGAGATTGTTTACCTTTAGCCTGAGCATTCTTGCTCTTGGGTGGAACTTGTTTACTTGAACTTGGACTACAATGAACAAAAGATGTAATCAATTTCTCTCTTAGTTTCTTTTGTTTTTCTGGTTAAAATCCAAGCCCATGCCTAGTTACATTTGGTTTAACACCCAAAACAGCAACATGATTTTGCTTTCCTTTTACAAATCTTGAAAGATCTTCAGATTTTCCTTTTAATTCCTTTTCAGCTTGTTCCAACTTTTTTTGAATCTCTTGATTTTCATGTTGAAGTTTTTCAAGAGAATTGATTAGACTTTGTTTTTCCTTTTCATTTTCTTGTAATTTTTCTTTCATGCAATCCATTTCTTCATAGTGACCTTCCTGTTCAATTTTTCGCAATTCAATTTCTTCAGACATGATTGCAAGTTGTTCATGAGTGTTTGTGCTAGACACAAGATTAGTGAGTTTCTTTTTCAGTGCTTTATTTTCAGACTTGAATTCACAATTTTTCAAAGAGCAAGGTGTATGCCTCTTCCCATTCATCAACTGTATAGTTTTCAAATGAAGAGTTTATCTCATTTGAGTCTTCACTCCTTGCCATTAAACACTGAATTTCTTCATCTCCAGAGCTTCCTTGAGCATCGTCGTCTTCATCTTCATCACTCCAAGTCGCCATCATTACCTTGACTTTCTTGAAGGTGAATTTGTCCTTTTTCAGCTTCTTCTTGAGCTCTGGGCATTCACCTCTCATGTGCCCTAGTTTCTTGCACTCATAGCATACAATCATGTTAGATTTCTTGTTAGACTCAAGCTTATTTGTAAAATCTTTCTTCGGAAAAGTTTTGGAGTTACCTGAGCCTTTCTTTTTGAACCTGAGGAATTTTTTGAACTATCTAGTGAGCATGGCCATCTCATCATTCTCACTATCACTAGACGATTCAGATTCATCACTTTCCTATTGTGCCTCTTTCTTAGAACTTGAAGAACTTTTGTTAGAGGCTTTTAAAGGAATGGATTTCCTAGGAATTACCTCAGTTTCTTTTCTCTTCAGATTTATTTCATACGTCATAAGGGATCCAATTAGTTCATCCAATTTCATTGTGGAAAGGTCTTTAGAATCCTCAATGACAGTGGCCTTAGTATGCCAAGAGGATGGAAGAGACCGAAGTATCTTCCTAACTAAGTCACTTCTGAGTACTACTTTTTAGATCTTTCACCCATTTATTATTAGCATGAATCTAGCAAACATATCTGAAATGGTTTCATCATTTTCATTTTAAACATCTCATATTCAGATACTAGCATACTTGTTTTGGTTTCCCTTACCTCAGACGTACCTTCGTAATAAGCTAAGCTTGTCCCATTTTTCTTTTGTTGAGTTACATGTGGAGACTTGAAAACTCCTTAGGATGCACGGTGCACTGCATCATGTTCAATGCGCTCCAATTCAAGGTACCTTTCCTAATTTGTTCTCGAGTCCAGGTATCTTCATCAGCGGGCAACTCATATGCTCCCTTGCTGACGATTTTCCACAGCTCGTAGTCTTGAGCCCTCAGAAAAACCTGCATACGATTTTTTCAATATGGATAGTCAGTGCCATCAAAGAAGGGTGGCCTGGACACTAAGTGTCCTTCAACCATAAACTCCTTGTTAGTTTCCATGAGATTGAATTTCTCCTAATCGTGAGATCAAGCTATTAAAGCAGTAAATCGGAGAAACCTCGCTCTGATACCAATTGAAAGATACGCAGAATTATCTTAAACAGTAATCTAGAAGGGGGGTTGAATAGATTACTACCAATTAGAAACACTATGGCCTTCTTTTTGATCCAACACTGACTTATCAAAACTTAAACAAATATGTATAGAATTCGAACTATGATGTGTGTGCTGATTGTGAGTAGAACAAATAACAATCTAACTAACGTGTGGGTAATCAACGTGCCTACCAAATATCTATCGTGAAACGTTCAAACCACAGGACACGAAGATTTAAGGTGGTTCAGAGTAGACAACTTGTGTATCCTACGTCCACCATCCACACACACACGTAGAACAACTGCTTATGAGCGAGTTCAACTCTACAACACACACACCCACGTTGTCTGATGCAAACACGCAATCAGAACAACAAACCACACGTGAATCAAGCACAAGAGTCGCTTGAATCACTGCCACACACACAAAGATGTGAAAAGTAGAAGAAGAGAAGAGTTCTGAGTTTTAGAAACAAATCCAGATGAAGAACTCTTATTGATGGTCGTCCAGAAGAATTCCAAGCTTAATATAGATGATGCCCAGTAGATGGAGAAGCTTGAATTGTGGACGAACTGGCTTCAACTCCGCTCGTGAGATGGATCTTCCACGAACAGGACGGAGGGTTGAAGTAGAGCAGCAGGGAAATGCTTTCTCTTAGGTTTTGCTTAGGGTTTTGGTATGGTGGCTTCTTGCTACGAAAATACCTTCATATGACCTATATATATGGGTGTCCAAGTATGGAGAATCATGCTTGAAGGGATCACCCCAATACAGATCATATCCTGACCATCAAATCTGAGTTTCTCTTCGTCTGTCGACAGGCACTTCATAGCTGTCGACAGCTACTGCAGACTTTTGGTTTCCAGAACCATGATGTTGCTGGAAGTCCTTAGCTGTCGACAGGCGATTGATGGCTGTCGACAGGCAGCATATATATGTCGACAGGTACATTACATCTGTCGAGAGCTACTGCTCCAATTGAGCTTCCAGTAGCTTGATTGTTGCTAGATGGTCCATCTGTCGACAGGCTTCTTCTTAGCTATCGACAAGTAATTACTTGAAGTCTTTTTCAAGGTCTTTTGCACATGACTTTGGTTGCTTGTCTTGTATGCATTCACACCTACATTGAGAAACATTCTAAGTGAGATAAAATGAATGCATAAGTTATCAATAAAAAACATGTTATCACATGATTGTTTCTTTCATGTCTTTGTCATTGTTATCATGTTTCAACCATTCACACAACATAAATTAACATTACTCATCATAAAAAATAATTAAGCACATGTCATAACCCAACAGATAGTCCTTTGTCTCACTGCCTCTCTCTGCATTGGTTCTGAAGCTACGTAGTGGTGCTAAGCGTGGGGCCGTAGCTTGGCTAGGCTGCGGCGTTGCATGCGTTTGTGTGTTTATGTGGCGGCTCTGTCTCGCTTTTCTGCAGAGGCGGAGGCAGGAGCTAGGCTGGCGAGCAGAGGGCGTGGACGGCGTGTCCCCCTCTTGGCTGCTAGCGGCGGTGGCTTGGTTGATGTTGTTGTGACGGTGTTTCCTCACGACATTTCCACGTATGACTCGTTGCCCTAGTCTGCATAGTGGTTGTAGCCTGGCCGTGTCTAGCTTCCGTGGCCATCCTTGGTTTGGCCTTGTTGGCCCGTACTTCTGGTGGTTTCTGCTTCGGTGTCCTCTCGGTTTCGTAGTCCCGTTCATGGGTGCCAGTCCATGGTGGCACCGGCATGTGTGGCTTCCCGACCTCGCAGTGTGTCCGGAGTCTGAGGCAGTTCTGCTTATGGGCCCTCGACCTTTTGGAGGTATGAGGTGGTCGTGCTTGCAGTGAGACGTCGTTCTCACCTGGTTGTTGTGTAATACCCTTGAATTTTAAATATCATATTTTACTTATAAATTCTTGTTTATGCAAACCGATTAGAATTACATTGAGATATTTAGGATTTAGGGTGTGTTTAAGACACTTTATCATACCCAAATATCACTTTCAGTCGTGCGCACCCTGACAGGGCGACACCAGAAAACTGTAACGAAAATGAAATTTGAAAACACCATAATTCTTAGAAAAATGTGGTGATATCAAATATGTAATTATCCGGAATTTTTGACGACCGGATTTTGAGATTTAGCGGACGCAACTATTTTTGGGGCGATTTTTCACCCAGTGGAAAATAAATTCTAAAAATTAAACTAAAATCATCATAATTTGTAAAACTATCACATTAGGCTATGGTTGAAATTTCAACACAAACGGACATCATTTGAACACCTTTACATAGGGATTATTGGGCCAGCTGAATTAAGGGTCATTTACGGTGACCAATTTCTGGGTTTTTCCTGGAGCTTACGTGTGAGGCTTAGGAGAGGCCAACACACATTAGGATAAGGCTAGGCTATGGGGTTGGGCTATCATTAAGGTTACATGCGTGTAACCAAGAGAGTGTATGCATGGGAGACGTGGTTGTGGGGGGGGGGGAGTGAGGTTTTTACCTCAACACATGTGAGCCAACGTGCCGGTATGTATGCAGTCCGGAGGAGTTATAAAAGCTCACTCCTTATCCATCGAACAAACATTTCCATCCCTTGTTCCTGTTGTTGCTGTTGTAGCTGCTTATTGTAGCTATTATTGTTCCTTCTTCTGTAGAATCACACTCCTCCAACTGCATCGGCTGAAGATTTCTGCAATTTCTTTTACTTTTCCTTACACTGATATTAGTTCAACGAGGAGGAGGAGAAGAATCTTTGTTTCTTTTTCAAGATCAAGTAGGTTCCTATCTTCTCCCCATACTTTTATTCTCTACTCTTGTTAAAAAGATTATAACTTCCTATATGTTGCTTTTGAGTTATTCAACCAAACTTGGTTTGGTGTGTACATCTTCCGTATACATGCTTGTAACTCTATATCTTTGTTTGATTCCTAACTACCTTTGGAACTCTGTGATTACCAAAGAAGAATCTTCACTCCCTTAAAGATCAAGTAGGTTCCTAACTTCTTCTTCCACCCTTGATCTATGTTCATGCTATAGAGTTTTGCAGAAGTCTCAATTATCTTTAGAATAGTATGAAGACTTCGGTTCAATTGTTTGGTACTTCAAGTTTTGATTTAGATCCATGAAACATTTTGTGGTTTAGTGTTCATCATGTAGGAATCTTCCATTGAACTATTGCTATCAAGGCTCTACTACTAGTACTAAACTATGTTTAGCTTTAAACAAGACAAGTTTGAATTGCAAACCTCCTCTTTCATCTCGCTTGTTTAGCTTATAAACCCCTGCGAGAACTAAAATTCGACTCTTCTATTTGATATAAATCATGCATTGGTCCATAGGTTCCATGATTATAGTTTTTAGGATGAACTTTAAGTCATTTCTGGAATAAAAACCAACGGCTGTCGACAGGGGGAAGTTACCTGTCGACAGACTTCACTTTCACAGAACTGTGAACTGCTGGGACAGCAGTAGCTGTCGACAGCCAGCCCATTACTATCGACAGGTACTGTCCCAGACCAGCAAACTCAGTTCTGAAAGCCTCTATCTGTCGACAGCCACCTCCTGGTTGTCGACACATGTTGTCCTTAACTGAATTTCAGCAATCTTTCTTGTACCAATCCTTGTCAAAACTTCAACCTATTAGCATGGCAAGCTACCCACTTATTTACCTTGGTATTTACTGTCATACTACAGCAAAGTTTACCCACATTATGTACCTTAACCTCCCTTGAATTATTCTTAACATTGTCAATTACAAATAGTACTCCGATTAAGTCAATTCTCCCGTATTCGGTAACTGAGTCTATAAAACCTGATCACCTGAGAGTTCATATGTTTGAACACCTTATGAGATGTGAATAATTTGTGATGACAATTTTGGATCTTCATCTTCATGGGTTCTTATGTAATTTCAATCTTCTGAAGTTATTGGCTTTGAGTCATAACCCTGTCTCAACCAATTGTCTTTCTTATATTATTGAACTCCGAGCAACTTTGTCACCAAGATATCTGTATTAATTCTCAATCAAAACTACCTTTAGATTTCCAATTTCTGTTATGCTCATGAAAAGAAATTTATGATATGAAGACAGTGCTCTCTTCAAAAGAGGGTTTAGGATCACTTGTGGTAGCACCAGCCACTTGTGATCAGCTGAGGGCGACAGTTTATAGGTAAATCCAAGTCAATGGACTAACGATGGTGGGTAATAAACCCCGTTCTTGCGTAATGAACAAGATCTAAGGTGCTAGAATCGCCTAGGCACTGAGGATATATTTACGTCTATTTAGTAACCTCTTGAGAGCAGTGATGCCTGTCAAATTTGTTTCCAAAACAAGTTATGGTCTGAATTCTAAAAGACAAATATGACTCGAATTCTGTGATTTGTTTGGGCTCATTATGAATTCAATTTGAGCTATGTGTTTCTGTTAAGTATGAATTCATGAGCAAATGTGTTTTTGATTCATATATGCTTACTTTCACCTACTGAGTCCTTCCGACTCATGCCTTTGTTCCTTCAACCCTTTCAGATTGAAGGTGTGTATAATCTCAGCTATAGATGAATCTCAATTCCGCTGCAGACGATGAAGAGATGAAGAAGAATAGCGTAGTTTTAGTAGTTTCTTTTAGTTGATTATGTATTAAATTAAAGAGAGAAACTTAGCGCTTGTAAATAATGAGTATTAGTACTTTGTTACCTTGTGAAGTATAATATGTTCAAAGACGCCTTTGTGAAATGGTTTGCTAATGTTGAGCATTACACGGATTTGTCTACCCATAATGAAAATTGTCAGCGTAACCCATCTTCCGATCAAAGGTTATATGTATGGTATATGTATGTGTGTGTGTGAAGCCGGAGGAGGGTGTTACATGTTGCGTGGTCTCGGCGGTGTGCCGAGGGTTGCTTCCGCTTTATGCCCGACTCTGTTGGTTTATGCGGGAGTCGTGTGTGTGTCACGACCTTGGTTGGTGGTCATGGCATTACATTGTTCTGTTCCACTGCTTAGTAGTATCCTGATGTAGGTGTTCCTCGTTGTACAACTTTCTAGTGTAGTTTCCTATTTTCGGAGTTCCTGCTGCTTTGGCCGGTGAGAGACTGGTAATCCCTTATGGGCCTTGTTCGCGAGGCTCACCCCCCCTACTTCCTTCAGCTAGGGGCTCATCGTCGCGGGAGCTCAGTGTCGGACGGGTTGCGGAGGCGGCTGTGGCGCCGTGTGTTGTCAGCAGCAGTGAGAGCAAGTGTTGTGAGCTCTTGTACCTGGGTGAGTTGAGAATTGTGCTTTGCAAGTTCTCGGGGTATGCCCCTTCAGGACTGCACCTTTCTTCTTGTACCTGTGCTTTTACTTGAGACACATTGTACAGTTGTTATATTGTTATAGTTATTTAAATTCGGTACATATCTCACTAGACTATTTCTTCTAACCCTTCTGGGTCTTCGGATCCATGGTTGGCGATGCGAACTTTGGGGTCCCTAGCGGGGGTCCGGAAGGTCAGGTTGTTACGCTTGGTATCAGAGCGTGAGTCTACTGAGATTTGTAATGAGTTAGTAACTATAGTTGTCCCAAAGAAAGGTACTAGTACGCTGCTGACACCGTCCGACTAGTGTTAGGCTTATGCTTTCAATTGTTTTGCAGGTGTGTGGCTTCCCTGCAAGATTTGTGTGTGTGCTGCAGGTGGGTTGCAGCTGTTGCTGTGCCACGTGCATGGCGAGTATGGTCTCTCGGTGTGTTCATGTCGTGGTGGCGCGGTTGGCGGTGGACTCGCTGGCAGTTGAAAGACCTGGTTTCCCGGCTTCCGTCCAGTGTCGTGGGATGACTGGCCACTAACGCGTCCAGGCTTGGCGATGCGTTAGTGTCACGCGGGGGTGTCCGACGCGACAGTCATCCGTGTCGCGACGAGCTAGTGGGCCGCGTTCTGGTCGCACCCTGGCTCTCTGTCGCATCTTCGTGTCGTGCCCGGTCAACGGGTCGCGACTGCTTTCTGTCGCTTCGGTCATCTGACACCTGTCAGGGAGGCAGGCATGTCAGTACGGCCTGTCGCATTGTCGCGGCACCCTTGGGGGTGCATTCTTGTCGCAGTCCGTTGACCCGTCGCGTTAAGGTTGTTAACTTGACGGGGCGGTCCGTCGCGTTCTAGGTGTCGGGGGCTTAAGGCGCTGGTCGGATACCCCTTCCCCCTCTCTCTCCTCTTCTTCCCTTTCCCCTCTTTCTCCGGTGTTGGGGAGGCTCCCCTCCTGCGATCCGAGCGTGGAGCGGCCGGCGAGCTCGTGAGGAGCGGTGGAGCGGCATCGTGGAGCGAGGAGGAAGTGGTCGTGCGTCGTGAAGGCCCTTCGTGGGTTCAGCTCTTCGTAACCGGTAGGGATTTCTTGTGCCCTCTCTAATCCGGGTGGATTGGAGCCCTCGTGGGTTGTAGAATAGCTTTCCAGCTTTCCCCATGCTCCCTCCCCTGTGTGTGCATGTTTGTAGATCGTAGGCGACCCCGGGATTGAGGATCCCGGCGGTCTGCCTCTCTACTGATGTCGCGACCGCTCAGCGCGTTGTGACACCAGAGGAGGCGTCGTCCCCATCGGGCACGACCTTATCGCGGCTCGTTTGGCCGTCGCGATAAGGCGCGCTGTCGCGGCGCATTTGCCTATCGTGACAGGGTTCTGTCGCGGTGTGTTTGCCTATCGCGACAGGGTTCCTATCGTGACATGTTGCCCCGGCGCAACAGTGTTTCCCTGTGGCGGTGCCCCGCCCCGTCGCGATAACATCAGGATGGCCTTGAGGGCCGCGACAGTGCTTGTGTGTGTCTCCGGTGTTTTGTGGCCCGGTTGTGTGTCGGCGTGTGCCCCAGGGCAGGCTTTGCCCTTAGGACCTTCTGGTAGGGACTGCGGCAGGTTACTTCCCGGCGTTCAGCAACCAAAGGTGACACCTTCGTGGCCATATTTTGGCAGTGGTGTTAGGAGGGTCGCATCTGTCTAATAATCGATTGACTGGCAGTCAATCGATTATTAGCAGAGCGACGGGTTTCCGTACTGGCTGGTGGTGTTCTGCGGCTTTGGCTTTTTCCATGTGTGTTTGGTTGGCCGACAACCCTGTTGAGGGTTTGTGCGTGCTTCTCACATGCTGGGCTTGTCGTGGTTACAAGCCAGTGGTTCGGCGTGGTTTTGTTGTGCTGCCCCGCCTGTTCGCCTGGTGCTAGGCACTTGAGGGCTTGTCCTCGATGTGAAAGGTTGTTACCATTACTTGGGACCCCCATCCTCGGGAGCCTGTTGAGGGAGTGCTCCGGGCTACGAGCGTGCTCGAGTTGGTAGCCGACTTGAGGCAGACTCCGAAGCTGAGGGGAAAATGGTGGTTTGGACAGCGGCGCTGAGTCGTTTGTAGAGCTCTCTTGTTTGGGGCGGGATGCCGAGGTCGTTGCGGTGGTTCTCTTCCCGGTGAGGCCCAGACAGTCCTTTGTCTCACTGCCTCTCTCTGCGTTGGTTCTGGAGCCACGTAGTGGTGCTAGGCGTGAGGCCGCAGCTTGGCCAGGCTGCGGTGTTGCGTGTGTTGTGTGTTCTTGGTGGCTCTGTCTCACCCTTCCGCGGGGGTAGAGGCAGGAGCTAGGCTAGCGAGCAGAGCGTGTAGACCACGGGTCCCCCTCTTGGCTGCTAGCGGTGGTGGCTTGGTTGTCGTTGTTGTGACGGCATTTCCTCACGACGTTTCTGAGTGTTCCTCATTGCCCTAGCTTGCACGGCGATTTTAGCCTGGCTGTGCTTAGCTCCCGTGGGCGTCATTGGTCTAGCCTTGGGCAGACCCATACTTCTGGTGGTTCCCGCTCGGTGTCCTCTCGGTACCGTAGTTCCGTTCTTGGGTGCCAGTCCGCAGCGGCACCGGCGTATATGGCTTCCCGACCTTGTGGTGTATCCGGGGTCCGGGGTGGTTCTGCTTATGGGCCCTCGACCATGTGGAGGTCTGAGGTGGCCGTGCTTGAGGTGAGACGTCGTTCTCACTTGGTTGTTCTGTGGTCTCGGCAGGTATGTTGAGGGTTGTTTCCACTATGTGCTCGACTCCGCTGGTTTCTGCGGGAGTCGTGTGTGTGGCCCGACCTCGGTTGGTGGTCGTGGCGTCGTACCATTCTCTTACGTTGCTTAGTAGTACCCTGCTGTAGGTGTTCCCCGCTTTACAGCTTTCTAGGGTAGTTTTCTATTTTTGGAGTTCCTGCTGCTCTGGCCGGTGAGGGACTGGTAATCCCTACTAGGCCTTGTTTGCGAGGCTCACCCCCCTACTTCCTTCAGCTAGGGGCTCGTCATCGCGGGAGCTCGGTGTCGGACGGGTTGCGGAGGCGGCTGTGGCGCCGTGTGTTGTCAGCAGCAGTGAGAGCGAGCATTGTGAGCTCTTGTACCTGACTGAGCAGAGAGTTGTGTTTTGCAAGTTCTTGGGGTATGCCCCTTAAGGACTGCACCTTTCTTCTGGTACCTGTGCTTTTTCTTGGGACACGTTGCACAAACCTTTGTTTATTATACATATTGTTATAGTTATTTAAATTCAGTACATATCTCACTAGACTATTTCTTCTAACCCTTCCAGATCTTCGGATCCGTGGGTGGCGGCACGACCCTCGGGGCCCCTGTCATGGATCCGGGAGGTCGGGTCGTTATAGCAATGGTCTTCCCCGTGTGGAGGACGATTGCAGGCAAGTCCAGACGTGGCGCTCTTGGTCATCTTCGGCACATTTGGGTGCATGTATGTCATGAAGGCTGAGAGAGCCTGTGTGTGGTGTGGCCTTCACTGGTGCAGAGTTGTTGTCTGTGGAACCAGTCGAAGTGTCCTTGCCTTGTTGGCTGTTCCCCTGTTGTTGGGGTGTGTGCTGCATTGGTTGTGTATGTGGTCTCCTGTTTGTGCACTATTGTGCGTTGTGCTCTGCTCAGTCGGCATTGTTGCTCGAGCTAAGCAGATGTTCTGTGTGCCGTGTTGCATCACTGGTTGAGCGCTGCGACACTTGTCTGTGGTTGTTTGTTGGCCTTGTGCTGGCTAGTTGTGAGCTCTGGTGAGGTGCTCCCGGAGTCCTTCTCTGTTGGTTCTGATAGAAGTGAGGTTTCCCCAGAACTGTGTTGTGCTCGTTTCTGGTTGTTGTTGTGTTGCCCTCTGGGTTGAGGTGCATCGCTTGGTTGCCCTGTGTTCTGGTCAGGTTTCCCAGAACCGTTTGTTGTTGTCTTGGTGAGGGTTTCTCCCAGGACTATTCCGTGCTTGTTTCTATTGCTGTTGTGCTGCCTCAGGGCCTGAGGTATGCTGTTGTTTTGGCTGGTGCGTTCTAGCGGATTTTCCTAGAATGGTGCCTTGGTGGTTCTGGTGGAGGTTTTCCCAGGATCGGCTTGCATTGCTTCTACGGTTCTGCTTGCTGCGGTGTTCTCTCTGAAGGTCTGTGTTGTTTGGTCGTTTGTGTTGTGCATTCTTGTGAAGGTTCCTCCTATGATCGCCCTTTGTCGTTTCTGGAAAAGGTTCTTCCCAAGAGTGCTCTATGTTCGTTTTGGGCCACCGTTGTGTTGCCCTTGTGGCTTGAAGTGTGTCGTTTGGTTGGGCTGTGTTCTGGTGAGGTTCTCCCAGGACGGCTCTTGGCACTTTTGGTGGTGGTTCTCCCCAAAGCTTCCCATTGTTTGTTTTGGTCGTCGTTGCTCTCTCTCTCTCTGTAGAGATGAGCTATCGTTGTTGCCAGTTGGACTGTCTGTGTTACAGTCTACCTGGGTGTTTCCAGTCAAGGTGTTGTGCACTTGGCCGTGCGTCTGGCTGCTGCGTTGGCCAGGTTGCCTTGTTGTTCGTTTCCAAGTTTCTCGGCTATGCTAGTGGGACTTCGTGTGTCCCCATGGTCCAGTGGTTTGCTTCATTTCTCGCACCCTACGTGCTCTTGCAGATGGTGGTCTGGTGAGTGTAGTGGGTGTCTGGCTGGTTGTGCTTCTCGTGGAAGTGTCAGTCTTGTGTTGTGGTTTTATCTCTCTCGTGTGTGGAAGAGACTCATTGTGTGTGTCTCCTTCCTCTGCTTTCCGTTGGTTGCTCAGGGTAGCGATGCTCCACTGTGGTGTTGTGTTGCCAGGGTGCGCATTGTTGCGACCTTCTAGTGGAGTCATCTTCCCTTGAGTTATTTTTGGGTTGAGTTGGTTGCTCCCCTCATGCCGACGGTTCCTTGTGGCACCGTGGGTCGGTGGACCTATTCGTGCCATTTGTCGTGTGATTGTTTCTTCCAGCTTGCCTGAACAATTTGGGGCATTGGGTCCCTGTTGGTTTGGTGCGAGGTAGTACCATTTTCTTGTTGGGTTGCATGCGTGAGTGTTGCTCTGCTGTGCACCTATTTTCTTGCTTGGATTGCTCGTGCAAGTGTTTCTCTGGTGTGTGCTCAATTGTGCCTTGGCTTGTGCCTTGGAGGCTTTTCGTATCGTCGTTTTGGTGTTTGGCCTCTCTATCGGTCGTGATGGAGATGATGCTTCATGCTCTTGTGCGCTAGGGAGTTGCTATGGTCTTTTGCTCCCCATGCGGCAGAGTCGGTGCTCCGTGTTTTGAGTGGTCTTTGGAGTCGATGTGATTGTTGTGCTCTTGAAGTTGTTGACTTTTTGTGTGTTTCTCTTGTTGGTCTCTGGTGGAGAGTCCCCTTCGATGGGCCCTGTGTCGTCTCGGGCCGTTAGTGCGGTCGTGTTTGCTGCACCTTGAGCATTTTTTGATACTTCGTGTTTTTGTGCCTCAAGGGCTGGGGCCGGCTTGGCCTGTTGTGCTCTTTCAGGCTTGGGGTCCATTGCGTGTGGCTTTTGGCGGGTCTTTGGTAAAGAATCCTCCCTGTTAGCCCGTGGTGTTGTTTCGGCCGCTGGTGCACTTGTGTTGCACTTTGCTTAATTTTTGGTGCTTGTGGTAGCACCGTGTGCTCGTGCTCGAGTGTTTCGATTTTGTGCCATTTGGAGCATTGGTGCATTGTGTTGTACCTTGGGTGGCTCCTGGTGCTTGTGATAGCACCATATGTTGTGCCATATGCCTTGATCGTGAGCTTGTGCATCATTTCACGACTTCGCTCGATGTTGGAGGCGTTGGGCTTTCCGCCTCTGGGACATGTGTGCTAGCTTGAGTCTTATGGTTATACCGTTACCATTATGGGGTGGCTGCTTTGCTTTGTCTAGGTAGCCCTATCAGTGGTACGTCAAATTTGGTCGTAGCATGTGTCTGAGTTTTCCCTTTCACTTTGGGAGTGAGGGTGTTTGGTTGTGGTACCCTGCTTCAGTCTGGGTCCCTCTGAGGTCGACATGTTGTCCTTGACTTCTGCAATTGTTTTGGTTCCTGTGTGGTTGTGCGTCTTTTGGTGGTTGGCATGTTGGTACCTGCGCTGAGCTCTGTGTGTGTGTGGCGGGTGTGCTGCCAACTCTTCGTTGGTTCTTGATAGCCCACGAATGCGTCGTTAAACACGTGACTAACAATCTCAAAATTATCGGCCTACACTAAATATTTTGACAATAGTTAAGTGGTGAGAGCCGAGTCGAATCCACGGAGAACTAGATTTTAGAATTGAAAACCTTGAGTTTTTAGTTAAGAAAATAATGTGGTGAGAATAAACTAAGTTGCACAAAATAAACCTAAACTAAAGAGAGTGGTTGAGAGAGAGATAAACAGTAGAGTAGAGAGAGACGCAAGAGAAAATAATCATTTAACCACACTTACCTAATCCAAATTAAACAAACTGTAAAGAAACATGATAGAGAGATTGACAGAATAGAGAGAGTGGGAGGAATAATTAACAAACCACAACTAACATTATTTAAATAAACATAACTGTTTAACACAATGTAGAAATAAACTAACTAATTGGAGGGGTGAGAGGAGAGAGAATAGCATAAAGAGAGAGAAGAGAGAGCCTACGTGAGAGAGAGAGAGAGGAGAGAGAGCGTGAGATAGAGGAGAGAGAGAAGAGAAGAGCGAAAAGAGGGAGAGGAGAGAGAGCGCGTGAGAGAGAGGAGAGAAGAGAGAAAAGAGAGAGGAGAGAGAGCGCTGGGAGAAGAGAGAAGAGAACGGGAGAGAGAGAGGGGATAGGAGAGAGAAACGAGAGAGGAGGGAGAGAGGCGGCGCGGCCCACGTTGCATGCATGCAACGTGGGTGGGGCACGTGGGGGCCGCGCAGGGGGGGCGCGTGGAGGCGGCAGGCGGGGGCGCGTAGGCAGCTGGGCGCGGGGCGCGCGCGGGGAGCAGGGCGGCCTGGCAGGCGCGCGGGCGTGCCTGCGTGCGTGGCTGGGGCAGGCGCTGCGCTGCTGCTGCTTGCTTGCTGCTTCTGTGCGAGAGAGAAACCGGGGGAGAGGAAGAGAAGGGGAAGAGGAAGAAGAGAAGGAGGAAGAAGAGATCGGAGAAGGAGAGAGAGGGGAGAGAAGAGGGAAAGAAATCATAGCAAGAGAGAGAGGGGAGAGGTTTGTAAAGTGGTAGAGAAAGAGAGGAAGGGGGAGAGAGAAAAGGAAAGAGAGATTTTTAGAAAATAAGGGAGAAGATTTTTAAAAGTGAGAAAGTGTTTTAAAAAATAGAGGAGGAATATTTTAATAGAACCTCTCTTTTATTTTCTCTTGCTTCAGTCCAATCCATTAGCCCATTAAGCACTTCATAGAATGGCCCATTAACCTGTAAATACAACATAAAATTGAATTTAATCAATTATCGTCCATGATAATAGAAATATTATGAATTTATCAAGTGTTAGTCATTGAAATAGCATGATTATTCATGATAATTATGATATTATCACACTGGTCGTGTGTGGTGTTGGTGAGTCTGGAAGCCGATGGCGGAGTCTCCTATCGATTCGTCTGGTGACAGTGAAGCTTATTGGCTTGCTAGTACTCGACCACGTGGTTTGTCGACGTTGGGAGGTGTCCAGTTTCGGCTTAACTTCAGACGTCTTTCATGTTTCCGTCGCGGTGAGCCACGTTGTGGAGCGTGTAACTCCCAGTTTTTGTGGCTCCGCGTGCGATGGTGTCCTTGTCGGACCACGAGGAAGGTCTGGGTGAGACCTAGTGGTGACAGTGGATGTCGTTTTCGCATGTTGAGGTTTCTCCGCATGCGTTTGTTGTCCCTGTTGGACCGTGAGGAAGGTCTGGGTGAGACCTAGCGGTGGTGGTGGATGATGTTTCATGCGTTGAGGATTCTCCGCGAGCATGTTATCGCTCTGGTTCTTGTCTCTCATGTGGCTTCTCAGTTGGGCTGGTGACCAATGCTAGCTACTGCTAGTAGCGTGAGGCTATTCCCCCGAGTGTTGTGCTTGACTCTCAGGCATTTTTCCTGGTTGTTGTCAGCAACTGTGTACTCCGTCAAGTTTCGCTGGTGATAGAGTGGGTTGCTGACCGGCGATTCTCGTGTGGCTGTCGGCAACTGCGTCCTCTGTTGGGTTTTACTGGCGACATAGTGGGTTGCTGGTTGGTTGGCCCCAATAGCGAGGTCTGTTGGTGGTTGCATCCGTGCAGTTTTTACCTGGCATTTTCTACTGTTCAAGTCGATCTTGGCGTTGCTCGGCACCTGTGGGGCTGCCATTCCTTTTGGGCACCCCACGTGTGGCTGGAGTGAGCTGTTGGTTTCTCGGCTTGGTGCTCCACCCGCGTTTGGAGCGTGTTGTGAGCTGTTGGGCTTTCTGTTGTGTGCTCCCCATGTGTTTGGAGCTTGTTGTGTGAGTCGTTGGTTTTCCAGATTCGTGTGCACCGTGCACGTTTGGCGGCGTGGGTGATGCCACGAGGAGGTCGTGGTGAGACTTAGTGGCTTTTCTCAGCTGCACTTTGTGTGCTCCACGCGTGTTTGGCTGTGCGATTGTTGCCACGAGGAGGTCGTGTGGAGACTTAGTGGCTTCTTCGCGCTGGTCTTACGGTTGCCCCCTGTGCTTCGTTTCGTGCCTCGGGATCTTTTGAGCTTACCTCAATTTCGAGGACGAAATTGTTTTAAGTGGGGTAGGATGTAAGACCTGGCTTCCCGACTTTCCGTTCGATGTCTAGGATGACTAGCAACTAACGCGTCCAAGCTGGGTGACGTGTTAGTGTTGCGTCGTCGGTGTCCAACATGACAATTATCCTTGTCGCGACGAGCTTGTGCATCACGTTCTTGTTGCGCCTTGCTTCTCCGTTGCGTCTTCGTGTCGCGCCCGGTCAACGGGTCACGATAGTGTTCCGTGCTTTCGATCATCTGACACCTGTCAGGGTGGCAGGCATGTCAGTACGACCTGTCGCGTTGTCGCAGAATCCATGGGGGACGCGTTCTTGTCGTGGTGCATTGACCCATTGCGTTAAGGTCCTTAACGCGATGCGTCGCCCCGTCACATCTTGGGTGCCGAAGGCATAAGGCCTTGGCTGGCAACCCCTTCCTCCTCTCTCCCTCTTTCCGGCCCGATGCGATGGCGTCAGGGTCGGGTGGTCCGATGTGATCTTGTCGCGGCCCGTTTCCCTGTCGTGACAGGGTTGCTATCACGGTGCCCTTCCCCGTCACGATGGTATCGCGACGGCCTAGGGGGACGCAACAGTATCTATGTTGCCTTGGGTGTTTCCGTGGTTCCATTAGGGTGTTGGCGTGTGCCTCAAGGCTGGCTTGCCCTTAGGACCTTCAGGTGGGGAACGCGGAAGGTTACCTGACTGCGTTCAGTGACTGAAGTGACACCTTCGTGGCCGTGTCCTGCCAGCGGTGCCAGGAGGGTCGCGTCTGTCTAATAATCGATTGATCGGTAGTCAATCGATTATTAGCAGAGCGACGGGTTTTCCATACTACTGGTGGTGTACCGAGGTTCCAGCTTGTTCGTGCATGCCTTGGTTGGCCGACGACCCTCTTGAGGGTTCATGTGTGCCTCGTGCTTGCTGGGCTTGTCGTGGGTTACAAGCCAGTGGTTTGGCGTGGTTCTTGTTGTGCTTGACCTGCCTGTTCGCCCGGTTCTTGGCACTTGAGGGCTTGTCCCGTTCAGAGGTTGTCTCCATTGCTTGGGACCCCCATCCTCGGGAGCCTGTTGAGGGAGTGCTCTGGGCTACGAGCGTGTTGTAGTTGGCAGCCAGGTTGGCGGACTCTAGAGCGGAGGGGAAAATGAGGTTTGGATAGCAGCACTAAGTTGTTTGTAGAGCTCTCTTGTCTGGGGCAGGACGCCGAGGTTGTCGAGGTGTTTTCTTCCCGGCGCAGCCCAGATAGTCCTTTGTCTCATTGCCTCTCTCTACGTTGGTTCCAGAGCTACGTAGTGGTGCTAGGCATGGGGCCACAGCTTGGCCAGGCTGCGGTGTTGCGTGTGTTTGTGTGTTTCTGTGGCAGCTCTGTCTCGCTCTTTCGTAGAGGTAGAGGCAGGAGCTAGGCTGGCGAGCAGAGGGCATGGACGACGTGTCCCCCTCTTGGCTGCTAGCGGTGGTGGCTTGGTTGCTGTTGTAATGGTGTTTCCTCGCGACATTTCCAAGTATGACTCGTTGCCCTAGCCTACATGGTGGTTGTAGTCTGGCTGTGTCTAGCTTCCATGGGCATCATTGGTTTGACCTTGTTAGCCCGTACTTTTGGTGGTTTCTGCTTAAGTGTCCTCTCGGTTCCGTAGTCCTGTTCTTGGGTGCCAGTCTGTGGTGGCACCAGCGTGTGTGGCTTCCCGACCTCGCGGTGTGCCTGGGGTCCGAGGCGGTTCTACTTGTGGGCCCTCGACCTTGTGGAGGTTTGAGGTGGTCGTGCTTGCGGTGAGACGTCGTTCTCACCTGGTTGTTGCGTGGTCTCGACGGGTGTGCCGAGGGTTTCTTCCGCTTTGTGCCCGACTCTGTTGGTTTCTACGGGAGTCATGTGTGTGTCACGACCTTGGTTGGTGGTCGTGGCATTGCATTGTTCTGTTCCACTGCTTAGTAGTATCCTACTGTAGGTGTTCCTGGTTGTACAGCTTTCTACTGTAGTTTCCTATTTTCGGAGTTCCTACTGCGCTAGCTGGTGAGGGATTGGTAATCTCTACTGGGCCTTGTTCGCGAGGCTCACCCCCCCTACTCCTTTAGCTAGGGGCTCGTCATCGCGGGAGCTCAGTGTCGGACAGGTTGCGGAGGTGGCTGTGGCGCTGTGTGTTGTCAGCAGCAGTGAGAACGAGTGTTGTGAGCTCTTGTACCTGAGTGAGTTGAGAGTTGTGCTTTGCAAGTTCTTAGGGTACGCCCCTTTAGGACTGCACCTTTCTTCTTGTACCTATACTTTTACTTGGGACACGTTGTACAGTTGTTATATTATTATAGTTATTTAAATTCAGTACATATCTCACTAGACTATTTCTTTTAACACTTCTGGGTCTCGGATCCGTGGGTGGTGACGCGAACTTCGAGGTCCCTGGTAGGGGTCCGGGAGATCAGGTCGTTACAGTTGGGACTCAAAGATATGATGATCTAATGATGGACCTCTCAAGAAGTCTCAAGTCTCAAGACTCAACGTTCAAATTCAAATGGCCACATTCAAACGGGAAGCTGAAGACTTTGAAGTTTATATAAGGAGCTACAGTTTGAAATACAAGATATAGAGAAACATAGAGATGTGCAAGTGTACATAGAAAGATACAACCATTCAGAAAGAAAGAAGAAAGCGTACAAGATCTCAAGAGAGTCATCTGTTCAAGCTACGACTTACATGCTCTCTTACTTAGAAGCTTTTGGGTGGCATTCAGTGTTTTAGATTTTCTCTTGTCCACCCTCATTGTCAGAAAGAGTTAGAGTATTCATTCATATTTGTAATCTCTTTCTGATCTTCTGTGTGTGTTTATTTTCTGAGCAGACACACGTTTCATTTTTGTTTAGAAACCATTAGGGAGTGTGTTCCGTTTGTTCCCCTTTTGTAGAAGGGAGGGCCTACTATGGTAGGAGGTTGTAATACCCTTCTGTGATAGGAAGACTTGCTTGGGAGCAAGTGGGTGTGATACCTCTCAGTGGAGAGAAGGCTAAGTATTCTTGGTAGATAGTGGAAATCTCAAAGGGTAATTGAGGACTAGATGTAAGACTCTTGATTGATAGAAGATTCGAATCAGGATAAAATCTCGGTGCACTTTGTGTGATTATTTTCGCCAAGTTTTTACTTGTTTCACACACAGCACACTAAGCAGCACTAATGATACTATCTAGTGTTATCTTATTTTCAGATAAGTTTCTAATAGTGTAAGAAGTCTTATTCACTCCCCTTTAGGACAGCTAAAGCTCCATCTCGATCCAACATGTGATGAATGTGATGTGATTTTTGTAGATTTTATGTATGAGCTTGAGTTATTGAGTTCTGACATGGTACCTTAGTCATTATGGAGGGTTTTTGATAATTTTTTTTATTTTTTGGGTAATCATGTTAATTTCTAGATTTTTTTTTTAACGAGAAAATAAGCATGTAATGGTAGATTTGATTCTGAAAAATAGTCATATCATGAGTTCATGTTTCAATATTTTCTTCTGAATTTAGGGATATCATAAGGATGTTTTGATGTGTTAACTTCGTCGGACCCTGTTAGATTAAGTTTCTGAGAGCATATTAATAATTATCAGAAATCTATTTTAAATTGGATAAATAGTTTTACTATTCCAAAAGTTTTGAAAAATTAGACATATGATATATTTTATGTATGTGACCCATGGTTAAAATTTGAGTATATTCTAACATATGAAGTTACTGTTATCACCTTGTAAGGCTCTAATGACCATATTAAGCATGATTAACTTAAAAGTGATAATTTCATATTGTTAGTATCATATTTAGGTTCTGTTAAGCATGTTTTATCAACTATTAGATAGTAATGAGTATATCTATAAAATAAAAGCAAGTACCCACGTCATATGCATGAGTGCATCATATTAAGTACATGTGAAATATGTGTAAATGTAATTGATTAATGTGATAAAGTGAATTAATGTGCCGATAAAGACACTGATACTATAGAATGTTGTGGAGATATACTTTAGTGAATCCCTTATAGGAAGGTTCAATGTGTTATGTGATATTCTGGGGGCATCAGGATAAAATCCTGGAGGTGGACAAGTACCACTAGTTGGGGTGAAGAATGTTTCTCCCAATTCTACACAGTTACCAAGATTCATCAGTATATTGCTTAGGTGACAGGTATGTATTATGTGTGTGAATGTGTCCTTTTTTATGGTGGTTTGGGTTATGTGTCTTGGCAATATGTGAACTAATGTGAACGTAAATGTGAATGTGTAAGTGTGTGACCATGTGGAAACGATATGAATATATGAGTCCAATGTGAAAAATATGAAATTATGTGAATATAATGTGATTAAGTCAAAAAAGCAAGTAAAGAGTAAGTATATGTGAATTATGAATGAGTGAAATGCAATAAAGTGACATGTGATGAGAAATATGCCATGTAGTATCATGTGTAGGTAAATGCTATATTTTGGTCCATGTGAATATATGAAAGCATGTTATAGACATGTGAATAATGTGGAATTTCATGTGCCAACAGCAATCCATGTGTAGTTAGTAAAAGTTAAAGCATGTTATAGTTAATTATTAAATGATGATGTTTAGTTAATTATCGTGTTTATGCTTATGTAGAAATGTGTGTGGTAAGTATGTGAATGTGTCCAATAAGTTACTTGAGTCTAGTGCATAGACTCATCCTTGCTAATGATACATGTGAGACAAAGGTTTTAGAGACAAAGGAGCTAGCAAGGAGTGACTTTGATCGTGAGGAGTAGCTGTTGGAGTGGAGCGTTATATCTAGTGCTTTAGTTACTTTTCTTTTACATAGTACGTGAGACTTTGTTGTATTTTGGACATTATGGACT